>OX638362.1:29225782-29404497 GCA_951812935.1 Hermaeophaga mercurialis | reverse complement strand
CAGCCAAATATTATCGATAAAGTCCTCCATAAATTAAAACTAAAACGTAACATACAACAAGCATATAATGTAAGTCCTGTCCCTTCGACTAATTTAAAATATTTCTCATTACCTTACCTAGGAAAAATTTCCCATGACATTTCCAAAATCTTCCGAAATTTAGACAATATCAAGATATCCTTCAAAAACAACCTTTCCATTAAATCGTTACTTAGTCACACAAAAGATTCTCTTCCCATCCTTGACAAAAGCGGTATTTACAAACTTTCTTGTTTAGATTGTAATTCAACTTACATTGGAAAAACTGTTCGAAAACTGGACATTCGAATCAAAGAACACATCAGATACCCTGATAAGTCCACCTTTGGACACCATTTAAAATTTAACAAACACAATTTCAACCCCCCTGAAAACGTTAAAATTTTACACAACATCTTCAATTGTAACTTTAAACTTGATCTTCTCGAAGATCTTGAAATCCTTCGTGAACTAAATAAACCTTCCTCCTCCTGTTTAAACACCCAAATTCACCTAAATATTAACAAATTTAACCCATTATTCAAAAGTTTGTAAGTGTGTGGTAAGTAATCACTTCTTTTATTTTTAAAACCTATTTAAATTAACCACTAGTCAACATATTCTTCTCTCCTACATCCACCTTCATATTTGAACGTCTCTCAGATCTATTCTTCCTTTTTATTGTCCTGGCCTTTTACCTTTCCCTTTACTTAAAAATAACCTTACTCTTTTTCTAACTTTGTCAAAAACCGCATGTTCATAATTTTCTCACGTAAAACATCTTAATTTTTTATTTATTTTACATGTTTTTTAAAAAACACTTGTTGTCTTTTATTGGGACAACTTTCAGGCCTGGGCCTTTAAAAACCAAATTTTTTTAAAAATGTTACTGTTTTCTACTATATTAATGTCGTTTTTTAAAAAAAGTTAATTTAAGATGTATTGTTACTGCGTTGATGTTCTCTACTTTTGTTTTATAACCAACCTTCTCTACTTTTTTGCACTTTTGTAAGTATCATGTTTGCTTTATGTATGATCTTCTATCATCAATTATTTTTTCAGTTTGTCCTGATGATGGCATTGTTTTGCCGAAAGCGCTTGACACTCTTTTGACTTTGAGAAATATATATATTTCTTTTACACATATCTTTAAATAAAGAATCTTACACACTTTAAAATACAACTTATTCAGCCTTTCTTTCAAAATAATTAAATATCTCAAAACCGGTTCAATTTAGGTATAGGGAATGGGAGTGCCAATTATATGAAAATAAAAAGAGGAAAGGAAAACTGATATAAAATACAGGGTGTTGTATTTGAAATAAGCGAGTTATAATAGAGAACTTGAAAAAAATTTACATAGGAAAAAATTATTACAGATCATAAGTATACATTGTCAGAAAACATGTATCAGCATAAAACTAATTAATTTTGACCCAGACGGCCACAATAAAGCATTTATAATGCTATTGAATTCAAATTGTTCCAAGCGCCCGTAAACACGCTGCTATTAGGCATGACGTCACATAGAACGAAGTGAAAGAGCGCAGCGGTTAGATTCAATTGTAGCTTTGTTTACAACGAGTTTGTGTATTTTTCCGATTCTTTTCTTTGATTTTGTGCCAAGTATTATTTTTTTATGAAATAATATTTGGGTAATGGTCTTTTTAGATATAAATAAATTATATTATTAAAAAAATAGTGTCAAGTTCCCCATTGTTTTAATTTGTTGGAATTTAGTTGTACTTGTAAAACATCCTATATGAAAAATTAATTATTCGCTGTGCCAAATTTTAAGTCTGTAGCGTTGTTGGTTGCAGGAATACCGTGATTTATTTGGAATATCTCAAAAACTATTAATATTTTGTATAGAATATGGTATATGAAATTTACTCAAAATTTGATGTAGAATTTAAAAATAAAATAAAAAATACCATCTTCTATTTAAAATAAGCGGGTCATGAATCCCTAAAAACTTCTGATCAAAACTCTTCGTGCCACACCCTGTATATACATATATACATATAAATAATCATATGTCAATGTCAACATTATATTTCTTGTCACTAAGCCAATAAACAAAAACCTATAAAGGATAATGAATGCAATATAATCGATAGCGTTGTTGAAGTTTCGTATCAGATTGCTACCACACGTACTCTTTGCTAGGATTATATCCACACATTATATGCAAAACGAAATAAACTAAATTTTTTTTTCTCTGGGTGTTTAAAATGTTTTAATTATGGGCTCTTATTTCTAGAGAGAACACTTATTGACGTTCGTTTTCCGGAGAGAAATTTGCTAAAAATGGGGACTTTTGCTTCATCCAATTTTGCCAAAGCGAGGGAAAACACTTAGATAACGGAATTGTTATGCTTTCGTAACCGAATTTCCGGCACAAACTTCTGACAAATTAAATCAGAGATGTTGGAATAAATATGTAGTAGTCGAAAATTATTCTTAATTGACAACTTAATTCAATAAACCTGGTTTAAAATGAAATTAGGATGTTTCGGGTGTGTAATTAATACAAAACAAAAAACGCAAGTAAATTTAAGATAAATTTAAAGTAATGAGTGCACAAAGTTGGAAAGCTAAATAAAATTATATTCAGTTACGCTACAATGTATTTTCGGAACTAGTGAATACAAAGTTACACGACATGGATTACAAACTTCATTACAGTTATGAAACATCCAAGAAGGATTAACACGAACAATTAAATCATTTATACTCAAAGAGTAGACTTTATACCTGCACCATACAATTTTCTTCGGAAAATCGTAATTAGTTTTAACCGAATTTCCCGCGTTGCATTCTATTAAAGTCAAGCTCAGCTCGGGCTCTAAATGTCACTGCTCTTTTGGGGTGACGCCAATGTCGTAATTTGATTCACAGCCTAAAACAATATCACTCATTCTGGCTGAATGTGCATACTGCGTACTGAAAAGGGAGACGCGTGATTCGGTTTTGTTACATAGGCGTATCCAGGCACAAAGGAAATCAAATAACTAAATTTTTCCTTATTGGCGTTTGCCTACAGTAATGATAATATTGAAGCTTTTCTCACCTTATCTCTCTTTACATTCTTTTGATCTAATATTTTTCGACCTTGCTACATGAACTATTCATTTCAGCATGATCGCAACTTCCGAAACTGCCTAACAATACAAATTAATTTGAAAAACACTGACACCTCTTGACTTACATCATATTTTGAGACTTCACTATTCTCTACTTTTCGTTTCCTCCTATTTATATCATTTTCTTGTTTTCTCGAAGGCTCTAGAAAATAATTAGGTTAGGTTTCTTATTATTTTCAATCAGCATTGGTCTGAACAATCAATCCGTTAGTCAATACTATTCCCAATTATTAGTTTTCTCTTCTCATCCAGTTGTTTTAACTCAGTATCACTCATTTATATTTTTGTTTCTATTTTTCTGTTTTACATCTTTTATTTCTCTTATCCTTTCTAATCCACCCCCTTCATATTTCAGCTCTTGATACAATTATTAGTTCTTCATATTTTTCATAGGACTCCAGCTGCCTTATTTCCTATGGTAGATCCACTTTCTATTTCACTTAACCCTTGTTTTCTTTGTTTTCAATAGCCTTCATGTTTTCGTTAGATTGTTACAAATTTTATGAAAAGACGAATACCATCAGCAGATCATCTTGTCTCAGCGATCTGCCTAATGAAGCTTAATAGATATGTTTATTAAAATCTCTTGGGTGTTTTTAATTTTTAAAAGGCTACATGAAATTTGTTTTAAACAACTACTGATCGTTGTGTTAGGTACAGAATAAAAATATAAGCGCAACAATTTTAATAAAAATTAATTATACCACATAATGCATGAAATTCAAATCCAATCATTCCCATTTCCATAGAAAAAGGAATAATCAGTTATACAAAACGAGGAAAAGGAATTACAGTTTGATTTGGTCAGTAGCAAAAATTATTAAGAAAAAAGAGAACTGGTCCAACTGATTATTCCAAGCGACTGCCTAGATCCTGTCAAATATTCATGATTTATTATCATCATCATTATCACAGACTTTCAATCTTTGCGATTATGGCTGACGCTTATATCCATGTATTGAGGTGGATTGCTCCTTTTCTCAGTTATTTTTCGTCATTCGTCTCTGTTTTTACATTTGAGTTTACTTGCCTTTCTCTGCTTTTTGCATGTAATGGGGTCCAAATGGTTCTTCTTCTGAGAATTTCTGTTGTTGTTCTCCTTATCGTTTGTCCTATCCATTCCTAGCCGTTCTAGTCGTTGTGCTTACAATGTTTTCCCTTCCGATTCTTCTTCTATTTCAGTATTTATGTTATCCCTTCTTTCACCATTTGTTATATCTGGATCAATTATGATTCTCATGAGTTTCTTTTCACATATTTTTAGGTCTACTTCTTCTGTTTTATTAAGTATAGTTGTTTCCATTGCATATGTAATAATGGATTAAATTAATGTTTAAAACATTCTAACGATAGCTGTGTTGTTGATTTGTTTACTTCTAAGTATTTTTCTGTTCCAAAGAATTGATTTTCTTTTTGAATTCCTTCTTTTACTCTTTTCTCGTTTGTCTTACTTTAACTCCAAAATAGTTATAAGTGAATACTGTTTCAAAATGCAAATTTTGTATTTGTAGATCGTCACTTGTAGTTTGAATCTCCTTGCCTACTCTAATATCTTTCATTTTGATCTCACTTATCTTTAGCTCTAGATTTTATTTAAACGTTCTATGGCTCTTATTAGTTGTTATCTGGCTTTAGCAATTATCAGATCATCTGCATAATCTAAAACTTGGGTATAATCTATTGTGATGTTTTTCCTAAGAGAATTATGAATAATAGATGATGTTAGATGGGTAAGAGCAAAGCGTCGCCATTGGAGAGATCACGTAGAACGCATGGATCCCGTACGAATTGCTAAGTGGGCTATTACAAGATGAAAAGGAAGATGTTTTTCCAATTCTAATTTGCCTCTCTTGAAATATCTTCTAGAGCTACATTGAAAAGAGAAGGTGTAACCAGAACAGTTTTATGGTACCTTTATTGTGTGGCCCTACAGTTCCAAAATAATTAAACGAGGCTGGTAAGATATTTTAATATTGTGTGTAAAATGAGGAGGCCGACGCAGTGGTCAGATAAGTCTCAGCAGAAATCTTTTCTCGAAGTGGTGTCGAGCTGATGTGTGATTTTCTTACAATTGCGTTTAGCTTTTCTGATTTCACCAATTTGACGTTTTTTATCACCTTGGTAATTGAATGTTCGATTCCAATTTCCCACAATTAGTGGCTTTCTTTTCATCGCTCCTTTTAAGGAGCTTATCCCCCAGTCCGCATGTACGTATTGTATGACTTAGCAGTTCTTATGGTGAGCATTTTCATGCTACTTTTCTCAAGCCTTCATGACTATGTTTGGCAGATCTCTATTAGTTTATCCCTTTTGACATCCTTTTTGGTGTCCAGAGGTACCCTGTCATGTCTTATTAACAACCTTTGGGTTAAACTTATGTTGCCTCATCTGTTAGTATCGGATTTTCAGGTGAGTAGAGTGGACCGGTTGGTTGATATGACTGATCCGATCCCTTTATCTTCCTTTTGCTTATCTGGCCCCCTCTTTTGGGGAGTAGGTGCTGGTGATTTGTTTACCTCCCCAACTTTCTGTTGTTACCTTTCTTATCAATTTTTCCATTAATTTAGTTCTTTACCAAACCATGGTTCTTAGTTCTAATCATATAATCATGTTTAGACTCACTTCGTAACGTGGTTTTGTTTAATTCAAGTATTTTCTAAGTTTAAATTTATGTTATTAAGTTTAGTCATGAAGTATGTTTACTTTTCTTACTTTATAATATTATTTCATTACCACATATAATTTATCATTGTTTCACTTATTACTTGGTTTCTATCTAACTTTTCAGACCTGAAGATGACTCTATAGTCGAAACTAGTTGTCTAATTTGAATAAAAATTGTTGGGGTTTGATTTTGAGTTTCCTTTGATCAGAAATCTTTATAGTGCCAGAACCAGTGCTTGGCTTACTTCAAAACTGTGTAACAAACCCTATTAAAGAGTAGACCAAATCAATCCTGGATTGTTGATTCAATAATAGTTCATGTATTAAATTCACAATTTAAGCTCGAGGATATAATATATATACTCTGTTACTCTTTTGGAATGAAAATTCGATGCTTTGGTTTGCACATACTCGCTTTTGGAATGCTGTACCCCCAACGAATTTTTATTCTGAATATGCTATTTTATTTTAAGAGTAAGGATGTTAATTTTCTATTATTAAAAATGATTTGAAAGTTGTTATATTTATAATGGTCGAGAAGAAATTCTTTTTACCCAATTGATGCGGCGTCTATGGGTTTTTAAAGCAGTCAAACCGATTAGAATAACGGCGAGATTGTCTTTATCTTAATGCTTTCTCTGTCGGTAAAATTGGATAAAACAAAAGTTTTATCTCTAGCACATTTACTTTCTAAATGACAAGCACGTAGCTTAGGTAACACGTGTTAGAAAACAGTAAATATTTATATATTTGAAACAACATTTATTTGAATTTATTTAAAAATGAAAGAAAACCTCCAATAATGTCTATTATTGTAACAAGTTACCCGATGGTATATTGTAAATCTGTAATAAATAAATACAAAAGATTTTGTTATCTTCAAGGGATGAAAAATCTATTATAGAATCCGGCAAAAAATTAGCCATGAAAAGAAAACAACTTCGAAAACCAAGCATAATTCTAAGATACACTTCCCTGATCAAAATAAAACTATTAAAGAAATAGAAATAATGGATAGATGGAAACAATATTTTGATACAACTAACGAGTTAAACCAAAAAGAGGACGAATTAAAATATCAAGAAAAATAGAGATGAAAATGTACTAGTACCAATAACAACAGAACAAATCACACAGTCCAAAGAAAAATTGAAAGTGGGAAAGGCGCCAGGTCCAATATAACGACACATCTGAAATTATAAAATATATGGAGGAATATCTAAAAGAAAGTTTCGCGTTGAATTAGAAATTAAAGGTAAAGAAATACCTAACGACTGAAAAATAGTTATAAGCATGCCAATGTTCATAGAAGGAGACACAAGAAATTACTTAATCTATAAAGGAACTACACTGACAATAATACGTAGTACAAATTTTGGGAAAAATATTAACATAGCAATTAGAGGTAACAATGGAATAATCACAACACAAATTTAGGAAAAAAAAGAGTACGCTGGATCTTAAATTCATACTGAGACAAACAAGCGAGGAGGAAAAGGGAATTCATATCTGCTTCGTAGATCTGAAAAAAGGATAAAATAAGAAAAAAATATATATCTGGTGATATATGAGTTAAAGAGGAATAGAAATTTTGATCGAAATATTGAAAACCTTATAGAAAAATAACTGAAGCAGGATAAGGTTGCATAACCGAAGAATTTAAAACAAAAGTAGGACTCAAACAGAGATGCGTACTGAGCCAAGCATGACGCTAGGTAAATGGAAAATACTATATTACATTACAGACACTCTTATTTGTTGATAGTAGCCAAACTAAATTATAACAAACCCAAGAAATTTACAAAGAAGCGTCAGAGAAAATAAATATGAAAATAAACAATGAAAAAATAAAACCATGATACTCTCACCAGGAGCAAGGAGATATTAAAAATCAAACAAAAAGGGAAGAGATAGAACATTACACAAGTTTTAACTATATAGGAACCATTATAAAAGAGTCTAAAAGAATAGATGAAATTAGACAAAGGATTGTCCTTGAAGACGCCCTAAGAATCACATTTTTTTAAGAGAAACAGATACCACAAAAAGTAGCTAGACCATCTTTAACCTATGTCACTGACATTAAATGAAAATATAAAAGTAAAGCAATAGCTAATAAAATGAAATTCTTAAAGAAATAAAAGGAATTACCGAATTTGAAACAAGGCAGTAAAATAAAACCGATAGAACAATAATTGGAGAAAGTAATAGAATTAAAGACGACAGATTAACAAAAGAAGTTTACGAAACCAGAGAACAGAGCAAGAAGAAGATTTGGCAACCATGATTTCAATGGAAAAAATAGGTAATAAAAGGATCCAGAAAAACGAAAAATCCAAAGGAACGAGAATACCAAGAGGTGTAAGAAGAAGATGCATGTATCAAATTGAATATTGTATATCACATTTAAATATTTTGCGTAATGAAGTAATGTTATAATTAGTATATTGTACCATACTAACCAGTCCTACACCTAATGGACTTATTGATTTCCGTTAAAGTATTAGTTCACCTCCAGTGTTTGGTTAAGACCTATTAGAAACAGAAATTATTTATTTTTCCAACTTTTTCCAAAAGGACTAAT
Organism: Hermaeophaga mercurialis; assembly: GCA_951812935.1. Lineage (NCBI taxonomy): Eukaryota > Metazoa > Arthropoda > Insecta > Coleoptera > Chrysomelidae > Hermaeophaga > Hermaeophaga mercurialis. Next base: position 29,396,085 of record OX638362.1, on the reverse strand, counting down.
AAACTACAGAAACGTAAAAGTTTTATCGAACTAAACCGGAAATACGAAAGCATTTTGAGAAGCAATCAACCAAATTTTATCCCAAGGGAACAAGATCCTGTCAGATCTTTGGCGTGTTTTTTTAACTCTGCAAGCTTAAAACGTCTGCTCCCTCGACATCTGCTTTTCAACGCGAATTCCGAATTTCCGAAAAGATTAATACACAAAACTTGTTGCTACACTTTTACGCGTTGCCTTCATACTCTGGCACTCAGTTACTTCTCATTTGTCAGAGTTTTCAAGCAGCGAAATGATAAATAGGTTTCGCGCTTAACGTTGACAATTTGTTGGGGACTTTTCTTATCGCGCAAATGATTTATTTAGTGGCTCTTATGAGAGAGAAATATCAAACGAGGAAAAATATGTTGTTTACTTCAATGTTAAGAATGTGTAGAGAACGGGAGTGTTCTATTTTAGGCATTTAATGGTAAAATATTAAAATATACCTCTAAATAATTTACGTGGGCTTTAAAGAAAGGGTTCAAGTCTCGGAAATTTCGATTTATATTTGGATGTTATTACGTGATTTAAAATAAAGAATGCGTTGTGGTCGTTTCAACATTGAAAATATCTAAGGCACCAATTTTTTGCATATTTAAAGTATAAATTACCCATTATTTTAGTATTGATTTAACAATCACACTAATAAGCGAATAGTTTCAACAAAAATCTTGATAGTTGAGTTAGTTAAATAAGTGTATTTATTTTTATAATAATGGTTGTTTTTACACGACGGCACTAAAAAATAAGAGCCAAAGAAAAAAGAAGTCAAATATAAAAATGCTTATTTTTTGGATCTTTTTAGTAATTTGGTTAGGTTAGGATTAGGTCAGGTTAAGTGAGATTAGGTTAGGTTAGGATAATTAAATTTGTTTTTTTGTTTAGTTTTTGGCTCCTTTATACTTTGGCTCTTATTTTTATGGCTCCTTCTTAGTACATTTTATCTGCCCTGACTTTATAGAATATATCTAATACAAATGTATAAATTCTATAGTTCTTTAAATATTCTCATGATAATTGTTTCATCCAACCGAACATTTTGTTAATATTATATTTTTGATCCACAAAGTGATCTAAAAGAGGAGAACATCTCAGATTTATTGGTGCGTTACTACTTTATATTGAGGATATCGTAGATGTCTCTTTATTTTAAATTGTTCCAAAAAATCTTCTTGCTTTTTATCACATATATGAAACAACCATTATTGTTTCTATTATTTTGTGAGATGCATTTTATATCTCGGATCTGAGAATATTGATTGATTCGGAACAATAAACATTATATAGCAATGATAACTTTGAAAGAATGAAACAATTGGAGATAATTTTGATTTTTGCAAATATATTATTTCAGAGATTTTTAGAACGACTACAATAATGCTTTACTTTTATTGTTATGTTATAAATATTTTTCCTTTATACACATTTGTCGAATTTCAGAGTATATGTCTAATACGTCTAAAGTTCCTTCAGGTACCTACTACCAAAAACCTTTTCAGATGCGTGATTATTAATAAGATAATTCTTTGACGACTTAATGATTTTAAAACCAAAACTACTACTGAACTGGATTTTTTCTTTAAGGTCCTGAATATTCGATAGAAAAATAACCCTATGGACATTTTAACTTTGGTTCCGCTGAGCATTGCAGTACTTTCCTTTAATAAATTGCAAGGGGAAATTATCTTTATAACACAACATATGTCTACTTTTTTCATTTGATAGATTTGTTCTACAATTTTTCAACTACTCTCCTATACTAGTATGCTTGAATTTTAACCAATTATCCGAATCCTTTTGAAGTTGTAAGTAATTAATAAATAATAACTTAATCAAACTTCATAATATAGTTGTATTATAAAAAATCCACTTTGTCAGGATCCTATAGGGATGGGATAGATAGAATCAAAAGTATTTTGAATTTAATTTCCAAAATAATTTCAAATCCTTAATTTTTTAGATCAATGATTGTTAATACGGTATATGTAAAAGTTTTAATCATTTAGAAAATTTTTATAATAAGTGGATTAATTTTTGAGGATTTTATGAAACTTGAACAAAAATTATATAGGAAATTTTGATATTAGTTATTTTATATTTTCTCTCAAATTTATTGTAAACAAATAACTACGAAGTAAAAATAATGCAAATAAATAGATAAATATGTTGAACTTCTTTACTTGCGTCAATTCTATAAGTTTTATACAGTTGGCAGCCTGGACATTTGGTTGTGTATGTAAGATTAGAATTCAATTTTATTCCGCGAAATTGAAAATTGATTCGAACAGGAAGAAAATATGTATTTGGAAAAGAAAACAAGTCAATAAAAAATTATATTATCAACGCTTGAATCAGCAAAAAAAATGTTTAAAATCGAAAATCTAATAATATAGATAACCTTCAAGACATAATACTATTAAATGGCTCTTATATTTTATATCAAATCAAACATCAAAGTTTAAAAAATAATACAGTGAAATTTATTTTTTCTCTGTTTATTTTTATGTTCAAGAAAAACGTACCAAATGTGATTGATTTTGGCTAATTTTCAGTATAAGAAACCTTTTTCCTATTTTTTTAACAAGGAGCTTCTTAAACATAAAATTATTCTAAAAAAAATATATTTTTTTTGACTTTTTGATGAACTAGTAATCGAATCTTCTTAAATAAATGCAATATTGTACTAACCACCACAACAGTAAAATCGACTGTGTATTTTATATTTGTATTTGTATAAATAAAGTACGAAAATGTTGCAATCACATACAAATTAACTACTAAAAACCATATATTTACAGAGAGTGCGATTTACTACATTATTTGGTAATTATCATAGGCGGAGTGAGGAAGATAATGTGAAATAATTAGCAATATTTAATTTCAAATGAAAATTTATTATTCTACAATAAAATAAATAGACTAAAATTTGTAAAAAATTAATTTAACATGAAAAAAATATTAAGATATATATAAATAAAAACTAAAATATGGAAAATTATTATAATTCCCAAATAGTTATGAAACAATTATTTATCTATCGAATCGGTCATCATTTATTATAAAAACGATAATTAATATTTGTTCCAAATTATCAAGATTTCACGTTTTTCCGAGAAAATCTATTTGTAAGTTGAAAAGAAACGGTGCAGATATTGTTACGCACATATTTATAATATTAGTGTGTCCCAAAAGTTTCTTTTCTATTTCTAATATGAAATGAATACACAATGTGCGCTTTTATTCCGCTGATGGATTTATAGTCCTTATCTCGAAGAGAATTTTTAAGGATAGAAAGAAGTAATAATCAGATGGAGCGAGATCTGGAGAGTATGCAGGATGCGGTAAAATATCCCAATGAAATTGTAGAGCTTTTCTTTTACGACTAATGCAATATGTGGTCTCGCGTTGTCATGATGAAAAACAACGCCTCGTTGGTTCACTAATTCTGGCCGTTTTTCAATTGATCCATTTGATCACAATATTTCTTACAATTTATTGTTTCACCTTGAGGAAGGAGCTCGTAAAAAATTACGCCTTTCCAATCCCACCAAATGGACAAAAGAACTTTTTTATATCGCAGATTTTCATCAAGCATGGTCTTGATAAGGTCCGTAAGATTACAATTTCCCCCTCTAAATCTTTTAAACCAATTGCGAACGATTGTAATAGTTATAGCACCATCCTCGTACATGGTACAAATCTCGTCGACATTATTTTTTACACTGTCGCCTTTTTTGAAACAATGAAGCGTAACATGGTGTAAATGTCGCCTTTCACTATCCATGTTTAAGGCTCTGGACGAAAGTCTTAAAAGGGACTGTGGTACAAACGAAACGTATTGTAAGAGATTTCTGAGACGACTGAAACCGATGACATAGAACGGCTAATAGATACCTTGCATGTATGCACAAGCAGAGCTAGATAAGGCTATTCATAGCGCAATGAGGAAAACACTTTTGGGACACCCTAATATCTTGAAGTTGTTGTTTTTTGGTAAAAGTTGGGACACCACTAATAAACATGTTTATTTGAGTTCTAGCCTCTTTTGACGTTTTTTTTTGTTCACTGCAATTAATACGCACACCAAACTTTTAATGCATCCAACACTAAAACCACGGCGACTCATTTACGAGAAGGTAATTTTCTATACATTCGAATCGCTCTTTATAGACCATTAAATTTGTTTAGGAAATCTCCAAAGTTAGAGTCTAAAATTAAAAGTAAGTAGCTCTTCCTTTTCGAATATTATAATACCGTACTATAGTTCTTAATTAAATGGATGATACCATATGATTTGTAAATATTTTGCATACAATTTTTAAAAGTTCAACAATGGCTGCACAACTGAAACGCGTTTTTTATTTGAAATTACGTTGGATTAACTAAATTTTAAAACAATAATTCATTAATGGAAATTCCTACGAGTTAAGAGCTTTCTAAAAAAAATGCGGTTTTACTTTACGGTCGACGTAAATTATTTAGAGGTACATTTTAATATTTTATGCTTAAATCATTTTTAAAATCGAACGCTTCCATTATGTAAGTATTGTTTTTCACTTTAACGAGAGAATTTTTAAAATGAAAGCGGAAATGTACATAAATAAATAACCAATTAGATGTTCAGAAAATATAAAATTACATCAGGTTTATATTGTATATTTACCGAAGATCGGGACAAAAGTGAAAAATCAAAGTAAGTTGAGTACCTCATATAATTTTTTTTTCTAGGAGGCTTTATTACAGAGTTAGAAGTCGCCAAATTACGAAGTTGGATATATTTCGCAGATTATTAGCTACTTCTTCAAGACGTTTAATACAGTTCTGACATTCTCTACCTTTTGTTTTAGCAAAAAACCCTCTAGAATAATTATTTTTAGCTCTGGTTTTCTACAAACTTCCAAAATTACTTCGTAAACATGATATCAACACCGCTTTTTAAACCAACAATACGTTTAGATTCCTTTCAGCGAATGTAAAAGAAAAAGTCTCCCCTTTATAGAAATCTGGAGTTTATAAACTGTCATTTGGTTCTTGTGATATTATTTATTTTGGCCAATATGGTAGATATCTAGAAACTAGGATCCCCGAACATTTTAGAGATATCGAGAAATTGAACAAGATCGACAACTTTATTTCAAATTCAGCTTTTTCCAATTATATACATTCCCACAAATATGATTATATAGCCTAGAACTAGTATCTCTAATTAACAATTGCCAGAAGGACAATTAATCAATAAGATGGCCAAAGTCAAAAATATTCTGGTAAAGGTCTACAATTTTCTGAAACCTTTAAGAAAGTAAAAAAATATATAAATACGAAAAAAAGTAGTAGCGAAGAGTTAATTTCAACGTGAGCGTATTAGAGTCACTGTTATTCATGTTTATGAATACAGTTGTAAAGTTTTTCAGTATAATAAAATTTGTTAAACCCACACGATTGTTTCAAATAAGGTGAAAATAAAGAAATAGAAACATTTCATGTGGAAAAGTTTACATTAAAAATCATAGACGTGGAATGAATACTTTTACTTTAGTAGAGCTAATTTACAAAATTTAAGAACAGAGAAATATAAAATTTGGCAACTAGTATCAAAGAAAAAGTACAAGTGATAATACGTCACTATTATTAGCGTTATGACATATTCGACTATTTTTTAAATACAAACTGCTAATGTGAATGATTATTCGAATATTTACTTCTATAGCGTTAACTAAAATTATCTATTGAGTTAAATATAAATGCTTATTCATAGAACTAAATTATGCCAGTCTTTTCAACTTTTTTAGTCGCTCAGAAAAAGAAATGCAAACTATAATTATTCTATTTGTAAATTATTTTTTTTTAAATTAAAAGTTACAAAGTTACAAAAGTATATAATCTGAAAGGTTTGATAGTCTAACGAAGAGTGATCTAATAATCTATGTAGATAATAATTTATATATAGTGAGCAAGAAGTATACATATAACTTACATTAACTAAAAGAAGTGCAATTCGATGATTTTATCGATATATAAAAGTCGGCCGGACTAATTCCGAATAAGTGAAAAAAAATCCATGGATTTGCTTTGCCAAATCTTCAAAAACGCAAATTTATTAAAATTAAACAATTTTATCAATTTAATTTGAAATTTGAGTGTATACATCTCGATTAATTAACAATATAATAATTATACTGGCAAGAAAATCTATATTTATTATAAATCCTCTCCAAATAGCTTAAATTTGACAGTGCCCTTCTAAACTCGACTAGACAAATATATTCGAAAACAAATAATATGCGTTTTCTAATAATCAATACCTCGTATTATAGTCTGCTCTAAAAGGATTTTTTTGCGTTTTGGTTCTCATTGGAGTATATTGTAATGGGGGGTTAAATTTAATTATAGTTAAGTTTTTATAATTATGCCCAAAATGAATTTAATAAGTATTGTCTGAGATGCAAATAACTACTTATCTTAACGTGAGTTCAAATAAAGATATGGTTCAAACAATATAATAATAATATAATTTTCTAAATTTATTTTTAAACAAAGAACAAATAAATAACAAAAATTCAAATTATCAACAGTTACCACTTTGTAGTTTTTTGTAAGTAAAAGTCCAATTATTCTTACCTCCTATGTGTCACTTCAAAAAATGTCATCTCATTGCCGTTGACCCAAATAAAGTTTATCAAAACTTTGATTGTCCAAATATTCCAAAAAATTTCAAATTTCTCCTTCGTATAACACTGTTTTTCTTATAATTTTCTTTTTTAGGCTAAACACTTTATGGTTACATTTGCAAAATTGTCTTTATAACAATAAACAATACTAGCTAAATAAATTTCAGGTTAAGTAATAATTTCAAATTTCTTACTAACAAGGTTGTTATCTCATTCAGGTCATAAACAGAAGAGAGCTCCGTCAAATTACCACGAGCTTAAATGATTTTCCAAATTCATAGCATTCTTTATGTTTATTTTTTTTTAGTTTTGACACTAAATAAATTATACTTCAAATAAATTATTAATTACAACAATATAAATTTTTACTCATTTTTGATTGTATTTAAAGAATTAAATATATATTTTGGTATTATGATTTTTATTTGTACTTACTTACTTTAATTTTAAATTCTTACGTATATCTAAGTAGCGACCAAAGTTTAATTAACAATTTCTATTATTTTTACAAAATTTTGATAAGTTTAAGTATTACGTAAAAATAATTGAAAATGTTCTTATACTGTTTTAACTAAATTTATTTGATTCATGTGTTTGTACCTGTCAAATTTGTATAATTCAAAATTAAATTATTTGATTTCTTCTTTTAGACCGTTATAATATATTAGTTAAATACTAATGATAACAATTATTAAGCCATGTATATTTCGAGAGCCTAAAGCTTTTGAAGTGTTATCTCGAGTTAAGTAAATTACATCAAACTAATTATGGCATATGTGCAAACGTTCCTTGCACATATTGAGCAAATTTTAACGAAATACACATATTCCTGCCTTAATGCCTCTAACGAACGCCAAAGTGCGATTGTATTACATTTAAACATTTAAAGAGGTACATTTCCATACTAATATGTCTAATTTGCATTTGCGCATTTGCAGTGTTCCATATAAATTCTAGCTTTAACGAAAAAATATTCCTTGAATGGGTTTTTAACGCTTCCTGTGTCGTTTTAACTTGGTTTTATTTCTTTTCGTTTTTAAAACGGATACAGATACTAGTTTTAGTAGACAACAAATGATACGTATGTTTCTTTTAACACAATGTTTACGCTTTAAAAAAAAATTGAAATAATATTTCTTTAAGCAAGCAGATCCTGTTTAACTACGTTAGAAATACAAACAATTTATCTTCAAGAGATAGTTTTAGTAAAGTAGCAGTATTTAGTGAGAAAAACAAATTATTATTAGAAGCTTAACAAATCCATATTTAAAAAAAATATAGTTTCACAATTAGATAATAGCAATAATATAAAAAAGTATGTATTAATATTTTACGCCACTTTAAAACACTCTGCAAACCTTATCATGAATATCAACACTACACCCTCATTCTAAAATTTAGTTTGTACAATATCGCCTGTTTCTGAAAGTACTTTGTAAACTTATACAACTTTGTTCATTAACTTTGTTTTAATAAAATAACTGTTTAAACATTGCTGGACAAATATTTAGTTAAGTTAAACAAAACTTCTTTTAACTAAATAAATTTGAAATTATAATTTAAAAGAATTTAATTGAGTTTAGTAAAGTAACTTGATTAAAATCTAATAAGTATTTTCTTTTGGTGTAAGCAGAGATTAGTTATATATATATTTCAATATACTTCCAAATGGATAACATGCTGCTCGTGGAAATGGGTTATTTACCAGATGTTCATTGCAATCAGCAGTTGTCAATTAGCACCACAATCACACAAATGGTCTTTATTTGGGTTAATTTTCATTAAACTTGTATTAATTCACGTTGTTCTCAAATGCATATGGTCCCATTAGGAATAAATTATACATCCCTTTGATATTTTAGGTGGTTGGAGTTCTGAGCTCTCCTGATAATTATTTTATTTAAAATAAACTCAAAAGTAAATGTAAGTCATACTCTGAAAGTTGATCTAATGAAAGCGATTTTCTTCAAAATACACATTAAAACATTTAAAAAAAGTTTATTACAAATCATATCTTCATTTGTAAAAATTTTACTAGAGATGAAAAACCGTTTAATTAAAGTACACACTTAGTACCCAAATCATTGATTTAATATTTTTCTAAGGTATTGCACCTCTGAGGAAATTTAAAATTCTAATGAATGAAATCTGGAGTGCGAGCTGGCCATCCACTTTAACCTTTGGTACTAATGTTTACCGTTGTAAGGCAGTACCATTTGAAATACTTACTAAAGCATTCGGTAGTTTCATGGGAGTTGTCCCGTCAATATTAGGATAAAACCCATGCACCATTTTTAAACACATTTAAATCACTCAATCTTCCAACATAAAGGATATATTTTTTGTAATATTTAATCTTGATAACTCGTAATCCTTTTAATTTTCTATAGGTAGAGATGAATGAGATTTACAAAGTTATCGGTTAAATTTGAGTTATTTATTATGTTTGCTCTTACTGATAGAACTTTATTATTCAAATTGATTGATTCAGCGGTTGTCATTACCATTTAGGATGATGAATAGCAACTATTAGCTTTGCACAACTATTAGCAGACACAGGTAAACACAGATGATCCATTATTGGTTTCCAATTCATGCAATTACTAACGTAATACATACGTACATAAATCTCAGCATGTGTAATACCTATTAAAACGTATATGCCTTATCTGATCTTCTTTTTTGATTAATTAAATGTTGGATAGATTATTATGAGGGCTAAAACAGTAGTTTATAAAAATATATATTAATGTAGACATTATTTACATTTATTTTGTAGCCTTTGAATATATTGTTTAGATAGAATAGTACTCCAAATTAGAAGAAGATTATATGTTTAATTTTCTTACAATAAAGGCATTGTATTTATGTTTCGGATGATTTGGAAAGAAAATGTTACTATATATGTATAATATTAAACTACCTGTAGGTGCCAAGTAGTTTTATTTTATACATAAAATTTTTTTCTTTCTTGTGCAAGTTCTTTCGCTTTTTTCTTTCATTCTTCTTTGTCAGAATATCAGCATCTTATTTTCTCTTGAATGTGCCTATAGAAGTATTTTGTGTTGGTTTTGTTTGCCATATGTTCTTAACTATTTTTAGTTTCCACTTTTTTAAGTGGCCTAACCAGCTAAATTGTTGACGTTCTGGTTCTTCCACGGTTTCAGCTTCTTCTACAATATTTATTTGGTCTGTGGCCAACATGTTCTCAAATTATTGTTTCCAGCGTTCCATTATTTCATTTCTTTATCTTTAGTGTTTTATAGAATGGCTCTTGGCTACCCTGATTGTGTTTTTCCATTTTTCCCCGAACTATTTTTAGGATTTCTCTTTCACTCCTTTTGTCACCTCTATCACGTGTATTAATCTGGTATTCGATGGTCATATTCCTTGAATATTTCATTTCCTTTTTTAATAATGCCTTCCAGTTTTTTCGTGTTATTTCTTTCTCTTTATCAATTTGTTTCAGTAATTTCTTTTTACTGTATTTCTTGTTTGTTTATGTTTAATACTCAATTTATTTTCTTCTAGTTCTGTTTTTCCTCTTTTTTTTAATATATAATGATCTGTAAATACTTTTGCATCTCTTCTTATTCTCGTATATATAATTATTTTTCTGTATTTCTTTTAAATTATAATCATTGTTTTTTCTTCGATGTTATTAACTTTGTTTATTGGTTATTTGTTATTATGTTATATTTTTTGACTTTTTTGTTGTTGGGTGACCAGTCCGCTGTTCTTTACCTTATACTTCTTTATTATCTATTTGTTTCGTTGGTACCCTTTTCAAGACTTGGAATATTTCGTTATTAATTATTAATATGTTGTATTTTATAAACGCTTTACATTCTCTGCTTAAGTTTCTTTCAAACGTGGTATGAGCATTATCTTTTTTTCTAGTATTTCTTGCTGTAATTCACATGTAGCTATATGTTTGTTATTTTTTTTATTTGCTTAATATTTCTCCTCTCTTGCGTCCTACTTTTAATTTTTAATATCGGTTTTGTTCTAATTGCTGCGTATTTTCCGATCCTATTACTATTCTTTAATCTTTACTTATGGTTATTACTGTTTTCACTACTTTTATTTTTTTTATCTCCAACGATTTTGATTATATTTTTTCGTCTAATATCTATCTCCAAAGATATTATTTTATTTTCTTGTAGTGTATTTTGTTCTTTTAGTTTTTTGTTTTCTTCTTTCATTTGTTTATTTTTTGATATTAAATTTTCAAATTCCTTGTCTATCCAATGTTTTTAGTATTTTTGCTTCTTTGAGCAAACATATCGATCAGTTTATCCATGTTACTGTCTGCCTATATTCATTTTTGTTGTTTTTTTAATTATCCAGTGACCTGGTTTTGATTGATCTCGTATTTTGTTTGGGCACTCTTTTTATGTTTATAGTGTTATTGTTTTTCACGGATTTAGAACTGCATTAAGTCTTACACTATATACCGTCACTGTAGAACTATTTTGCAATTATTTTTCACTACACTTCATTTAAGTACGGGGAAAATGTAGGAGAAAATAATCGCTGATAGTCGATTTAACGCCGGTGTTGTCGCCTTCAGAAACAGTTATTAAATGAAGCTAATCTCTGTATAATAATTTAACAGAATGTGTAATATATTCATTCCGTCACGGAAATATATTGCCAATGACTTAAAATGCAGTTACACGTACATGAAACATTAATAGGGTAATATTATTATTCTAGTAACAAAAACAATTATTCATGTAGCGAATTCATTAATGTTATTACAAGTTGTAATATTACAACTGATTTATTTGCAGAATTGAATTCTCTACTTCATTTGGGAACCATCAATTTTCGTTAATTAAATTCATTTGAGATGTTTGTTAAATTAAATATTTTAATAAAGGAATGTGGCCTTAAATGCTCAAAGATAAATTTGAAAATTATATCACACAGAACGGGCTACGAAAATCTTGAAGAACTTTGCAGTGGTTGTGATGCTATATCATAGGCAAAATATTTTTTTTGAATTATCTATACTACACCTATAATCTTTAAGACAATTACATTAACTAGAGAAGTATTACTAAAATTACGATAAAAAATATGCCAATTGTAATATATGCGGGTTGTATGTATGTTTTATGCCGAGCGGGAAAGGATGTAGTTCTTAAGATAGATTTCTTAACTAATATCAAACCTGCTGGATTAACCAATCGATAGCCATACTGTATTAATGTAGAAAATTATCACTTACCAGATTCATGAGCTCTTAAGAAGCGACTCACATTCTGAAGGACGCCGAATAACTAGATATATTTGTCTTTGATAGCTGACTCAATCAACAAATGAATCCAAACCGAACTTTTCCTAAAATATTTATTCTGGCGACGAGAATATTAAAACTAATAATAAAACCTACAAGTAGAATAAAATTAAATCAGGCAATTGAACAATAATTAATAATCCTCGCATTTTTTATTATTGTCTTTTTCTGTTGATAATAGCCTTTTATAAATTTTACTCCAATTGAACCCAGTTCTTTATTTTATTATTTCACATATCAAGCTCGTATCTAAAAACACTACATAACTATTTATTTTTCTTGTTTTTTTCCTAACCTTATATTAAGACTTCTACATTATAATTTTATTTATGTTTTGATGCTTTTCTTTTAAATTTATATTAAATTATATTCCAATTTAACGATTTTTTTCATACAAAATAATGGATCTTAGATATCTCCTTCTGTATTAAAAAATAATTGAATATCAATGACTTACAGTTCGCCATTAACTAGTTGGTGAAGCGGCAATGCTGTATGTTCCATACCATGGCGGGAAATTTAAATTTCGTAGATATTACTTAGTTACATGACACACATTTTTATTAAAAGTGTGACGTATTGCCACCTATAAATTTTCGAGTATAAGTGAATTTTTGGGTAAACTAATAATGTTAGTATTAACATATTTTGTTGCAAATGACACGTTTTACATACCATTGAAAAATATGTATTATGAATATGTATTTTCTTAGCAACTTAATTTTAACCTTACATATACATATAAATGTTCAGATTGTCGATTCATTTTCAATTTTAATTAACAAAAAAAATATTTTAAAAAATCTACATTTTTATCTATTTATTTGCGTTGTTTATAATTCTTACTATAATTTTTTATCACAATTTTGAGAGGAAATTCAAAATGAATGATACGTTTTCCATATTTTTTTCGTCAATTTTATATCTTACATAAAATTAATTTTGGAAAACAGATTCAGAACAATTTTTATCCCGACTATCCCAGCCCAATTTCCTTTACCACAAACAATCGTTCGCTGTACTTTATTATTAATTTTTTTTTAAAAACAACCAATATCCATATGTGTCGTTCCGCCTGTTAGTGTTTTTTATTTTTAGTTTCTTTAACAAATCTAACATTTGCCTGTTTTTTTGTAAGACTGCTTAGTTCAATAATACAAAACCAGACGAAGGTTTGTCCGGAAAATTTGTCTAATTTTTTAACAGTTGCAAAACATGGAGATATATCACGAGTGAATAATGTTTCAACAAAGCCGTTAGATTACTCAATCTTCTTGAGTCCTAACAAACATTCGCAGGTGTGTAAACATGCACGCCTCTATCTAATAGAGAAGAATTTTTGGCAGTTACAGATGAACCTGAATGGGTAAACATCTTTCCGAGGATGTGGCAGGAGATATCAGAGATGGTTCTAGCTGTCCATTTTTCCGATCCAAACGTGTAGTTAAATCGATTGAACATTTTATTTTTAATAGAGGGTTTGAAATTAAATTCCAACAAATTTATCATAAGTATTCAAATGTAAAATGTTCTCCGTATAGTACTGAATGAACAATTAAGTTTGGGAAGTTCAATTATTTTATATTACTTTTTAGACTAAATACTTAAATATTAGCCAAATTTTTCAGGAAAAGAAGAATATTATATTTTAAAATTTTATAACAAGAAATCATACTGTACATATTGCTTAGTTCATAATGATTGGTTGAAATGTTTATGGTATTAAGTCAAGTACGCTTATAAGAAATATGTCAATCTTATTGAAAATGTGATTTAGTAAAACCTGGTTAGAGAAAGATATTGAAAAAATAGGTTTGAAATAAATACTGTGGAAAATTAAGATAAGTATAATTTATCTTTTATATTTATTATGTAAAATATTTTTTTTGCCCTAAGTGTCCTTAGTATGTGTATTACTGTTCTAAAGGATATGACATTTTTTAATAAAATGCATTCCTCTCTTAAATAGTTACGTTTAGACATCAATGTAGTTAGGATAGTTCTATTTCTACAGATTTATTATGTATTAATTAAAACACGTAAACGAGATAATGGCAAGAAAAAAATGCATCACCATTCTTAATAAAGAATAATAAAATATTTATATCATAATGAACAAGCTAATGAAGAAAACATATTATAAAACCTTTTCTAATTTTTCATAAAGAATTAAAATTATTCTTTCAATTTTCTTGTAGTATCTACCTTTTATGAATATATTTACGTAGTTTAATAGATTTTTAAATGTGTATTTTTTTCTCATTTAACTGAATTATATCTATAAAAATTAATAATATGATTACAATAAAATTTTATTCGGATGAGTATTTTCTAAATCGTTGCTAATATAAAGATGCAATAGTTTCATTTCTAGATAGTATTTGAAAAATAACTATAAATATATTTTTAATTAAACCTCTTACCGCATTAAAACGGCTCAGTTTAATTCATACAACAATCACTATTAGAAATAGGTGTTTAATCAATACTCAGTAACTACGTATACCTATTCAAATTTCGTATATTAATGTCATGTGTGAATCTGATTTGTAGCATAAAGCCAATTCACATTCTGTAATGGCTTTATTCTGGATATAATTCCCTATAGAAATAGCCATAATACCAATTGTATTCATTCTCTCCGGTATCATTATTTTTAACTGGGGACCTAATTGGTCGTGTCAAAATTTCTTGTCCATCTCTTCATTCTCCTCTTGTTTACTTAAAATTGTAAACTAAATTTCCTAAAATTAAGTCAAAGTGGATAACAATATTAATTTAATAATAATAAGAATCAAAATAACAGAATTTTTCGTTATTTACTTTTATAGGAACAGCTTCGACATTTTATCTTGTTTACAATAAAGTTAAATAAGAAATCTACAATATTTTCATATTTATGAATGTAATTCTAATCACAAATCTCTCATATTATCTTTTGTAATCTTCGACATCATTATTTCCAACAGAAAACTTAATCAATGGTCTTAAGGTTTTTTATTCAAGGTTATTTCCTCAATTAATTTAACCAGATGGCTGGCTCTCAAAAAAAAAGAAAAAAGGAAAATGTCGTTCCAGTCAACAGCGTTTTATAAGTTGCTTTGTTTCAATTTGGTATAAGTGATTATTATAGAGGAACTGAAAAAAAATGCTGGCAAAAGATTTCAGCATATTGTAGACTTTAAGACGTCAATATCTCAGACCACATTGAAAATATTAACGGGATTATTTTTTCAATTTGTTTGTTTGGGAAATGGAAATCTTTCCATAGTTCCATACTTTGTTTAATATTATGTAGATATAAATGTGCTTGAACGAACATATTTAAAATAAGCAAACGTACTGTCACCAAGTATTTTTGAACTTTTTTCATATTTTTAAATTAAATACACTATTTAGTTTATTGCAACTTTTATTTGAAGATTTTTTGGTAATTATTGTTTAATTAAACTTAGAATTTAAATAATAATGTTTTGGAAACAAATCTAATATTAAAAAAGGTTAAATTAAGTAAATCAAAATGCTAATTTAATGAAGATTAATAACAAATTTTACAGAAAATAGTTATGACTAAAATATAAATTATGGAATATGTCTCCATTAAATTTAAGAATTATTTAATGTGGGAACATATTTTAAAAATGATTTTTTATTAAAATTAATGAAACTGACTAGAATAATTTATAAACAAACATTAAACAATAAACTTTTTCAGTGGTCACCGTTTGAGATACGTTTTCATTTGACCAAATTTCACTTCGCTGAAATCAACACAACTTTAAAATAATTTACAGAGCTTTCTCCTATTTACTGATGAGTTGTTAATTTATTAACTTGATATATGGAGATAATAGTAACAACTGGGACGGTCATTAATTACAATAAAAATTTAACTGGCTCTCCTTTGTTCACTGCGAGCAACAACTTTATTTAAGAGTGGAAAATGTGTGACTTACATTTGAGTGGATGTAAAGGTCAATACGTCTTATTGGTCAATTATATGGTACGATATTTTTTAATTTTTGTTTTGTTGGAACTACAATAGCCATTATAATTCTCTAGAAACTTCGAGAAGAATTATAAAGAGTACAAGGAAATGTGTGTTGGATAGTGTTATAACTTATTTAAAATGAATGAATTTAACAAAATGCAAAAGCATAAATTATGGTATTTAAGATTTCCAAATTATAAAAAGGATATCAGCATTTGTACTAGCTCTCTTCCATTTTTGACATCTTAATGTCCCCATAGAGAAATATGTTTTATAAAAAAATCTAGAGTATTTAAAAATGATTTTGTATTAAAATTAAGTTGAATTATCGTCGTATCCAAAATTCTAAAAAATAACAACTTACTTCATTTGATTTAGTGTAAGTTTAATTGAATACTAGCCTTCAAAATTTATTAAAAATAAGTATTAGAACTCTTTCCTCCATTTTAAATATCAAACAGTCGCATCTTTTAAAAACCCAACTCTACAGATTAGTTTCATAAATTTGTTATTATCGTGTAACATAACCTAAATTTTCATCGATAAGTGAAAGTGTTTAAAAGCTTCTATTTTTACTTAAGTTTTGTTTGGTGATGTCTTTCTTTGATTGTTGTTTATCACATGCCGTAAGTGAATCAATCGTCCATTTCTAAAAAAAGATTTTCCACTCATGAAGCCTCAGTCTTGATTAAGAAAAACGAAACGCAGGGTGATTCATAACTATTGGGACATAGGCTAAGGGCAGGTTATTTGGACCAAAATATGGCGATTAGACCAAATATACCTTAGTAAAATATTGCTGTGGAATAAGATATAGGGCGTTAAAGTTACAAGGAATATTATTTTATGTATTATTTTACTTTTTGTTACAGGGGGCGCCACGTGAATGATTCCTGATGATGAAATTAAGTGGTACCTTTTTTTGACGAAACTATTCCTACTATTGAGCCCACCAGTGGTCTATTTTTGAAAACCAGAAAGCTCCACAGAAACTTGTTATCTTTCCAAATAAGTAAATAGTTTTTCTCCAAGTCCCTCCAATCAATTAAACTAGAAGAGTTCGACAGCTCCGCAATTTAAATTAACAAACAATTCTTAAAATTCATGTTTAAAAGTGGTTAATGAGTGTAATATGCAGCATAATTTAAAGTTGTTTATGTTTAATAGTAATTAGTTTATGATTGTACCCCATATATTATTGCTGTTGAAAACACCATTGTGTTGGGTTTTGTTTTTAATAGTGTAATCATTTTTTTTTTGGGAAAATCAAGCCAAGTTAGAATATAAGTCCACATCGTGGGATTGTTCAATACTTGGTTATTAAACACCCTGATTTTATGGACGAAAAATTATTACTAAAAAGTTATGTAACAATACTGTTGATTTTAAAACATTCACAATGTTTATACGGAATATATGTTATAGAATAATCAAAAACTGTATTTTTGTTAATTCCTCCTATACTATTTTTTCTGCAAATTTGATAATATTTATACTTCGGAGAGAAAACCAAAACTAAACTCAAAGTATTTGGTGGTGATTTTACAGCTCTTCTCTTTTAAACGTTCCAAGTTTGAACAAATAATTTTTGCCTTTCGTAAATACAGGATGAAAGAGACTTATGGACCACTGTGAATGTTATTAAATTTGATTATTTTGGTGTCACATTTTCCTGAATTCATAAGACGTTCAGTTTTTTAATACCGGAAAAAGTAACTTCATCATCTAAACAGTGCCACTCATCCTCCTTTATATGAGCTTCTAACCCGATTCCAAACATCATTTCTGCTTTCCTGCAATTGCTTCATTATTATTTCGTGATAAAAGTTACACACAATTCCAAAGAAATTTCTCTTATTTCCACGTTCTCCACTAGTAATGCTTTCCGTGCATTGTGCGAGTATATTCCAATTATTATCCGAAGATTTCCAGAGCGCCATTTCGAAATTCCAAGATCTCATTCGACTTACTCTTGCTAGGTCAATCTATGGGGACGTAAAAAAATCGTAAAATTTATCTTTAAATGTCTACAAACTAGTGGGTGTATTTATGTAAGGAATAAATCCGTTTTTGGTCCAATGATCAGAGAAGTGTGATCATTATAATTTTTCTTTTTTTAATGAGGAAAACTGTACAATATGAAATTAAATTCCTCTAGCTAAAAAAATCCAATAACTTTTGTTTTTAATTTGAATGTCATTGATATGGAGGTGAAAGTATTTCCCTTTGCTAAATTCCCTACACTTTTAGAAATGTAAGATATCTTTTTTTGTTTTCCCAAGTATTTATATTAGTGTTTTGAGTTTAAAAACCGCTGTTTTAGGGAACATGGAAAGTGCTTCCTTCGACCCGTTTCATGGTTCTGACGGTTTTGTCTTTATCTGGAATAGACATTCAAGGACTTCTGGGAAATACTTTAAAATAAGCGTCAGCCTGCTAGTCTTAGATTTATATGGTATTGGTTCATTTTTATTTATTATTTCGCCGCATGAAGTTTGAGAGTAGTTTTCGTTTTTTATTTTAGTTCGATGAAGACTATTTCGTGGGAGTTTGGAAATATTTGAAATTTGGTTTCTGTTATTGACGCTTTGTGCTTTTAGAAGCAAATTATTTTATTTTAATTAAAAAAAGTGTACGAGGTTTTTAAAACAAAGAAACACTATTTTATTTTAATTATAAA
The DNA here is from genome assembly GCA_951812935.1 of Hermaeophaga mercurialis. Classification (NCBI taxonomy): domain Eukaryota; kingdom Metazoa; phylum Arthropoda; class Insecta; order Coleoptera; family Chrysomelidae; genus Hermaeophaga; species Hermaeophaga mercurialis. Next base: position 29,377,402 of record OX638362.1, on the reverse strand, counting down.
ATATAAATTATACTTATCTTGAATTTCCATAGTGTTTCGCTAAATCGCATATTCAAAGAGAGTCATGAGATTGACAGATTTCTTAAAAGCGTACTTGACTACATATTATAAGCATTTCAACTAATTTTTCCTAAAAAAATTGGTTAGTGTTATATAGGTGTTTAGTCAAAAATATAATCTAAAATAATTGAACTTCTCAGGTTTAATTGTTCATTAAGTACTATATGTATACTTAGGATGTTTCTTTATTTCATATTCCTGAAAAAAATCAAGTACTTCTTTCTTGTCATTTATATTTGTGTTGAGTGTCAATGGGCTTTTTTGGCAAAATGTGACTTATTGTTTAAATCTATAAAATCGTAAGTGTTCACTGTACCTTATTTCAAAAATTCTAAGAGTCTGACCAAGATAGATGGTGTTATAATCCAGACAATTTAGTTTGTAAATACCTGATTTTCTTAATTTATTAATTTTATGTTTTACATTTAATAAAAATGAACCATATTATTTTTACTTTAAAAGATATTGTAGAAGATGTACAAGATATAATGTTTTCCTTGTTATATGTAACGGATGATTATTAGAGGTAGCAATTTCTTTTATTATATTAATTTTCCTTTTAAAATGATCCTTCCTCATTGGTACTGAAAAAGCTCTATGTATGATTGAATTTTAAGCTGCTAATTTATGTGACGTAAGGTAATAAAATACTTGGTTAATAAAAAAATATGTAATTTCCCTACCTCGAATCAATCCGTTCATTTAATCTTCGAACAAAGCCAGCTCATGTGTGTTCAACCGATAAAGAAAATCCGGTTTCCATAGGGAAACAATGAACTTTGCATGATCCGGGTCTATTTATGTTTTGAGCTCCTATATTGAGTCCGTGAAAAAAATAATAAAAAAAACAATTAATTTACTTTCAGTTTGGTGGAAGAAGCATGAAGAGTAATTTATTCGATTCTGCTTAGGATTTGGGGAATTTTACGAAAGTTCAAAAAATGTATGAGAATTTTTTTTTTTAAATATCACTGGAGTTTCAAACGAAACACCTGAGAATTACGATTTGATAATTATGTTTCCATTGGGGGATAAAAGGAACAGTTAATTTAGTTCGTATAAAACATTTTTTCTTCGTTTATTGAAGTGAATGGTTATTTTTTATATGAAATATTTTGCGTTTTTATTGTTTTAGCATGTTCGGAGAAATTTTAAATAAAATTATCAAAATTCTGTTAATAAACCAATTTTTCAGATTTGCTATGTAATTTTTTAAACTGAAAATATTTGGCATTTAAAGAATTACAATGAGTTTTAAAATATAGGTCCGAATTAAAAGTAGCTCCCAAAAATGCAATATTTTGATTTTTTCTAATTTCAGTATTACATTTCCTCTGCTGAGTATGAAAGGTAACTAATTTAGTTTTTGTTTTATTAAACAGTAAAGATTAATCTCTTAACCAAGTAGAAAATATTGATATAACAATAGATATTTAAGTTTGGAACAAATTTAAATTTCTGTCACTAAACAATCATATTGTGTCATAAATGATCAGCATAAATTGTTGTTGAACTTTCAGCTAAGATAAGAGGTAATTCATTAATATATAATATAAATGATTCTAGGCTTAAAATTGATCCCAGTGGTATGCAATTTGTATTAAACCCTGGTTTAGGTAGTTTATTATAACCATTGTTTATAATTTTAATATTTTTAAATCTACCATCTTTACAGGAAGAAAACCAATAATATGCTTTACCTCTCACACAATATTTATATAATTTATTTTTTTAAATATCACGTTGAACATTGGTAAAAGACCGACTTCAATAACAAAATATCCCAATCGGGCTTTCACTGCTCTCAATACTGTCCAACAGTTACAGTAGTTACTTTGTTTTTAAGAAATTAATTAATTTCTTAAGCGTTGCATATTCAACTGCATTGTTTTTGGATCACCTCTTTTTAATACTGAATTTATAATCTATTTAAAAAATGTTTACCACAATGCGAGAAATTTCAGTATAACCACAAGAAGACTTGCTTTTGATAGTATTGTTAATTATATAAAAAATATCACTTGGACTTACATAAAAACCTATCATTTACAGATTCATTAAGATAAATTATGTTAATTGTTGATATTTTCAATAGGAACTATAGAAAAAGCGTTAAATGTATCTACAACAAAGAATGACTTACAAATAGTTTTATTACCTACATTTAAAGAAAGCTTTTTGTGATATTTTTTTCTCCTCCCCTATTCACTATTTAACTATTTATTTCTCAAGTAAGTAGTTTTTTAGCAGAAACGTTTATTTTGTTATAATAGAAGTGTTTCTTTGTGCTAGAAATCAGCATTTTATATTGACATTATTATTATTGTAAATACTTGAGTCTCATTATTATTGGCGCAGTTATTTTTCTTTTTGGACTTTTTTACCAATGTTATAGAACAACGCATGTTAAAATAGTATAAAAGAGAATGTTGAACAATTAATCTTTTTTTTTTTTCATGTTTTGTGCGATATAAATATTATCCCATATTTCTTTTTCTAAAAAACATAACACGTTATATATATATATATATATATATATATATATATATATTATATTATATCATTTTACTGGAAAAAAATTCGTTACATTTTCAAATAAATAAACGATTTCTACCACTACTTTTATTAAGTACTGATTCAAAAAACATGGCGGATTAAATTAATTACTATGTTGTGATATTCTTGATTTAAATAAAATACCATTTTTCACTGAATTATTCAAACTACTTTATCAAACGATAAACTTAAAACGATTAAAGGGTCTGAATCTTCTGCAAACTAACACAATTTTATTATTCATCAGGTAGATATTTCGTGGTTACAGGACACATATTTTTATTAAAAGTGTGAGGTGTTGCCACTTACAAATATTATATTTAAACTGAATTTTTGTGTAAATTATTGTTATTAAAAAAAATTTATTAGAATATTTTGTAGGTATTTTTTTCGTGTATAAGAAACATGGATCTTTTAAGCTGGTTTTGAATCTTTGTTTGGAGTTTTGGGTTTTGTTCTTGAAAATATTATCATCTAATTAATCTAATCTACGCAGCAAAATAATTATTGTATGATTTCGTTAAACAAGAACCAAATCTGGCACAAAAGAATAAATGGACGTATCCTTTTCTTATTATCCTGAAAATTGTAGGTGTATGTAGACATATCAGATTACCCTCTTGAGGGTAACAAAAACAAAAACAAAAACTTAATTTTACTTGGCGATATTGGAAAAGTTTCATTAAGGTGCAACCCGAAGAAGACAAACCTCTTAATAAACCGGCGGGTACCTTCACAGAATCTGTGAAATTATTAAATTTATATAGACCTCCCTTTGGTTGCAAGGGATTAATATCTCTTCATAAGTAATAATTTAACAATTTACTGCCCAAGAATATTTCGTTACTTTACGACTATAATCTCCACATTTTTTCATTATATCCCAAAGTATTTTATTAAAATGTGTTTGCAAAACCTAAAGAACATAAAAGTTCTGGAAATTAGCTTATATTTTTTCCAGCCAAAGAAATATTACACAACAAAAATATAGGGGAGGCTGGGGTTAGTTCTTACAATTTAACTTTGAGCTTGTACCACTTGCAAAAAAAAGATATTGTATTGCAAATGTAAAACAAACAATCATTATGAAACATTATGAAAAAAAGGTTTTGATTACGTTTTTATTGCAATATATTTTTAAGTTTTATATCGATAGAAAAAGAATCCTACGACAAAACAAAAATGTAGCGCAGGTTGTAACAACTTATACCAACTTACAGTTAGATGTTATTCATCCTCTAAATTAAAATTAATACAAAGAAAGTTTACCATGCTTGTAGTCTACAAGTGCTCAGTTCCTGCATTTTTTGGGATGAAAATTCTTGATTGATTCTCAGCAAAATAATGTTTTTGTTAGTTTTTTATTGCATTAGTCTAATGGACCAATGGGTCAGTCAATGAGTATTACTTTAAATCTGGAACATTCACAAACATATATTTCCATGCCAGTATTCAAACCTGAGACCTCGGGACCGAATGTTGGCTCTAACCGCACTCAATTACCGAGGTCAGCATAATAAGAGTATCATCTTCAGACTTTTTCCAGTATGAGTTATAAATATTAAAATTAGATCATAAAATTATTTACTGTGGCAGTTCTAATATTTTTTTATGTGAAAACAATATAAATACAGTTTACTCGTTGAATGGGATAACAATAAAATACATACATATAACCATGCAGGAAGTCTGGATGGGTTTTCGATATCATTCCTTAGATAAAACTGGAGAACTGACAGGATTATTTTTTTCAGCAGCGTGACAGGAAACTTTTCTTGCATTGGGGGTTATGATTTAATTAAAGCAATTGTAGAATTATATTAGTTTGTAAAGTTAAATGTATTTTAGGTCGGAATTCCCGATAAAGCCATCAGTAAGATTAGTTTCATGTAATCCTATAATATGAACGGGTTAAACTGACTTATAAGATATTGTAGCATTGACAACTATTGGAAAAATCAATTACATTCCCCCTGCAAAATAAAATTAGATGTGGTATCCACTTGGACAAATTTAAAGAAAAGGAGAAAATATACTATTGAGTTTCTTGCGATTAATAATCGCATTCAGCATCTGTTATTTGAAAACCAATTTGTTTTAGAATTCTTGTTCTAAGCATACTAGAACGTGTTTTAATGCTTCTTTTTTAGAATTCTTGTTCTAAGCATATTACAACGTGTTTTAATGCTTCTTTCTGTGAGATAAGGTCGGATTTAAATAGAGAAGTAGGGCCAGAGCTCCACAATTGTCAGTGAAATCAAATATGGTTTTAGATGGCTCTATAACTCCAAGAGTATTATCCAGCAAAAGAACAATTTGGTGAAAATCTAGTTGGGTAGGAAAGTTTAGACATTCTATAAATTTTTTGGTAGTCATGAGAGGTTTTCTGCAACTGGCACTTTCTTCAGTACTAGGATTTTTTTGTTTCCTATTATATTCTTTTAGTTTATTATTTTCTTCAGATGTGTCTGGTGTAGAAGTTAATTCATCGATTCGCCTTTTCTGTGTGGTATTTGTTGTGACTATTTCCATTGCACTTTCTGTAGAAAATGTAGTCTGCTTTCTGTTAGACCTGAATTTTGATTGTGAGATACTAATATCAATTGTTTTGTTTGGGAACTTGATTCAGCCGTTTGAGAGTTCGGTTGTGTATCCTGAGATTCCGATAATTGGTAGTTCGATGGTGGTGTTTGAGAGTTCTGTTGTGATAATTAACAGTTTGATTGGGCCATTTGGGAGAGAGGTTGTGATAATATATGTAGGATGGCTCCTGAGATAAATAAATTAAGCAGCGTGTCAGGGCACTGAGACGTGATATGCCCTTCTTTTTTACATTTAAAACATGACAGCTCATCTTGGGATATGTACATACAATATGAAGTTCTGTTGTAAGATAATGTAATAAAGTTAAGAATACTAGAGGCATCTACTAGTCGATGTATGTATACTTGTCGTCGAAAACTTAAAGTATTCTGGGTTAGTTACATTTATTTTTAGGGACGATATTGGTGATAAAAGACTGAGACCAAGTTGTGTTAGTTCTCTTGGAAGTAGCTCATGAGAAATGGACGAACACACGTTTAACAGGACCAATCGTTGCGAGGGAGTGATAAGACGGCGTCCTTCGAGGATTTTATTACTAATTTTTATTGATTTGCGTTGATTTATAAAGATGTTGACTGCTTGTTTATTGATTAGTATATACATTTCCTTGCATTAGATATACTTGAACAAAAAATTATTGTTTTTGGACGAAAGCATTTGTGTAATCTTCTAGTAACTAATTATCTATTGTTAGAATTTTATTGAATGCCTTCAAAACGGTGGGTGTGATAGTTTTATCAAATCATGATGTCAAAGTCAACTAAGGTAAAAAAATAATCTCAATTTCTCGGAAAAACTGTATACAAGGCGAATCAAAGGTTTCTTGTTCAAATTTTTCATATTAAATCCGTATTGAACGTTTTTCCTTATATTTTATAATGCCTTAAATATATTTTAGTTTTACATGAAAATCAGCATTTGTAGAAAAAAATTAAATTTAAATTCACTGTCAGCGAAGACAACTTTTTTTGAATATTTACACTAATACAGCGTTTTTACTAAAATTTTCACATGATTATTGTTTTTTAGCACTTATGCTTTATATCAATGAGATAAATTATATTACAACTATAAGGAAAATGTAAATATAAGCATTCAACCCAAGCTCTGGACTATGGTGCAATTATTTTCAAATAACTATTTAATTTCTGGATTGTTCATTGAGAATCTCTAAAGTCAGTCTGGAGATACCTTAGATCTCAACAGTATTATTATTTATTATAAAAATGTAATTAAAAAATTTAGAAATATACGCATAAAAGTCCTAATTTGCTCTGACAGAGTTATATTAATCCTATGACTATCAGACATTAATTAAACTTAACCTGTCTTGTTATTGAATAAGATACATCGAAACATAAGCAACTCAATCTGTCAAGTAGGACAAAACCGAGTAACAACCTACATTGTAATAATTAACCCCAATTTGACATAATATAGAATGTTTATTATCAAAAAAATCATATTTCAACTTAAATTAGTTGATGATATTTTTCTTAAATCACTACACCACCCTATTTTCTCTCTCTTATATATTTTAATTCATTATACGATTATTATACTAACCGAAGAAACCTAGAGAGAATAATAAAACTGTTCTAAAATGGCAAAATTTTATTTTTCAAGCATGCGAAAATGCCTTCCTAATGGCTCGTAATATTGCGAAGTATAACAAGATTTATGATTTATGATAAAAAAATATGAAAAGGAGAATCATTTTGTGCGCTAAATAACCCAAATGATTGGGGAAGATGAAGGATAACTTGAATTTAAATTGGAATATACCGTATCCTGTCCTTCAATTCATTAAACAATTTTGAAATAATAAATATCTTTAAATATGAAAAAGATAAATTATACTTATCTGCATTTCCACATTGTTAAAATGTATTCAAATCTGACCCAGGTTTTAGAATCTGACATACTTAAATAATTTCATGTCATACACCCGACAACTAATCATTATTAAGCAATATTCGTCCTTTCCTAAAAATATATTTGGTTAGTATTATTTAGTTCAAAAGTTGATCTAAGGTAATTGAATTTCCCAGGTTTAGTTGTTCATTTAATATTGTATATTGAGGATATTTTAGGTGTTTCTTTATTTCATAATCCACCAAAAAATCAAGTTCTTCTTTCTTGTTACTTATATGAAGTACTTGCACTGTTGTTTCCATTGTGTTATTTAGTGTAGGTTTGTGTTTGGTGACAATGAGGTGTTTTGCGTAATGTGACTTATCTGGTTATTGTTACCTATAAGCTGGTTATCTGGTTGTTTTAATCTATAAGCTCTTAATTTCTCACAGTAGCGTATGTTAAAATTTCTTAATGTCTGGCCAAGATAGATGGCGATACAATCCTGACAATTTATTTTGTATTACATATTGGAGAAGAGTAATTCTTACACGTGTCTCTACCTAAGAGGTATGTAATAGTTATAAGTAAAAATTTATATTAATACAATATATTTACATAAGGCAAGAATCTGCTTTTTTTTGTTTTGATTGCGAGTATTGATTTCGCACTTAAAAGTGCAAGTTGAAGTTATACATATCAGTAGTGTTATGGAAAAACATGCTATCTGCCATTTTAGTGATTTTACAGGAGAAGTAAAAACAGTTTTATTGTGCCATATGAATCTTAATAATCATTTTGTAAAAAGTACATCATACATCATTTTTGACAACCAAATCCAGTTTACAACTTAAAGAATATATGAGGTGTGTTACCATGAGATGCGTAGGGACAGAAATGAGACAGATACATAGATAGAAACAACAATATTTAATGAATCAAATGCACACAAAGGTTGTTAAAAAATGACCCATTGCGTTTAGGCAGGCGTCCCATTGCTTAAGAAGGTTACGAATTCCGTCCGCGAAGACGGTTAATCATGGAACCAGTTCAGAACTGCAGCCTTTAAGTCCTCATCTGAGTGAAATCGTTGACTCTTTAGCGGTCCAAATATGTGATAGTCACAAGGCGACAGATCTGGACTGTAAGCTGGATGTTCCAGGACTTCCCACTTTTTACGGGCCAGTGCCCCGACATACGCATTGGCTACATGCGGCCTTACATTGTCGTACACCTGACGACAGCATACCTGGACGTTCGTTTTTAATAGCCTTAAATAGCTTATCAAGCGTTTGGGTGTACCATTGGACATTGACAGAGACGTCCAGCTCCTTAAACCCCAGTCATAGGGATCCCTGCATGTCGAAAAATGCCGACAATATCACCTTTCGGGCTCACTGCTGAGTTTTGATTTTTTGGGCCTAGGTGAGCCGAGATGTTTCCATTGCATGCTGACGGACTTCCCTTCAGGTTGGAAGTGGTGACACCAGGTTTCATCCGCTGCCACAATATGCTTCAGAAAGTCGTCACCGTCATCCCTGTAGCGCTACAAATGCTGTAAACTCAGGCCCATTCGCTGTTTCTTGTGGTGTTCACACAACATGCAGGGCACCCATTGGCAACAAACTTTTCGATACTTCAGAATCTGGGTGACAATATTGTGAACAGTACCGATGGAAACGTTGAACTCATTTGCGGCATCACGAATAAATAAACATACACAATAATTTTGTTGCGAAATAGTCATTTTTTCAGGAAAAAAATAAAATTTAGAAATTGGAATATTATAATTTACTGCTTAATTTAAAAACTAAGGAAATTACTATGTACATCAATTTACTGGAAGAATTATTTAAAATACAGGGTGGCCCATGTATGTTTTCATTAAAAAGAAAGTTTTTAAATTTAATCGTTAACAAAATAAACGCAAATAATTTTTTTTAAATGAATACTTTCCAGGTGATTTTATTTCATTTTTTAGTAATTTGAATATGGTCAAAAAATAACATGTAAAAATAGATCTAAAGTGACAGTCGAGTAAAAAATCCAAATACGATTATGTAAAAATATATTAGAGTGTTCCAATTAAATGTTTAGCTTTTGCATCATTTCCGGTGAAACCGGAAGTCAGTAAATTTAAATTGTTTTGTTAGATGATTCAAAACTGTTTCTAATAACGCCAAACCACATTTTAAAAATCTGTCAGTGCGTTTAAAAGTTGCGACTGCGGCCCATAACTCGATTACACCCGGTATATATAAAGCCGTTTTTCTTTAAGATTTAAAATACATTTTTAAACCCTCGTCTGAACGTAAAAACAATTGTACTTGGTTTCCTTACCTTTGATAGCGGGATCAGGATGGTGATGACAGTTGGAAACTTGGCATCCCCTTTTTTGTTCCAAACTCGGGCAATGTCTTCCGCCATTCTGAGGATGTACCTTTATCGACCTTGTTCTCGACATTGTTCCCGGTCCGCAATCAGTATCGCATGTCGTCCAATGGCCCCATGCAGTCACTTGACAATCGACCACTGCAACAAAAAATGTACATTAACATAAACGATTATTGGCTTTATGAAATCCTTTTCTTGTTCGACTCAACAAGAAAATTAAGGACTTCGAAATGGCTTCTATATTCTATAGGGTAGATTATAATAATTTTATAAAATATATATAGAATACGTTTGCCCAGATATGTTTATTCTAAGTCAGCTTTCTGTCACGTTACTTACACAATAATAGAAACTTGGAATGTCGGGGTAACTTTTGAGGAGAAGTTCTTATGAATTTGGAAAGGCAGTGTAAAAATTGTAAATTTAATATTATGGCTATTTAAGAAACCAAACTGCTTATAAACGAAATGGTAATTGGTAATTGGTTTCGTTAATTAGTAATACCGTAAGGAAAATGGTTATTGAGTTGGGACCGATAAATGAAAGAAGATTGAAATTATCAAAAGATAAGAGAAACAATAATTAAAAACGAAAATTGTTGAATAATTGGTTGAAACAAATTAACACTAAACAAAATTCAACAATAAAATAATAAATTGTAATTAGAAAATACAAAATAACATGACATTAACGTAAGTAGAAAATTTCAAGGTTAATCGAATGAATAATTGAAATGATCATCTCTTTTAAATATTTGACTTTTTTAAACAAAAAATCATAGCATAATCATGTATTTAAAGATATAATGACTTAAAATTTATAAATTTTGTAAAATTTCCCAAAATTGTAAAATATTAGTATTTTAGTGGGCTGTAAGTCCGAAACCATATAAATTAACTCTCAGAAATTGATAGTTTCAAAAAAATTTTGCAAAATAAATCATAATAAACACAAAATGAATTACTTTCACATTCAAATATTTACAATAAACTAAAATTCAGTTCCAAAATAATCCTCCAGTAACCCCAACTTTCTCTTCGAGTAATACAATTATTAGGGGTTTAAATACCATCCTGTACTAGTTTGCTTGGATTAACGACCACCTACCGAGAGATTTACTAATAATTCTCTGAATGCAAGTGGCAGGTCAACGAAATATATTGATTTCCAAGTTCTTGAATTTATTATTCTCAAATATGTATCTTCTTAATGCGGTTCTAATCTTAAAACTACCCAAAAGAAACTGAATTTTTCACGATGTTAACGCAATCAGGTTTTAAGTTTTCTTTTCTTTTTCTTTAAAAAAATAATGGATTGAATTGTAGGTTACGGAAAGAAAAGAGTTTAAATGAAGTTTAATCTTATTTGGCCGTAAAAATATCAGAGTTTTAATCTCATGAAGTCACGTAAACTCTTTAAGCAAGTTATTTATGGCTCCAACTCGTGTTTTAAGAAACTTCTAATTCCCAAGATTATTTACTCTGTTCTGTTTAAAGTACACAACACGTAGCACTAAACAGTACAACATGCACCACAAACTACACTTTTTGCTTTTATTCAGAAACATGTTCATTGTCGCCGAAATCCTGTTAATTAACCGCAAGTCAATGTAGAATTGATGAATATCTTTTAAAATGATTAACCAATATAAAAATGTGCGTGTCTGGAAATATAAACCCTTAGCAATTTTCATGAATATAATTAAAATATAGTTTCTATAGAATAAAAAATGGTAGCAGATCCTGCAATTGAAATATCCACATCAAACATATGACTTCCCATTCAAAAAAAAATACCCAATTCATGTATTTGTATTAATTTTAGCCAATATTATTGACAGTTGGCTGGGAATGATAACTAACAATTTATTACAGTATTTAGATGACTCCAGCAACTTCTAAACTAAAAATTGAAAATTTGTCGTGAAGTCTAATTTAAGTGTAATTTACGTTACACAAGATGAATAACTAATTATTTGTATTGCTGGTGTTCATGGAAATTTATATTTATATTATTGTGAATGAAATTATGTTAAAATTTAACGTACCTAAAATAGACATAACATAGAATTTGGACAAGTTTTCAAAAATTAGTGCAGATAATACAAGCAACATTATGAACCCAGCGAACTTTTTATAATAATAGAAAGGTGTTAGTGCTCTAGAATTAACAATTGTTGTGTATAATTTGTATTTTCATACCAAAGAAGAAGGGAATTGGTCCCAAGTGACTTCGAATAATTTGGCTCTGACTTCGGACCAGTGCATACAAGGGACAAAATCGTATTTAAAGAGATTTTACGTATAAAATATTGAAAATGTTAACCTATATTATTGCCAGTCGGGTTTGAATAATAATTAAAAATTAATTACAGCATTCCGATAACTCAGCGCTATATCTTCTCCTAACTTCTAAATTTTTTATAAAAGTACTTATATGGCAATTTTAATGAACTATCCATGGAACGTTAAGATTAATATTGTAAATATATTTTCTAAGAAAAATGAAACACTAAAAACTGGGTCAATTATTAACCTCTCAGATCATGCGGAATTTGAAATCGCAGGTTCTATCTCTGTTGCTAAGTAAACGAGCTTAATGCATTATTATACTCTTTACAAGTTTTCAGCGTATTGTGGCAGTAAAAATACGCAGTGTATCCGCGAAAATAATACAAATTTTTAAATGGTATGTAGAACGTGTCATTTGTAACAAAATATTATAAAAACATTTTTTCTAACAAAAATATGTGGACAAATTGTGTTGTTGAAATGCTAAATAATTATTTATTTAATAATTTTCAACACATGCTCTTATTATTTAAAAAAATGGGTTTTAGAATATATTTTAATAGGAATTTTTTATGTAGAATTTAAATTTTGGTTAATAATTTTAAATAAAATTCTGGATCATAGTGAATTAGATTTATTAAAATTTAAAAAAAGAAACAAAATTGGGTGTCAAATTATAAACTCTAGTAAAATAAATTGAACAAGAACGCAAAACACTAAATAAATAAAAATAGAATAATCTTAGGGTGGATTTAAATTATTCACTCCCATTAAATGTCAAGAAATTCTTTCTGCTCGTTATTACTTTAATGCCTATTTATAAGTAAACTAAATAATTGTCTATTCTCACAACTTTAAAATTCAAAATTTGTCTATTTTTAAGAGATTGACTTTTATTGATAGCGAAATCTTTCAATAGTTAAATAGACACTCGCGGTCTACTCGAGTTTTACAAAGAGTAGACAGCTTTAAATTCAATCAATATTATTAATTTTATACATCAGAAATGAGGTTAAGTTCTATTATAATACCGTCGGACAAAATAAATGATTATTTAAATAAGTCGTCAATTGAAATGTTTTTACAAACTTGACCTTTAGCAGTCAAATTTAGAAGAGAGCGATGACAATTTTTTCCATAGTTTTTTTATTTATTTTTATTTCATAGCCACTTTATGAGAAATTTTTATAATTTGACAGTTAAGTTTATGAATTTTTTCTATAATACCAAACTTTAATGATGTGATATTAAATAATAAAACATGTTTTTACTTAACTGAACAATATGCTAGGAAATTTGAAACTTTCTTTTCAAGTCTGTCACATTCACATCATTGGCTCAAAATATTCGACAGATATTAAAGTAATTAAAAATAAGTCAAACATTTTAGGTACACAGTTTTTATATTTTGGGTATAAAATACTTCATATTTCTGGTGTAATATATGCAGATTGCATCTACTTTAATCTAATAAGTTATCTCAATTTATCATTTCTTTAGTATTAAAAAATGTTTGTGATTAATAACTTCGACAAAAGATAATCTATATGAAGTTATATTAAGATTCTTATTTTGTATTGAAAGATGCTTCAAGAAAATCACAATAAAGCTTATGAAATTTTAATTTCAAATGGCATCAAGTCTTTCTTGAATTCATATCATTTATATTCATCCAAAATCTCTGCAGTACACGAAGCATATAATCCACAAAATTGTTTCATTCTTACTCAAAGACGTCAAACGCGTTTAAAAAATATTCTCTTGTGTTAGTAAACTACAAGCTAAAAGTTTAGCAAGTGTTGTTAATTATTATTTGAAATTTATTTCTAAATTGTCAATAATATTAAAAAAAAATTTACTAAAAGCAATTAACGGAAAAAGTATTTAAACATATTTTTATTATTTTGAAATTTTTTTGAAATATATTCTTTTTCTCGTCCCTTTTTAAATTTTCTCTACCTTTTGAAAATATGTGATAAAGGCGTCCTTGTTTTAAATAAAAGCGCTGACATGAAGGTTAAAGAAAAATAAGGCGACGTCGTTACATAACTAGATCCATTTTTAACATATTTTAAGGACGCCAGCCTTGTTTGAAGATTATCCAAAACGTTAGCATTCAAGCTTGATACTTGCATTGTTGGCATTTTACATTTTCATACCAGTACCCACGGTAAGTTTTAATGTAGGAAAAGTTTTGAGATCTATCATAGGAAAATATTAAAATTGCTGTAGAAATAACAAAGTGCTGTTGACTTTTTAGCAATTATTTCATTTATTTATTGTTCTTACTACTATGTAGAAGTGATATTTTTCACCACAACGTGTCACATTTGAATCGTTTAAACTATATTGATTAAATTGGTGACACTCATGTTATATTAAACATTCCCGCCAGCGTTTTGTTAAAATCGATGAACGTTTTAGGTATCATAAAGATACTGACTCATTATATAACTGATACAACAACAATATTCGATTATAATTTATTTACGTTGAATTAAATTGCTCTACATTCAACTGTTTATTTCTCACTGGAATGCAAAAGGTATGGATTTGATTTCATACAATCAATTTTCAGGCTTAATATACCGGATTTTGCGTTTCGATCTTCAATATTATATATTCTTCATGTTGGGGGATATTGTACCATGTGAATAGGCTTTTTATCATCTATCGATTGGGCAGTAAAAAAGGGTTTGATATCAAAATACATTGAGTGAATGTATTCCTTCACAAGTTTTTCAACCGTGACATTTCTCATTCACTCTCTCTGGGATCATTTTGCCAATATCATAATAAACGTGATACGCTCGACTGCATACATTTGATTATATAAACTTGTAAATAAATTTTTTTGACAAATAAAAATAAGAAATAGCATAAACATTTTTTACATAATATAGTACTCTTTTGCTCAAAATACAAGGTGTCCACGAAAACAACATATATTTTTAAATGGTATATAGAACGTGTCATTTGCAACAAAATATTTTTTCTAACATCATTAGTTTACTCGAACATTTATACGTGGCAACATCGCACACTTTTAATAAAAATATGTGCCATGTAATCAAGGAATATCTACCTGATGAATCATAAAATTGTGTTAGTTTGCACAAATCGTTTGGATCGTGTAATAATTGCCGAGAATACATTTTTTTATTCTTCTACATCCCCTGGAATCAACCATTTTAAATATCTTACATGTCCTAAAATAAATTTTTTTTTAAAAACTATTCTTTATGATTGATTGAGTTATCGGTGTTGCCGGCTTTAGTTGCATTTTGGTAAATAATATTTTATAGATCTAAAATACTAATATTTATTTCTTTGAAAACGACTAACTTTAGGAAAAAAATTATAAGACTGTTTTATTCTGCATATGTTTTTCTACCTCATCCATAAAAATGTGCTTTATTTTCGCGGAAACTTTGTATAAAAAGTGCATTCATTTAAATTATCAAAATATATTTAATGACTACAGAAAGTCACACACCCAAAATTTAAAATAATGGTAAAAGATGTTATTTCAAGTTTGGTATCTGTAAATTCAAGCATATTTAATTTTATTTATTATATTTAGCTTGCTTAATAGACACAAGAATATAGTTATTTTTTTTTAATCTTTTTTACCCACTTTTTCTTATTTTTATTTATTTTCTTCTTTTATTTAGAACAATGTCAAGATATGTGGGACTATCAATAAATCATGCACGGATAATTTTGTCTATTATCTTTTTGCTTATTCGTAATCGTATTCATTTTTTATTTATAAATAAATAAATATTTCATAAAAGAAGTAGAAGAAATTTGGCGAAAAGAGACAATCTACGTTGTAACGTTGTCCTAATTTCTATATGTGAAATACAAAATAAACAGATTTTAATAAGCCCATATAAACAAAACAATGCCTAGAGTGGAATACACGTTCTAAACAATGAATAATAATTATCGGCAAATACAGGTCGATTCAAAATAAATAAATTCTGAAAACTATCGGAATACAACATTTTTGTATTTTTGCATTTCTAGATACAATTTAATTCTGGAAATTTTGTTAGACCCATCATTGTATATTCGTTTAATTCGTTTTATAGAAACAAATTGTAAACTCGAGGGACCGGTTCGAAAATTTCGAAGATTTGAAGATTTAATCGAAAAAAATAAGCCTACTTAATCAGTTACAGAGTGTTTTATTTTTTGATATTTTCGTGTATTAATTAGTAGAAAGTTTTGTTACTTTAGGACCTTTACAAATGTCTTAATAATAAATAATAAATTAAATTAATAAATTAAAAAATCAGTTATTTACAAACTAAATTGTCCGGATTATAACGCTTTCTATATAGGCCAGACCCTTAGAAATTTTGAAATAAGGTATAGTGCACACTGATGAATTTATTGTTTAAAACAATCAGATAAGTCACATTATGCAAAACACCTCATTGACACTAAACACAAATCTTCACTTAACAATAAAATTGAAACAACAATCATAAGAGTGATAAGAAAGAAGAACTTGATTTTTTAGAGGAATTTGAAATTAAGAAAATTCTAAATTGTCCTCAGTATATAGTAGTAAATGAACAATTAAACCTGGAAAGTTCAATGAATTTAGATTACCTTTTGGACTAAAAACCTATATAATATTAACCAATTTTTAAAGAAAAGAATATTATATTTAAAAAAAATGCTTTGAAATACTGTGGAAATTCAAGTATAATTTATCTTTTTTATATTTTAAGAAAATTTTATCCGTTCATGAAATTTCATTATATTTACAATTTATTAAAAGTATTGGCAGCATCTCAGACATATTACATTTTTTTTACTTATTCAACGTCGACATAACTTTATTATCCTAAATTTCCCAATTATAGCTGAAAATAGATCTTCATTTCATTATTTTTCTAATTATCTTTTTCCTAAAATGCACACACACATCATATCCTAAAAGACACTAATTGAAAGTGACCGCTAAAATCATTCGGTTCAAAAAGTAAGGTAATCAATATTTTAAACCCATGAAACATTATCATAGAAACACTCACTCAATCATTAACTTTTAACCGAAAAACCACTCATAAAAATATTCATTCTCACATCAGCTTTGAACCGTAAAACATACAATATTCGACAATCAACTGCGAATTAAAACATATGTAAAAATCACTGCTCTAAAAAGTTTAAGACAGCACAAATTTCTTTATAAAGTACAAATAAGAAGTGAAACATGACTAACAATGAAAAAGTGAACATATTAGCGGATTTGTCTCTTTGATAACACCATTTGTAAAAACTGTACGTTAACATTTTAACGGAACTGTTTTTTAACTTTAAACTAATGAAAATGTTCAGTTTCTATAAGTTTTCAGTGTAGATCATTTTAAATTAACAAAAACATTTATACCTACCAATTTGTATACAAATACAAAGTATTTAGAAAATAGTTTAGGAAACTGAAAAATTCTCTAATTAGGTATTTAGGAACCATGTCAACAAATAAATTACTTTGGTGACGATATTACGTAGGGTGATTAAAAATTAAATTAAAAAGTAACCTTTAAGTAAAAATAGGTTCCCCTTGAAAAGAAAATTAACCTATTTCGGCAATTTTCAAGACCCCTGTTTAAAAATGATTGCGAAGGACATACTTACGAAATTTAAATTGATATTTAAAAAATTCCTCTCTGAAATCACATTTTAAGAAGAAATCCACCGCGGAAAAGGTTTTCCATGCTTCATTTTCCTGCTAATAGATAGTAAGTGGTATAAAGACTATACCAAATATTTCAATTTCCCTCAGTTATTTTCCTTGATCACATTATTCGCTAATTTTATGTTTGACGAGCATATTTTCCTTTCAAGATGAAACCACTGCGCCAACAGAAAATAAAACGCAACGATGTTGTCTTCAGGAACGTTAAAAACTATATTGAAAGTTCGCTGAATAAAATTAGGTTAGGAAATGTCGAATTGAAATACGGAGTGGGACGTATTTCGTTCGTTCTCTTGAATTCCGATGGATGTTTAGAGAAAATTGCGCTTCTTTTCCTGCCACAAATCAATCTGTAGAGAAGGTAAGCATTCGATTAATCTACTTAATACTTGAATGAAGTTCTGGCAATCGAGCAGAGATGGATTTGAGCGTGTCATTGTGGGTTGTAAATACAAGAACTTCAATTGAACTTGAAGCAAATTAAAGTTCGGAAACAACTTCAAGAAACTTAATGAAAAGCAAATTAACTACTATGTTTATTGGAATTAATTCGAGTAATTTTATATTAAAGCAGGTAGTTTACAAAGTTATTCGGTCATCTGTACTGATTATGACTAAGAAGTAATCGAAAATGATTTTTTTTATTTAATTTCTGAGATTTTGTGGAAATCTTTTTTGTAAAGGGGTATTAATTTGCAGAAAAAATAAAGAACAGTTACGGTTTTTTATATTAAGTTTATATCATAAGAAATCTTATTACGGATTTAAAATTATTATCACAAATTATTTTAATGCCATTATGATTATGGATTTCTAGAATTTCTAGAAATTATAGAATATTAGAATATTGCTATACTATGAATTTTGTTTTCTTTAATATTTTTTTTATATATTGAAAGAATTATATATAATAATCACCCAAGTATAACCAAAAACTTAAATTATACAATAAATAATAAAAAAAAATGAAATCAAAAGAAATTAAAGAAAAATAGTGGTACGCCACCTTCAGTCTTCAAATACCTAATGACTTATTTTTTTTAATTACCAACACACATTACTTGAATGAAATGTCCAATCATAGACGATCTATAGTTAATTTCAAAATAAGATGTCTTTATGCTTGAATTATAACCATAAAATATTAAATTAAGAAAGTAAGTAAATTTTGACTTTTTTGTAATTTATACAATAAATTCCTTTTTGTTTAACTCATCAAATATACGATGTAAAATCTTCAACTAGCTCTATGTGTTTAGTTAAAATGGACTGTACTTTTTTTATAAAGGCGGTTGAGAGAAACTCACACTCACTTGGAGTTCCGACGACACGCAGCTTCTCAGAGAGCTCTCTGGTGCAGGAGGACAATTTTTCTTCTATTGCAGGAGGGTCATGAGAAACTGTGACGAGACAAACACCCAAAAAAACTAATAACGAAAAGTCAAGGGTTCTTGTTTATAGCTACCGATTAACATATATTTGACGGTCAGTCACTGCGATGTTTTGTAGATAATAATTTCTCTCAACATAAAAACACGAAAAAATGTTTACAAAATATCACTAAGCTCTATTTATATTAAGGACCTAACACGTACTATTTCTAATAGTTCAGGTTTCATCTTTATAAATAACAAAACTTATAAAGAAAATTAAAATCACTTATCTGCTTAAAATTTTTATAGGATTTCGAGAAAAAAGAAAATCTGGACTTCTTGCTTCAAGGATCAACGAAGATAAACATGGATTAGATTAAAAAACGGGCAATAATTCGATTAAAACCAATAAATAAGATTATTTATTTCAAAGCGAAGAAGCGCTTCAACCGCGAGGGGTTATTAGCGCTTACGATTTAATTAAAACAATTATAGAATTATATTAGCCTGTAAAGTTCAATGTATTTTAGGTCGCATTTCCCCATAACGCCATCAGTAAAATTAGTTCCTATAATGAACGGATTAAACTGACTTATAAGATATTGTGGCATTGGCAATTTACAATTTGGAAAATCTATTACGATTCCACTGCAAAAAAATTAGATATGGTATCCACTTGGACAAATTTAAAGAAAAAGAGAATATATACTGTTGAGTTTCTTGCGATGAAAAATTACTTTCAGCAACTGTTGTTTGAAGATCAATTTGTTTTAGAATTCTTGTTCTAAGCATACTGCAACGTGTTTTAATGCTTCTTTCTGTGGGATAAGATCGGATTTGATATAAAAGAAGGGGCAGGGCTTCAAAATTGTCTGTGAATTCAAGTATGGTATTATGGCTCTGTGACTCCAAGAGTATTATCTAGCAAAATTTGGTCAAAATCTAGTTGGGTAGGATAGTTTAGGCTTTCTATAATTTTTTTGGCAGTCATGAGAGGTTTTCTGCAACTGGCACTTTCTTCAGTACTAGGACTTGTTTGTTTCCTATTAGGTTCTTTTAGTTTATTATTTTCTTCAGATGTGTCTGGTGTAGAAGTTAATTCATTGATTCGCCTTATCTGTGTGGTATTTGTTGCGACAATTTCCAATGCACTTTCTGTAGAAAATGTAGTCTGCGTTTCTGTTAGATCTGAATTTTGATTGTGAGATACTAATATCAATTGTTTTGTTTGGGAACTTGATTCCGTCGTTTGAGAGTTCGGTTGTGTATCCTGAGATTACGATAATTGGAAGTTCGATGGTGGTGTTTGAGAGTTCTGTTGTGATAATTGACAGTTTGATTGGGCCATTTGGGAGAGAGGTTGTGATAATATATGGCAGGATGGCTCTTGATATAAATAAATTAAGCAGGGTGTCAGGGCATTTAAAACATGACAGCTCATCTTGGGCTATGTATATACAATATGAAGTTGTGTTAGTTCTCTTGGAAGTAGCTCATGAGAAATGGACGAACATACGTTTGACAGAACCAATCGTTGCGAGAGAGTGATAAGACTTTCGAGGATTTTATTACCAACTTTTAATAATTTGTGTTGATGTATAAAGTTGTGGACTGCTTGCTTATTGATTAAGTATATACTTATCTGTGCATTAGATGTTCTTGAACAAAAGGTTATTGTTTTTGGACCAATCAAGATCCCAAAGCATTTATGTAATTTTCTAGTGAAGAATTATATATCGTTGGAAATACAATGGCTTGTTCCTTGCTTGGAAACTGAATTGACGAATAAGACTTGTTAATTTGGGTCTGTGGTTGGGATAAATCTATTGGGTTTATTTGGGAGCGATCCCTGTAGTCAGAAATCCCTACAGCAGTTATACTCATATCAATGGCAAGTTCATTGCAATCACAGAAATTTGATCAACTTCCAGTTTAGCAGCACTTGATAGACACTAACTAATCGTACTGCAATTATATTTATAAAACTCAATTGGTTATTTCACTCAAAATATGTCTTTAATAGCAGAACAACGTCTCCATATGACACTTCACGTCGAATTACAGTTTTTCTAACTCCAAGTTATAACGGTTAACTCATTTTGATTTTTTCTTATCATTCATTGAATTTATTATATATTTTTACCTTTATCCAGATGTATGATTATTATTCTCTTTAACACTTATTCATTAGTATTAAAAATTTTAAGTTATAGTTCAACATGTCAAATTATCAACTAACCTTAATCAAAAATAGCAATTGTTTTTAGAGTTTTTGCTGAGTAGGTTTCACATTTCTAGAAAATTTTATCTGTTACTATCAAATTATTTATAAAATTCAATAAAAAAACATTTTCCATTGTTTTATTATTTCATGTCATAATCAAACTTTGAAACTTGCTAATACTTTTCAATTCAGAATTTTAATATTAAGTTGCCTTTTTTTTAAGTGTTTTTTTCTTTTTGTTATATATGCATTTCTTTCTATTTTTTATAATATTGATAAACAAATTTCATATACAATTTTTCATGATATTTATTACATATCACATTTAAACCTTTTTTGTATATTATTACTATGTATACAAAACCGAATTCTTTTCTGATCAAATCTTTTTTTCTATTTTATTAATTAGAAAGGATACTCTTTAAATTGGTCCAAAATTTATTTCCACCTTCAGGCAAAACTACAATCAATGTATTATTACAATAATATCTGTAATATCTAATAAAACTTTATAAAAATATCATTGTACTTACATTTTCTGAGGTTTGTTCTATTTAGATGTTATTATAAAACTGGTAATATTTAAATAGTGAACGAAAAAAAATATAATATAACTTTACAAAATGTAATACTAAAACTCCCAATTTAATGATAAGACAAATTTATAAGGAAGAAAATAATATTATTGACGTTAAAAATTTTGTTATAGTAAAAATTATTGTAATGTCTCTTTTTTATTTTTGTTTATTAATAACTAAGTAAGGAAGAAAAATTTAACTATCGTAAGATGAATATTATCATTTAATTTAGCTTAAGAAGTAGGTATATAAACAACTAGAACCGAACATAAGCTTATTTTACAAAATTATTCAGCAGGTTCTACTTAAATTTTAATTTTCACAATTAATTCAATATAGCGATTTTTGACCCCCTTGCTCCCCCAAACTATGCACACCAAAGAAAGTTTCTCAGAATGCACCGTATAAACAAATGAATAAAACAATTTTACTACAATCGTAATATTTCAAGAACTCTATCATTTTTCTTTAGAGTAAAAAATTCGTACGATATAAATGCCTGTGTAAATAAACTGTTAAATACATTTTACAAATTAAACTCATGCTACTGCTGCTGCTTGTTGTTCAAGTGATTTCTAATAAAAAAACTGGAAGGTCTGTCCACTTTTGCTATTTTCCTTTTAGCTTTGTGCCACTACACCTTCTGTTCGTTATTACATTAAAAAAGCTCTGTGGGAGAACAAGTTGTGACAAAGGATTTTTCCGAAAAGGACAAGTTAATAAAAAAAGGAGGAAAATCCCGAAAGGGCTGGATAAACACAAATCGAAATATCCGCGTCGACTGAGGCCAAATATACATATTGTCACAGAAAAAGAACACCTGACGGTTGTATTTATTACTATGATTAAGACTTTTTCTTTTATCAGATGGAGGATTTTTTTTTAAATATTTATAAATTTATCCAACCGAATATACCTGGTGTGTCTTTATTTTTCAAGAAACTGTTAGAAGATCCCCGTCTCTATATAGTGGAGATTCATAAACTAGAGACCCTTAAAAAGATTTTTTAAATAATTTTTAGATCTGGACACCGTGCAGGCTATTCCAGATGATTTCTCTGATTACTCAAGGATTTGGAAAGCTTATTTGTTTTCTGAAAATCATGATATTTGGATATTCATAATCCCAAATTCATGTGATTAGGATAATGAAGTAATTTTATGAATCAATATGCAAGCAGATGCTATTTTAGGGATCTACAGTACGTTGTTTTGCAATAGTATTAAAAAATAAGTCAATATAGGAAGTGTTGTAGATATCAGGATTTTTAGAAATTCTATTTAAAATACTAAACTTGAAAACTGCAATGCCAACTGTTCTTGGTCCGTTTTTAGTAAATATTCTTTCAAATACCCAATGATGAAAAGCTTCACAAGTTGGCAAAATTAAATATTTCCGATTTAAAAACTGATTTCAAAATGGTTGTAAAATATTTACTATTATTTATGTAATCTCATCTAAAAGTTTTAGCTCTTTTAATAAAAACTTTATTTTAACAACTCTCACAATGTCACATTGGAAAAATTCACGTAACGTTTCTATACAAATGGTATATATCTCCTCAGTTTATTACAAGTTTATAATGAACTTAGACAAGTTTTAAAATCCACTTTTTTTTATATTTGTGAAACAATGGCCGAACTTCATGGTGCTTCGTAGCGGGATAAAACACAAAAAAGATTTGCACTACTTCCAAAGTTTTTTAATAGTATTGTAAAATTAAAAAAGTTTTTCTATTTCTTCGCGCACTTTTACAAGGTTGAGTAACCTATTATAACCTATTAAGTAATAAGTATTAAGTGCATTTTTGAAGTACTTAAAAATAATTTTTTAATATAAATGGATTGCTGTACAGAGTAATTTATTTAAGGTAATGTATTTAAGGATTGCATCTAGCCGTGACTCTAGAACCTTTTCTTATTACCAAGAAAATGGTTTGGAACCAGTTACAATGCACTTGGTATAACTAAATTATCATTGATGAAAAAATTTGAATATGTCTTAGATTTTTTGTTAATGCAGACTGGTTGGTGGTTGGTTTGAAATTTTTCGCTCGAAAGATTAGAAAGCCAAAATCCAGGACTTCTAATTTAATTTATTAAATAATTATAGTTTCCACAAAGTTAAACTAAATTTTCATTTAAAGTTAAAAAACAGTTCCAATAAGATAGATTTAAACTTATTGTTTTTTTGTATCAAATTCTGACAAATGCACTTGATTATCCATTCTTACACTTTTAGTTTATTTTAACTTCTTATTTGTACTTTACAAAGATTGTTCTTAATTATGTTGCTTTTTTAAGCTGTTTAGGGCAAAAAGTTAGGTATATTTCGATTCACAGTTAATTGTATTATAACATGTTTTACGGTTAAAAGCTGATGAGAAAATGAGTATTTTAATGAGCTATTTTTCGGTCAAGACTTGATGATTTAGTGTGTGCTTCTATGATCATATTTTGAAGGTTCAAAATATTGACTACATGACTTTTTGCATCCGATGCTTTAAGCAGTCACATTCAGTATTGCGTAAGATCATTAGTAGAAAAGTAACATGGAGATCTGTTTGTTTTATTTTAGTTAAACGTCTGAAATGTTAACATTACTTTAGTAGTAGTGTTTAGTAGCTGAATCCTATACACAGCCTACATTACTCCTTGAAGGTGGGTAAAGAACATTATCATAGAAATCACTAGCCTTAATTTATAACTTTTTGTAACATGTACAGTATGGTCCAAATGAAAGGAATAAATTCATTATTTTGTAAATCAGCGATTTTAGGGGAAAATCCTGAAAACCGTCTATTTTTATTTTCGTCAGATCACCTTATTTTTGATGTCATCTCTGTGAGCGTGATGACGTAATCAATAAAAATTTTAAATAGAAAAGTGGGTCTTGCAATACATCAATTGAAAGGTCTTATTAATTATAAAAATTATAAAAAAATTGATAGAGGCAAGTTACAAAAAAACCACAGCAGGGCTCTCCCTGAATTCACGATCAGAATATCCGATCTGAGTTTTTGGAATCTTTAGATGCCGACTCTTTTGAGTCTCTAAACCAGACTGATTTTTTTCTTTCGATTGATTTTTCTACTCTGACCCCATCCTGAAATCGTCCGCTTCTTCCGCTTCACCGTTTGGATTTTTTGCAAATTTGCAAAGAATTTATATACAGCATAGGCCGACTTAACTTTGTACCCCGTTCTATAAACAATTGCTTGAAACTCGACCTAAATTACTTTGAAATTCGTAAAGTTTATGATTCTTGCTGTTTTGTTGTTGGTTTTGAAAACGAGAATCGGTAACATTTTTTATTATATGAAATATGTATGTATATAATGTAATATCAGTTTTAAAACATTTATTATTCTTTTGATTATTACAATTTATACATTTTTTAATTGACTTGTCACAAACATATTAATTGTAAAGTGATCAAATAAAATATCTACCTATCTATCTATCTATACTTCTAGTAGTATTTAATGGGAATATACTTGTAAATAGAATGCAACAGTAAGTTTAATTATTAGAGTTTTAGGTTACTATATTTTCTTGTTTGTTTTTACTTTTAAACATGTATGAATATAAAATATTAAGTGACACTTAAATCTCAGTAGTGAAAAATATTTGACTAAATGTTATTTAGTAAAATAGTAATATTTATGGTTTCTCAAAAATATGTGTCCTATAAACACCGAACATTTTAGTTATTGTTTCCTGTAAGCTACATATTTTTTATTGTATTCAGGCGGTTTTATTTAACAACTCTCATGTAACGGTAGTTTCAAAAAAGTTCTTCTATTTTGTATTCACATAGATGGAATTTTTGTTATTTTTTCATTTGAAAGCATTGTCACACCGCTGTAAAACAAGCTACTGTAAACAATATACACCAATACTAAACAAACTTCGTTTATAAATCGAAAATAATGTATGTAGAATAAAACCTACTCTCTACTGGTGTTTTATATAAAATTAATATTCGTCATATTCGTAATCTAGTCATCGATTTACTTAAAGAGAAGCTATCTTTTCTAAAAACATTTCCATAGTCAAGCAATTAATATAATTAAACTTCAAGCGTTCAATATTCAACAGTTTCTCCTCTGGCTATAGAAGCTCATAACTGTATCCACGGCTCGCTTTTCCTGACGGCATCAAAACTGAAAAAGATGCATTAGGATAACAGAAGCTGTTCATTTAAACCACAAAACCTTCTACGGATACTTTGAGCAGCTGGTTTAAACAAAATTCCTCATTTTAGTTTAGGGGAGAATATAACAAACCAAAAAGGCTACAAATGATTTTTTACTAAAAACATTTTAAGAAAACTTTTGTAGATATTTAGTTCACGTTGAATAATTTTTATAGTATAAATATTTGACTATTGATTGGATCTACTCCGAGTTTTAAAATAAAGTAAATATTTAATTAAAATATTGTGCAAAGGCAATAGTATTATTGAGAAGCGAATATGTTTATAATTAAACAGTTCTCTTTTGTCACTTATTCACACTAAAGTTATTTGTAAATTCCTTTCCGATGGATGAGTGAGTCACTTTATGTTTATGAAAATTAATATTTGAATGATTAATATCTTAATTACATATACTTTGGAATAATATTTACGGCTATATACTTATTAGAACAATTTTAAAAATGAAAAAAATGTATGCAAACTTCACAATTCATTTTATATTAATCTTGTTAAATTACCTATCCCTAACAAACTGGCGTTATAGATAAATATTATGAAATAAAATTAGTTTATCTAAAATAGTACAAACCTTTTAATTATTGATATTGGGTGCTGAGTTTAAAAAACCCTGTTCAATAGCTAGTTAAAATAATATTCAACTCATATTAGTACAATCTGCAAAATAATTCTATGCATGCAATTTGTTACGTTCACAATTTTTACTTAAACCAATCAACAATTCGCTAATATACGTTACAAAAATTGACCAATTAAAACTATACTCTGAGCAAACAATTAAACAATCAGTCGTGATCACCTTCAAAGCCACAGTGACAGTTACTCTAGTTCCAAAAAGAATGAGTCGCTAAGAAGTCACTGTGTAATGCACACACTCACTCTCCGCTCAATAATAGATTCTCTCAAGTTGTTTATCGCCTTTCACATAATTTAAAATATAAATTGTCACCCCAAGTTTAAATTTAAAAGTTTAATGAATCTTCAAACCACATATCTAAAATTAAGTTTAGTTTAATTTGTGATCAGTGAATCATTGTCAACTATTACGTAAACAGCTCAAGAACTCGCATCAAAGTTATTGTTAAAGTATACATTTTTAACTTAGGTACCTGCATTAAAGTTGTTAAAATCATAAATCAATTTATCAGTTATTTCAGTGGATGGATTGATTTGTTTAAGAAGTACGGGATTTTTGTATAGAAAATTACAGTCCATTTTTCAGTAACAACCAATAACTCATGCGCAAAATTCTACAGCTAGATTATTTCTATATTTCTCCATGGCTTAATTCTCAGAGTCTTATTTTATCTGGTTATAATTTGAAGTCAATTACTTTGTTATTAGTAGAAATATCTTTATATATTGTGACCCGTTTTATATAAATAAATTGTAACGATCTAAAAATATATGTACTTTAAGATAGCATATGGGTACTATAATGTAAACACATAAGTAAAACAATATATAAGAACAAATTCAACGATTATAAGAGAATTCTGAAAATAGATAACAACTATTACTATAGTTTATCGTGATTGTCCTGTATATGTAAATATGTAAATGTGAAACCTAAATTAATTATTTTATTATGTAATACTTAAATGTTAAGATGCAAGAAAAAACATCATATTTTAATTAATTCTTTGAATACAACAAAAATAAGTAAAATTCATATCATTGTAATCATAATTTATTTGAAGTTCAAAATTATTGTGTCAAAACTAAAAAATTAAACATAAAAATGCTTTGTCAGAATTTGACAGAGCTCTCTTCAGGTTGAGACCTGAGAGAGAAACACCATTGTTCGTAAGAAATTTATTACTTAGCCTCCATTTCAATTTTCTTAAAAAGGCAAACAGACTAAAAGTAACTAATATTACCTGTTGGTTGAAACCTTAAAGTATTCGGTTAGTGCTATTTATTATTATAAAGACACTTTTATAAATATAAACTATAATGTGTATAATCTTAATAAATAAGGAAAGATATTAGAAAAAGACGATAGTACCAGCAGTATAAGTGAATCAACCTTACTTATGGTGAATGGACTCAAATAAGAGGGTAAAATTTGGAATATTATATTTGATGGATGCACGATTCGGCAACATTTTTCGATTCTTTGCCAAGTCATACTTTGGTCAGCAAAACAACTGAATACTTAATACGGCTATGCCCGGAATAAAATTACACAGCGTTTCTAATTTTTTATTCAAAAATACTTATATTTTTGTTAATATAAATAAAATATATTTTAATTTTTAGTTTCTTGAATGTGTAAAAAAACAGCGTGCTTAAAGTTCCTTAATCAATGGTGTAGTTGCTGCTGTCAGACAAAGACGCAATCATGAAAATGGTAATAAATATTTACCAATATACATATTAATTTTATTTAGAACTTCTTGAATATTTTCATTACCTTTTTTTTGTGATCCCTCCAACCTCTTCGTAAATTTTACCAAGAATTTATTATTTCTTGGGCTATCAACAAGACTTCGAATGAAATATGCTCGTTTTAGTCTCGTGTAGAAGTAGCAAAAAATATACATTATACGTTATATGCAGAAAAGTCACACAATTGACCATTATAAAGCTTAAACTGAATCATTATTATAACAAAAGGAATGAGCTTAGAAATCAGTATCAATATTAACTTTTTATTTAAAATAAGCCATCCTTCTGCGGATATTGTTAATGTTAACTCTTTTGTGAATCTTGAAAATTTTTGTAATTCTTCTTTTACGTCAAGAATGTTTGTTTCAACTTGTAGTAAATAACATGAAATTATTAAACTCTTATTGGTCTCTTCTAGTCGGTTACCTGATAACGCTATGTATATTATTAAGCCCTAAAATAAATTTTCCGGATTAATAAATATTTTCAAAAAAAATTATAATAAATCGAATTAGTTTAGCTCAGAGATTAGACAAGAATACGTTATTGTGATAAAGACATCTGTCATATGTCAGCCCCCTCACTTCCATGTCTCCAGCCCCTTAATTTTAAATAGGGAATGTACCATGTGTGTCACATCATTAGAAAGGTATTGCGATGGACTAATCAGCCATATGATCATCTATAATTTTTCTTTCGATATTAACTCTATGTTTGTAAAAAAAGTCTAATACCTCTTAAAAATTAAACGCAACGCCTATGTTTGGCTAATGTGTCCCATTTTTGTCATCATATTTAAAATAACGAACTATGCAAATATTTGCTAAAGAGTTACTAAGACATTTGATACCGTGTTCCATTGGTGCTAGTAAATGTAATAGGTATTTTTTTATTATGTCCAAAATGGTCTATTCTGTTGCAGAATGAGTTGAACTTATTTCCATATTTTTTGAAAACGGGAAGTGAATAAGGAGAACTGCAAGTTCATTTAATCAGCTTCACTTATACATATTAGAGCTCGTGGAAAAATTTCCTCAAACAGGATATGTAGCTGTAAAAAGCGAGTTGGAACTGAAGCAGCAGAAGTATCAATTTTAGGTCATGTTAATTTAGATCCTACATCCAGTATAAGAAAATTTGTTGAAGAATCTGGTTTTTTGCGCACTACTCTTCATAGGGTATTGAAAGAAAATAAATTTCATTCTTACAACATACATTTGGTAAAAGAAATAAATGAAGATGAACCAAATAGGCGACTACGTTTTGTGAAATCATCAAAAATATACCCAAAAGCTCTAAAATTAAATGTGTAACCAGGATTTTATGGGGATCGTATTACTTGCCCATTCTTTTTGACACAAAATTTGAACGGAGAAGCATATCTGGAATTATTGGAGGACACTGTTGATCCCACTTTGATAGATATCATCGAAAATAATAACAGAAGATGATCTGTTTTTTTAACATGACTGCATAATAAGACAATAAGTTAATGAACTGTTTCCAAGGTAATAAATTTGAAGAAAAGGCTTTATTGAATGACCACCAAGATCCCCCGATTTAACACCACTAGTTTTTTTTATGGGGTTACCTAAAGAGTAAGATTTATAAGACTGAACCTGCTTCGTTGAAGAACTAAGATGACGAATAGCGCATGAATGCACATAATTTCGAACAGCGACTTTACAATTGTATGAATGTCGATGTAGAACATTTTGAACATCTAATTCAATAATTACGACTAACATGAGTAAACGGTTTGGGGATTCTAAATTCTTCTAATTTAGTACATTTTATTTACGTTACATTTAATAAAGTTTCCTATTGTTTTTGCAAAATTCGTTTTAATGTCTTTTTGTTGTGATGAAACAATTATACCACATTGCGTTTAATTTTTAATGGGCATTAGACACTAATTAAATAAGTATTTTTTTCCAACATGGAGTTAATATCGAAAGAAAAATCATGGATGATCATATGGCTAATTGCTATACTTTTTTGATGATGTGCCACACATAGTATATTTCCTATTTAAAATTAGGAGGTTGGAGAAGTGGAAGAAAGGGGTTGACAAATAACAGATGTCTGTATTGTGAAAATATGTCCCCTTTAGAATAAAAATCGACGTGATTCAGCAAATCTAATGAATACTGCCAAATGTCAGGGTAGACTCTTTTCAGTGGCCCACTCTGTATATATAAATTACTTACCAGAAACTTAATACATACTACCAAAAATAATATTTCAAAATTCGTAAACTCATGATCTACGCATACAAAAAATACTAATATAACTTCAAATTCCAATAAAATAGTTGAACATGCAAAGCAAATGAATACATTGATCCTTTTAAGTAATATCGAATAACAGAGCGTTTCTAGATGATTGATATCCTTATATGTTTCTTTAGCTTTTCTAATTACATTTATAATATCAGTTTTGTTTCCGATGTGAACCGAAGTCTCAATTAACTTTTGTAGTAATTTAATTCTTCTAGATAAAATTTCCGCTAATTCGACATAGTCAAACAGCATAAGATACATAGAAAAAGTGAGTGCTAATTTAAGAAATATTGTATTAATAACAGAATAAACAGTTATTGGGAAAAACCAATAAATCCATACTTCACCACACAAACTAACGAAACAATTTATAATTAAGTAAATAATCTTCCTTATTACTGAAAAAATTGAAATGTTTTGATTTCCATATTTTTTATCAAATTCGTTCAATCCTCTCTGAAACATCTGGTACATATTTTTGTTTACCCAATTATCATAATGATTTAGAACTCTATATGATAAAGCCAGAAAATAAAAAAATGTTCTTATAGTAAGATCGGTCCACTGATTAGATTTTGTAACGTTAATTATATCTTTAACAATTTCCCAAACATGCATACTAAGGGCGAGCGCCCAAATAATATTGATAAAAATTGCTGCTATTATTTTCATTTTGTTTTCTACAGGCATTGGAAATATCCCGAAGAAACACCCAATTTTAAATAATACATCACTTAATTTTCTGTCACTAACCATACTGATGTTAAGCGTAATGTTCAAAGAATAATGTTCAACATGGCAATTTAGTATTGAAAACAACATTAGCGTTATTATTTGGTTAATAAATAATACTAATGGATTATTCGAAGGCAAATAAACTTTAATAAATACTCTTACTTAATATTTTTTAATACACTAACGAGGTTAAGTCTAGAAAAATTATTTATGCGCTATTCTTTATATTCGTATGTTACAAAAATAATGTAAATAAATCAAGAAAGTAATCAAAATTAATAATGAAAATTGTGTTTGTAACTACAGGGACTGTAAAAAAAATTGGGAGGGAATATTGAAAGGGACGTCAAGAAAAACAGTTGTCAGATTGAAAAGGTAAAATAAAGTTTATAAATTTATATGATCGTTACAAATTGTCGTCCAACGTGGGGCAATAGAATATTTGATAATTTATAACAATTTCCATAATGAATGAAAGAATGAAGTACAGTTCAACAACAGACAAATGAAGAAAATAATGGACAAATACAATACATTTTGGCTTCCTTTTTAAATATGTAAAACGAATGTAGGAAAACTAAATTGGATTTAAAAACAGAAATAGTAAAGAAAGAAAACCTAAACAAATACGAAAAAATATTAAACTAGAATTAAAAAAAATTAAATATGCAATTACATGAAATCAAAAGGGACAATGAAGATTTTATAACTAAATTGATGTCATAAGTTAAAGGGAAAAATAAGTGGTTTTGAAGACAAAATGAAGAATGTAGGAAAAATAATAGAAGTTAAAAAGAATAAGAAACACCCAGAAAAAAATACTAATCCAGAAATACTTTGAAGGACATGAAACTTATGTAAATTTTGAGAGGAGCAAATTAGAAGAAAACACAGATGTTGTAACAAAAATTGTAACAGGAAAAAAATAAAATAAAATGCAAGAAACAAACAAAAATTAAAAAAAGAAACTCAAGATGTAGATAACGAAAACAAACTAAGACAAGCAGAAAATAATAATATAATGCTTAGGAAGAATGAAGAGATAGAAACAATAAAAATGACAAAGAATACATTTGAACGTGAAAGAAGGAATAAAATTAATATTTACTAAAATTTGTTAACAAACATTGATATGGGTTATAATTGATGTAAAATTAATAAATTAATTTTAAATATTAAAAAAAAGTTTGTACTATGGATGGATGGAATTATTAGAAGAAATTAGCAGCGAATTTGGGGTAAGGGAAATAAATAATAAAGGAATAATTAAGAAGAATTTTAAAGGAACTGTAGTATAATTTTATAGAATATGAGTGTGAATATGAGTGAAGAGTCGGATTCATTATGAATTTTAATTAGGAGGTATTTGTTATGATCCAAAAATAATATAAAAAAAACAAGAAAGTAATTAAAGTTCATAATGAACATTATTTTTGTAACTAATGATATTGTAAAAATATATTGGGTTAGAAATTTTGAAAGGGATGTCAAGAAAAATACTTGTCATGATTGGAAAGGCAAAATGAAAAGATTTTAAAAAAAATTAAAAGTTCATATGATCGTTAGAATATTCTATAAATTCTATAAATTGAGGACGATGTATATTTTTAATTTATTTTATATACACTGATATTGACTACAATTTTGTTTTTTCTATTTTCTCTGTAAAATCGGCATATCTTTGTTTCAATATTTCTATTTCTCTGTTTGTCATTTATCTTAATTTAATAAAAAATAAATTAAACTATCAACATTAGCTGCTCCATTGATTAAAAAACCGAATAACATCTTTGAAAAACTTCTTACCAATATATTTACTCAATTACCAACAGATGACTATATGCACGAAAATGAAGTAAATAATTTGCTGATAATATCCTACTTGTTAACAGAAACGAAAGAAAATCTAAGCTTATCAAACAGCCACAATAGCAGTATAGGTTGTATACGATTTTCCTCGGAAAATGCGAGTATCCCAGACTTTTTCACTATTTCTTATACCCTCTCTTTCTTTATGTAGTTGGACAGAATTGCTTTATTGGTAAAACAATGGAATATCAAGAATCTGATTGTAAGCTCCCGAAGCTGATATAGAACCAGAGGTGATAACACATGTTGAAGAAATCACAAAAATGCCTACTACCATAGAAAATAACCAAAACCAAATCAATATAATAAAACTGACTTAATACCTTCTCTAACCCAAATTACTCCAAGTTCACAACTCTAGACATTATTCCATCTTACACTAGAATCGTATTAAATTTCCTTTAGTTTAGAGCATAAGACAAATCTCAACCTTGACTAATATCACAAAGGATGCGAACCTACCTTCTACCCCCCTTTCTTAGATTGTTTTTGTGGTTTTGCAATTTAGAATAGAAATACTATAACAGTAAATATTTATCTTTTTATGGCGCACCATAGTTTATAAAGGAATTCACCATAATTTTAAATACTATACTTGTCAACAAACACTATCCATATATAAAAAAATGAAAATCTAAATTTCTTTTCATATAAGAGTAATAAATTCAAGATTATTAATTCATCCTTTTTGTAAAGAAAGAAATCAGTAGTTCGGAAACTAATGTTGTACTTTCATAAAGTTACAGCTTGCCTCGTTAACAAGTTTCATTTCCATATTTTTAAATCTTTTTAACAGGTACCTAACAATTTTAACTACAACTATAAAATAAAAGTGACAAAGTTTTTCTTTTTGAAAATCAGGTATTAAAAACCAAATTTTGATGCAGACATATAATTTTACAAAGTATTCGGTTTATGATTGTTGAAACCATGTATACTCGTATAGAAAAGAGGAAATTTTTTTATATAATTAGTTATATGTTTTCAATAAAGTGGTACTTGATATATTTCTAACTTCATATTGAAAAAGATTACTGTATCTTCGAAGCTAAAGTTTCAATATAGATGCTTAATGTAAAAAATGTAATTAAAAGAGTTGAAAGCTGAAATGAAGGATTGGAAGAAAAACATTTTGTCTGTAATTAATTACCTTTAATTCTTATAAAAATTAATTGCTTGCATTCCAAATAAATTGTTCATAAATAAACATTGAACCCTTTTAGTAAAACTTTAAAAGGCGGTTATAATTTTAACTTAAATACACCCTAACTTTTTTTATTTATACGTTCGCAAACAAATCGAGTTTTTTAAACTCGTGGTCTAATTTAGGAATTGATGTAAAAGATAAGTATTCTATTTTAAAATAAAATGTTCACTTGATAACGACCTTTATATGCTCTTGTTTTTGGTTTAACTAAAATTAATAACTGCTTATTTATTTTCCAAATGTCATTTAAACCCAATTATTTTTAAGATTTTTGACAGTTGACCTATAAAAAATGTCGATTAATTAAGAATAGTTTTGTGTTCTATATTACAAACAAAAGAGAAAATATTCAGTATGCATTTAAAAATCCTCAAAGCTAAAACTGGAGAATCGAGAAAAATAGATTAAAACTGGGAACTATTTCATATAAAACATTTCATAAAGAAACATCTTTTAATAATATTAGTTACCTGACAAAATGTTTTGCAAAAAATGTGTACATTAATTAAATAAAGTATTCCTTAGTTTGCGTCATATACTCATATAGCAGATATTCTTCATTCAGAGGTTTCAAAATTTTAAATAATCGACCTTTATCAGCTCGGCTTCCACGCTCCAAAATCCAAAATCGTACAAAGTAACGGCATTTTAAAATAAATTACAGTTTTTAGTTACACTGACGTTTACAGTTTGTATGGCCTTTAGGTTATTTTGCCACGACTTGAAGAAGGTTCTTTATTTTCAACGTTTTCGGGAGATCAATAGCCCGTAAGCCCCTTCTCCAAAAAACGCATCTAATCAAACGACTTTATTATTTACAACTTTATCTTATCGAGTTTAATAAGCGTTTATTTAATAATAAAGAACGAGGGTCGTGTATACAGGGTGAGCCATTAGTATGGGAAAGCTCCATTAGTTCGCTATTATTGAAGTTACGAAGAAGAAAAGTTTTTATAGAAAGTATAGGCAGTCTTGATATTCACATTTTAAAATTAGTTTAAAATATACAGGGTGTTCAGGAACGCAGTGCCAGACCAAATTTATGTTTTTTTAAATAGAATAAATAACCCATATGTTTTTACATTTTTATAATCCTCTTGCCGTTCTAATTTCAACCATGTATCATACTTGCTGTTTAATAAAGGATCTACAGCCACCTGAAAAACACATTTTTAGAATTCAAATATCTGTAGCAGCCAAACAGTTGAAAATCAATAAAAATGGTTTACATGTCCCTGTCCTAACTTTTCAAGTTCTATACTAAGGCGGAAAAAAATATTTGATACAGTGTGATTAAAAATCAGATGGGATTTCAAATGTTTGACAATATTTTCTTTGATTTTTTCTTAAAAAAATAAAAAAGCAAGATATTTTGTATGCTTCTTTCTTCCTTATTACGAATTAGAATTAGAATGATACAAAATTACCCATGCAAAAATCATATGGAATTATTTTCGTAAAATACTTTTTTTTAGCTATTTAAGAAATAACGTAGTAAATTGAGTATTTAGTAACTTTAATGAAAATGACTAAGAAAAATACTAATATACAAATAGTTAGCAGTACAAGATTTATGCCATTTGTCAGCTTCACTATGAAAAAGTTTCAGGTTTAATATGAATAACCTAATGAAACTTCAAATTTACAGAGCTTCTATTATATTTATTAATGAGTTGCTAAATTAGTGAACATGCGAAATAACGACAAATTGGACAAAGTCATTAATTAATTACAAATGCAACTTTACTGGGAGTACAATTTAACTTTAGAGTGGACAAAGTGTGACTGCGACTCGAGAGAGCTCTTTTCTTTGTAGTTTTTGTCGATTAACAGCGATTCTTCGTATTCTGGCTTGCATAAAGCATTGTAAGGGTGGTCACATTTCATTGGTTACTTTACTAATGTGATTTCAGCTAGTATTTTGATTGATTCGCGATGAAACAACCATTACATTCTGAAATATTCTTGAAGAATATACCAGATAAATGAAAACTGTGTTGGAATTATTTTAACTTATTTAAAAGAAGTGCATTTTAGACAGTTCCAAATGAGTTTCCATCTTTAAGTTTGATTCTCTATTTCTTTAACTAATTTCCTTCATATATTGTGTCATTCTGTCAACCGCACAGGTATAACAATCCGGTCTCTTGTGGAATTAATATAGTAAATTGCATGGGTTTAATAAAATCAATGATAATTTGAAATAAATGCGTCTCAAAAGTTATAAGTCTATGACTTGGGCTAGAGCCGTTATTTGACACGTGTTAGAAAAACGACATTCTCGCCGGCAAGAACTACTCACGGATTACCATGTTGTAATAGATGTTTTGAAACAAGTGTAGCGAGAAGATGACGCGTAGGATCAGAAACTTCTCAAATATTAATAGGGACAGATGTTCCGAGAAGTTCGAGTTTACAATTCAGATAGATTTGTAAACGGAGATGGGAGTTGTTTTTGGAAGTCGTGATGAATGGGAAATAATGTCGCCAAGAAATTGAATCAATATACTCGGAAAATCAGGGGACCCCTGTGTTTCATAAAAGTGATGTGAATCTATTGAAATTGATGACTTAATCTTGTATAAAACGATTGCAGAAATACGTTTTTTGATGTCTTCCATTTCCGCTTTCACACTCACTGGATTATTTCATTCACCAGTAAAAGCAGCGAAATATGTTCTGCCAACATTAAATCAATAATTAAAATAAATTAATCCATGAATTATATACAAGGTGGCCAAACGAAAATGAAACAGAGTCATTATCAGGAACTGCGTCAACATTTTAGAAAAACACAGGGACCCGTCGATTTTTTATCAAAGGGGGACACTTTTTTCCGGTATTATCGACTTCGCTGCTTACATCTCCAAGCGAGGGTAACAATTACCCCAAAATATTTAAATGGTGTTAGGGGTCAAGTAAGGCTTCATTTTAAGGCCCTTTCAATTCTCTTTATAAATATATAAATTTGGAATTTTTTTCATTTTTGTCAAAATAGTGAAAATGACACATTTCCTGATAATGGCTCTGTTTCGTTTTCGTTTGGCCACCCTATATATATATATATAGGGTGAGGCATTAGTGTGGCAAAGCTCGATTAGTCCGCTATTATTGAAGTTACGAAGAAAACCTTTTTACAAAAAGTGTAGGTAGTCTTGAGACTCACATTTTAAAATTAGGCTCAAATATACAGTGTATTCAGGAAACAGTGCCAGACAAAAATTTTGTTTCTTAAATTCAAAGATAGCACAAAATTAGTTTCAGATGTTTTCAAAAATTCAATCCGAATATATACCAATAGTAACTAAATTCTTAGAATAAAAACACATTAATTAACTTTTAATTATAGAAATTATAACAAATATTTTTTTGCATAATTTGGAACAAAAAATTTTTAATTCAAATATTTCCAAAATTATATTGTTTTGGTAAAGATATGTTCATAATCTTCTAGTTGATTTTTCAAGGTAGTGATAAACAATTATCTATTTTTTTTAAATTTCATAATAACTACATCTAAAAATAAAATAAAAATAAAATTTCCCGTTGACATTGAAGAAAACAATTCCATAAGTTTCTTAGATATAACTATTAAAAGAATAAATGAAATCACCCCGTATCACATAAACAGGCAGCCTATAATTTAATGATGCTTAGAGCTTTTTCATTACTAATGAATACACATAATTTTAAATAGAAAATTAATATAATAAAACAAAAAGCTGTATCTAATTACTATCCATTATATCTAATAAATAAGTTAATCAATAAAAAAGAGCCCTTTATTTCAGAAACAACCAAAATGTAAAATCATATAAAGCTATTGCACATTTCGAAAATATTTCAAATAAAATGTCAAAAATATAATGTAGATTCATTTTTAACAAATATAAAAAACCAAAATTTATAAATAAAAAAACCAAGTATTTACATTTATAGTTCATATATTTATATGTGCAGTTAGCAGAATATAAAGTTTGAATATTTTAATGTCTAAATATTGTCATTAATATTATTATTTTATTTTTATTTCATATGCATATTAGTTGTGATATAAAAATCCACTGAAAGAATTGTATATGTTAACCCAGCTCTAGAGTTATAAATACCGTAATTTTAAAGTGGTGTATGGACTTGTAAATAAGAAATCTGTAGCGTACTTTCTATTCTGCCTAGAAACTCTAGGTACAATTTCTTTATTGAGCTCTTTTATAGATTCAATTTAGTTTTCAGTTTTATTTTCCACCGCTTGGTCCATCTGTTGAACGTATCATTGGACCGTTCTTGTTTTTAAATTCAATTCAATAGTAGTAGTGGTACTATTAACAAACACAATGTCGCCAGAAAAAGTGACAGGATTAATATTACGAGTACTAATGTTCGGAATATTATAAGTAAATAAGAGACTTCAGACAGCACCAAGGACAATTCTCTTGTAGTGCTCTAATCTGAGTTTTTATTCTGTTCTTGTTTTACTCTGAATAACGCGGTATATTCAATTCTAAAAGTTGTGTATTCTTTTCACAGATTATGTCCCAGCTTCTTATGTCAAACATTATTTATTTATACAAATTTAATAATAATAAAAGATATCACAAATATTTAAACCAATCATTATCAATAAATAAGTACAATATGATAAATAAATAAATAAAATATGCTTAAAAATTTTAAAATAATACTCTTCTTTTTAAAAAAAATGGTTAATATTATATAGGCATTTAGTCCAAAAGGTAATATAAAACAATTAACCTTCCCAGGTTTAAACGTTCATTCAGTACTATATACTCAAAACATTAGATATTGCTTGGTTTTAAATTCCTCCAAAAAATTAAGTACTTCTTTGAAGTATAGCCACTGTTATTTCAATTGTGTTGTTTAGTGTACGTTTGTGTTTAGTGTCAATGAGGTGTTTTGCGTAATGTAACTTATCTGGTTGTTTTAATTTATAAGATCGTAAGTGTTCACTGTACTTTATTTCAAAGCTTTTAATGGTCCGGCCAAGATAGATAGAATTACAATTTAGTTTGTCAACATTTGATTTTTTTTAATTTATTTATTTTTGTTTTTTATTTAATAAAAATTAACCTACATTATTTATTACTTTGAAAGATATTTTAGAAGATGTACGAGATATAATTTTTGATATTTTATTTGAAATATCTCAAGAATATGTAATAGTTTTGTGTGATCTGTCATTTTTATGTTATTTCGGTAATATAAGACTAATGGCAACGTTTTCTTCCTTTTTATTGATCAATCTATTTATTAGACGTAATGGATGATTATTAAAATAGCGATTTGTTTTATTATATTATTTATTTCTTTTTTAAATTCATCACTACTTATTGGCACTGAAAAAGCTCCATGTATCATTGAATTATGAGACACTAATTTTTCTAACATAGGTAGATTCGAGTTATAAGGGATAGTCACATTTGTAATAGTTCTTTTACGAAAAATTGAATATTGCAAATTACAGTTTACTCTTTTGATATTTAAATCTAAAATTTTTATAGAACCCTTGTCTTCAATTTCAGCGGTAAATATTATTTTTGGATGTAACTTGTTAATAAAATTTAAGAAAATATCCAATTGTCTATCACTACCTGTAAAACCAGCCAAAACATCATCAACATATCTGTACCAAAACAACACGTTCTTGGAGATATTTGAATTAAAAAAATTTTAGTTCTAAATTATCCATAAAAATATTTGTCAAAATTAATAATATTGGACTACCGATTGATAATCCTTTAGTTTGAATATAAAATTGATGAAAACAAAATAATTTATTATTATTCTAGGTATTATTATTATTTTTAGTATTATTATAGTTATTAAATGTATACATTCACATGGAGGAATTCTTGTAAACATATTATTAATGTCAAATTTAAGTAATAGGTTTGAAATCATTTATTCTCTACCGAAACAGAAGTATGTACAGTACCTCGTGACTCTCCCTAGGCATATTTGCTGTATTTGAAGGTTGGCTACATTTTGAAAACATTTGAATAAGCAATGTTTTACCAAATTTCGTCGATTTATTGAAAAAGGCGGATGCTAAATATTCTTTTTACCTTTTACCTGTATAAGAAAAGTTTTTGGTAAGTTCCAATTTTCTCGCTATTTCGTCGCTTCAGATCGATTTCAGTTTCCTTCCTAATATCGTCTATAATTTATTTTCCAATATCGAAGACAATTCAATATCCCACGAACAAGTATACTTACGCGAATGTAGTAGTTAACTGGGAAACAAAACTGCTTTATGAGATTTCTCTAAGAATACAAGTCACCTGAGTCATCTCCTTATTTCCTCCAGGATTTGTTTTTTGTTTTAGTTTTATTGTAAATATATTGTAGATTAGATCAAAAATTAATTTAGGGTCTCACATGAAATTTAAAAAGAATCTTGCACACAGAAATATTTATATCACCTAAATAAACTCTATTGTTTATTATTTTACAACATGAGCATTCTCAAGATCAAAATGGAAAACTAATGTGTCAAAAGAAAGTCACACTCTAGGGTAGGTCTAAAGTGAGATGTTGTTCTGTTTAATTTGTAATGAATTTAGTAGAAATGTTTTTGGTTAGGTAAAAGTTTTGTGGGATTTTCTTCCTAAATCATTTATTTTATAAACAATTCTTATAAATAGATCCTTTATAATACTAAAATTCAAACAAACACCCAACAAAAATAGATTAATCTAGAAATTCACCCTAATGATTATTATATACATTCATCTTCAGTGAAGATATATTCTCTAATTAACTTACTCGCGAATAGATTCACTGTAGTCTCTATTGAATCTGATAAAACTTTTTTCATATAATCAGTCAGAATATCTTCGCAACACTATCGATTTCCTATTACTTTTGCGATACGATCCTATGCCAACTAGAGCTTCAGAAAACTGATAAAGAGAATCGATTGAACTTTAATAATCCAACTCTATTATTTGTAAATATATATGTTCTTTATTAATTAAACCTAAAAAATTGTGTAAACTTTTATTAATAAAATCGTTAAATAAACTTGATAGTAAGTTCTGGTTACATTTAAAAAAAAATTAATTGTTATTTGTGAATATTCATTACTATTATCTAATAATGCTTTTCTTTATCAATTTTATCATTTTTTTAAGAATCACTTAACTATGGAAAATGTACTCGTATATTATTGTAAAATTTTTCTAATGCAAATTTGCAATAAATATGTTATAAAGGAATAAAAATCCGATGAAAATTGTAGAAAACTATATCGATAAAATAGAAACGATTCATGAAAATACCCTCTATAAAATAAGATATATCTCTGCCGTCAAGCATCTAAAGATGTTGAATGACGAAAAATGACATAAAAGGAAAGTACATCGCTTCGCTGTAATGAAGTGTCTTCTCGCTGCAATCATTTAAAGTGCTACATTTTACATTTTATGCAGCTCGTAAACGGACACATTTTGGATTAATATGATACACGGAAATAGAAATAATTATAATGTACATGTTTATAGGAACTGACTCAATTGACATTTAGACGAAAAGTTTCTTATATTTGCATATTTACTAAAAATGTTTCAATCATCCCATTTCACAAAAAAGACCTAAATAAAAACTATCACAAAAAATATACGTCAACACCACTAACAAAAAAGCTTATCTGAAAACTTAATTAAAGAAGAGGGCCATTTAAAATCAATCATTTGTGTACCCTTCATCCATAAAATATCACACAAAAAAATTCTTCGTCTTAGGGAAAACATTAAAAAGTCAGCTTACGAAAATCACGCTGAAAATAATAATCAAATTGGAAAACTAGATTTACAATAATACCATGTGAGTGAAAAAAATAACGTAAATAGAAAAGATATCTAGAAAGCATGATATGGATTGTAATAGGATTTTTATTATTAAAGCATTTGTAAATTTAATATGCCAAAGTAATTTCATACGATTATTGAGAATTGAAAATAAAGGAATTATGATCTGTCAGTGATTAAAAAAAATAACATTATTTGAAACACAAACAGACCTAAAATTTGGACAAGTTATCAATAACCCAAAATTGGGACATGTTATAATGAAAATAAGTATATTTACATTTTAAAAGTTTTAATGTTAATTTTCTTTATGATTATTATGAGCTTTAGATATTAATTTGTATAAATATTATTGATAAGTTTCAGAAGCACTTTGTTGCATCCAACAATAACATTATAATTTTAATAAACTCTAAGAAATATATAATAATTAATAATTAAGAATGTTATACTACTCCAGATTTATATATACTATTAAAATAAAAATATTATTAGAAAAAGCAATCCAGAACTAAAAAAAAATTCGAAACAATAAAGGAAGTTAAACAAGGATGTGTACTAAGTACACTAGTGTTATCAATTGTACTATGTGAAGCTATTGAAAAGATAAAATTGAAATACTGGAAAACGAAGGAAATGCAAATAACTGCAACTTAGAAATATTGCAAATGGAACTAGGAAAACAACATGAATATAAAAAAACAAACATAATAATCACTAGAGAACGAAAGAGATATTATATAAAGAAGAATAGAGAAGTGATAAGGAATGGGGAAAGCCGAAAAAATGTTTAGAGTACGAAAAACACATTTCTAGGATAAAAGAGATACCAAAGGATATAAAAGTAGAAATAGTAAAGACAGTAGTAAGACCAATCACATTATACAATAGCGAGATATGAACACATACAGAAAAACATAAATCAAAAAATAATTCAATGTAAATTAGGTTCCTCCGTAAAATAAAATATAAAACAAGAAGGGGCAGGCAAAACCTGCAAATTGAACCAAAAAGCGATAAAGTACGGGAAGGAAAATTAAGATAGTTTAGACATATATGCTCGATGTTAGTTCACAGACTCTCAGAAAGTGTATAAAAAACTAAAGCAACAGGAAAAAACTATCAAAGGTAAACCAAAAAAATGTATAAAGAATAAGTCGATAGAAAAGGAATTAAGTGGGATGGAATGAAAACTTTGATATAAACTAGAAAAATTGGAAGGAAAAATACGTGACAGAATAATAAACATATATAGGGTATCTACGAAAATATTTAGTATTTTAAAAATGTACGAAATTAGAACGTGTCATTTGCAACAAAATATTCTAATAATTTTTTTAAC
This sequence comes from Hermaeophaga mercurialis, assembly GCA_951812935.1. Lineage (NCBI taxonomy): Eukaryota > Metazoa > Arthropoda > Insecta > Coleoptera > Chrysomelidae > Hermaeophaga > Hermaeophaga mercurialis. The sequence continues at coordinate 29,333,878 of OX638362.1, read as the reverse complement.
ATTAGTTGACACAAAAATTCACTTTAAACATTTACTCGAAAATTCATACATGGCAACACCTCACACTTTTAATAAAAATATCATTTGTCATTTAACCAAGGAATCATAAAATTGTGTTAGTTAGAAAATTCAGATTGTTTAATCAATTTAAGTCTATAGTTTAGTAAAGTGTTTCACTATTTCAGTGAAAAATTGAGTGAGTTATTCAAGTGTGGCGGTGGTGCCGACTTTAGTTATTTTTCGGTAAATAATATATCTAAAATACTAATATTTATTTCTTTGAAAGCAGATGACTTTAGAAAAAAAATATATAAGACATTTTTATTGTAGATACGTTTTTATATCTCGTCAATAAATATGTGCATTATTTTCGCGGATACCCTTGTGTTACTACCTCCCTGTAGAGGGGCTAACTAATAAGAAAACGGAATATGTAATAATGAGATATTTAAATTTTAGTATTTTAAATAATAACCCATGTTTAGATTATATACTAGATAATTTCTTGAAAAAAATTGAATGTACTATTATTAAATTTACAATTTTTGACTGTGACATACAAATAATTGATCTAAACGTCAAAGAAAATATTACTACAAAATCATAAGCATATTCGAGATTACGAAATTAAAATTTAATTAAAGTAAATTGACATTTCAGAAGACGATATGTACAGCATATATAAATAATAAATGTATTTAAAAGCAGCTCATGTGAAAAGAAAATAAAAAAATTTAACGAGTCGAAGCCCTGATTTTTTAAGTATATCGCAAATTTAATTAGACTACTTTAATAAAAAGCATTCAGAAAAATTAAAATATGAACCAAAGTATACTTTTTATAAGAGGTTAAAAAGAATATTAGAAAAAGTAAAATGGCATGCTATGAAAATAGTTTAGTAACATGAAAAATAATCAATAATCTTCTCAAAAATAATTCTGGAAAGTCAGATACAATTAAATCTATATCTAGAAATAGCAGATAAAGTAGTAGATATTCAAGAATTATTATATAACCATTTTAATAAATAATTTGCATATAAATTAGCAGATAAAACTTGAGTTAAATTTTAAAGAAGAAGAAAAGAGTGAATACTCAATTTATCTCAAAATGTGTACTGCTTTAGAAGTAGAAGAAATTATTACAAAAACACAGGGACCCGTCGGTACTTAAATGTCATTAGGGGTCGAGTAAGGTATCATTTTAAAGCCCACAAAAAAATATCAAGGGGCGATAAATCTGGTGACGGTGGAGGCCATTCCATGCTACCACTTCTCTCAATCCAGTGCTGTGGAAAATATTGCTCTAAATACTGACGAAAAATCAAAGCATAATGCGGAGTAGCACCGTCCTATTGAAACATTAAATGATCTTCAATATATAACGTAGGATCTAGATAAACATGTCCCAAAACTGCAACTTCACTAGCTGTATTAACTACAGGCGGTATATTTTCTCGTTTTTTTATTGGCTACATTTCCAGTGTCTTGAAATTTTTTCACTAACTCTAGAACATGCTTCCTACTGACCTGTTCATCTTGATATTTTTCATTAAATAACTGAGCCGTTACATTTGCACACTTATGGTTCATATAATAAAGCGAAATTATATCTACCCTTTCCGCAATGGAATAAACCATGGTATTTAATTTTCAAAAACACAATTAACAAACCTTCGCTTAGATATACGAATCCACTAATTTCACGTTCTTTGTGTGTACGTATCGTATCCATTTGTCTTTTACAAATGTCATAAAAAAATTACAAAAACAATGCAAAACAAGAAAATTAACATTTAAACCATTGGCGTACTCAACGACCCCTATGTCATTTTCACTATTTTAACAAAAATTAAAAAAATTCCAATTTTAAAAACGCAAACAAGTACATAATTTAAATTTTAAAATGTAATTTTTTAAAAAGTATCTGGCCGAATTTTAAAATTTAAAGACTATTAAAAAGAGAATTGAAAGGGCTTTAAAATGACGCCTTACTTGACCCCTAATGCCATTTAAATATTTTGGGGTGATTGTTACCCTCGTTAAAGGTGTAAGCAGCGAAGAAAAAAAGTGTCCCCCTTTGATCAAAAATCGACGGGTCTCTGCGTTTTTTGAAACGTTGACGCAGTTCCTGATAATGGCTCTCTTTCGTTTTCGTTTTGCCACCCTGTATAAAAATGGTAAAACGAATGATCCAAATAATTATCGTTTAATAATTGTTTTACCTAATTTTTAAAAATAAATAACGAGCCTCTGATTACCGATTACCCACAGGAAGAAGTTCTCTAGATTTTATCAATATTCACCTGAAGATGATAAAAAAACGATTGTGAATGTGAAGAAAAATAAAAAAAATCCTGGTATTTTTCTAAATAACAACGCTGTCAATTTTAAAGATGAATAATATTTAAAAAAATAAGTTATTTTTTTATTTTACCTTCAACCTTAACAATATTTAACTTTAACTCCCTGTACTACTTCGATACCTCAGTGTAAATATAGGAATTTTTCTAGCAATATTTTCCTTCAACAAAATGAAAGGATTAGGAAATAGACACCAGACGAAGCCGTCACTTTATGAATTTCCCTCGCCGCCCAGCCCGTTGGATATTTTAAGTAACACAAACCGGCTGCGCCAGAGTTAGATTTCTTCGGATTACCTTTCCCAGTTTTGTAGACAAGAAACGAATTACAACGGTGAAAAGATGGAGAGGGATATCCAAGAACGAAAGTATCAGACCGTCACAAGGACTGATGGATGAGAAACAATGAAACGCCGTGAAAAAAAAAGTAGACAACGTTCGGGTAAATGACGAGGCTTTCAGATTTACAATTTTTCAAACTAAGTGAAGAGATAAGAAGGTATAGACTTGTTATAGTTTTTACATTTAGCTATAAGAGTTGATGTATATATAATAGTGATAAAAAAGATGAAGTTCTAGGTAGAAATATTTACTGTGAATATTAAAACTTTCTTTTGAACGAATAGCTTTTTGATAATCATTTACGTTATTGAATATTCTACATATTAGTTATAGTAAATTTTATGGAATTATAAGTTTTTGACACAAATTAAGATCTCCAGAAAGATAATTAATCAAAAATAAGCAAAACAATACCATCTTGAAGGCCTTAAGATAGTTATTGGTTAATAACTTTCCTAAACATATCTCAAGAATATTATTCAAATCTCTATTAATGTACTTACTTCCGAACATACCAAAAAATGTATATACTTTGTATTCAATCACAGTTCTTGACACCAAGACCCATCATTATGACAATGCAATTTTTGCATCCGATAACTTATAAGGAAAAAAACTTATTTTTCAATATAATGTACTGGTATAGATTAAAATACCATATTTTTGCATTTTTTCTCTAATATGAAGAGTTTGGTAACAACTTTTTCATTCCTCTTTAAAAAATTACTTATTTCTTTCCTTTTGTAATAGCTTTCTTTCTATTTCCATTATTTTTCTCTCTATATCATCTGTAACAGAGCCACCTCTGAAAAAGCAAGATTAAATCTGAAAGTAAGTAATTTTAATTTTTCTAGGAACATTTTAATCAAATTACTTATTATTTTCACATCTACAAATTAAATAGTCAAGAAACAGGCTGGTCTGAGAATTAGAAATCTTTTAAATACAAGGGTTTTCAAGAGATCATGCTGAAGAAACTGAACTACATAAGTTTTTCGGGATTTTCTCCTTTCATAAAAAAAAGGTGTCGTTCCGATTGTTAAAAGCTGATTCCCATAATAAACCAAAAGTGATAAAACATCTGTAAAAGCAAAATGTAGCGGTAAAAGTTATTATTTGCAGTTATTTGCCTATTAAATAAGTTAGACAAAGTTTGTTTACATTTTTGTATGACTTTTTTTCATTTTATTGTAAACGCCTTCCATTCGTTCGTAGAATTCATCTTTCTCTTCCTCTGTTTCTTCTTCTGTTGGTACGTATACATTGAAAATAGCGATCTATATTTCAATGTAACAGAATCTATTATATATTAGTTCAAATCTCCTGATCTTCTCTTTTAGCTATCTACTAACCATAAAACTCAAGCCATTTCCTTCTGGTATCGCCGCCACATATGCAAAATACAATATCTCCTATGTTGATTACTTTTGTTTCTTTTATATGTGTTTGTTTCAGTAGATCTAACTTGTACTTTTTAAATGTTTTCTCTAAATTCCTTACTTCTCCTACTTCATAAATACCTTGTATATTCCAAGTCCCGAATTTCATATCCACATTTCTCCCATCCAATTCTTTGCTTACCTTTATTTTATACTTTTTCTTTTTTTGTGTTCTGTCAGGTGTTTCCCATATCCCCTTTTATTCCCAAATCTTTTATCCTTAATCATTGCCTTGACCATTACCTTTTTTCCATTCTTTGCTTAACTCTTGTTTGCTACATCCGTATCTTTGGCACTGCACTTGCCGCATCTTCTTTTATGATTTTTCCTTGCTGATTCTATTTCCATACCATTCTATTACTTCTAAGCTTTTTCATTCCAATTTTGACCGTTTTGTTCTGATCTCTTAGTTTTTTATCGACCTCTCTTATATTCTTTCTATTTCTGCCTTATCATCGTCGATAATGATTTTATATCCTTGCAAGTTATTTATTCTCTTTAGGATGTTTGTCTTGTCTTCGTTGTCTCTTAATTTCAGTAGACATATTTTCTCTACTAATTTTGTTGCGGATTTTATTACTACATCAACTTTTAAATGTTGTTCAATTACCTTTCCCATATCCTCTATATGTGTTTACTGCTCTCTGTTTCCTGTTTCTACTCCCTTTATCATTATATTGTTCTTTTTGTTAAACTTTTAATAACATTCCATTCTTGTTTCCATCCATGTTTTTTGTCTCGTCTCATGTTTCTTAATATGCAAAAAAAAGGGATAGCTGGAGAGAATATTTTTTTGAAATGCTTGTCAATGTCAATGTATGTCAAATACACTATAAGAATGGAGGGGGTGAGTAATATCAAGTTTGAAATATCTGCGCACCCACATTATAACCCCGAGTTTATTATTCAGCCAATGTATCACTTTATTGAAAACTTTAAAATTCCACAATTTAATCATTTTACCTTGCTAATTCAACCGACAGAAAATTCATAGAAAATTCTTAATTTTAAAAGAAAAATCCTGACAAATTTTTGAATATACTCGCATACGTTTATGAAAAAACGTAATTTTTTTAGCCTATAGGATTACAAGGGAAGATATTCATATTAATACATATAGTGTTAAACATACTCATTATCTCGTCATCCTTTAATTAAAAGCGAAGACTAATTTTTTTCATACATCGACATACAGGGTCAGATGGGATTTCAAATTTTTGATCACTCTGTATCAAACTTTTTTTAATGCCATAGCATAGATCAGGTGGCTGTAGATCCTTTATTAAACATAATAGGCATGAAGTGCGATACATCGTTGAAATTAGCTTGTCAAGAGGTTTATAAAAATGTAACAATATACAGGGTATTCTATTTAAAAAATCAAAATTTTTGTCTGGTACTGCGTTCCTGAACACACTGTATATTTGGAACTAATTTTAAAATGTGAATCTGAAGACTGCCTATCCTTTCTGTAAAAACTTTTTTTTATAATTTCAATAATAGCGAACTAATCGAGGTTTGCCACACTAATGCGTCACCCTGTATATGCATAAGCAGATAATTACAAAAATGTGCTACTCTAAATCTTTTAAAATGGGTTACAACTTGATAACAATAAAAATCTTAAACGCCATCCATGAAAGATATAAAAATGCTAAAATTAATCGCATTTTTCTTTTAAAAATGAAATATGTATTTTCTGTCGGCTAAATCAGCAAAATAAAATGATAAAATCATGGAATTTTAAAGATTTTATCTGGAATACTAGCAACTTTAAACTAGGAAAGTTGTAATGAGGGTGAGCAGACGTTTAAGCTTAATTATTACCCAATTCCCCTATTCTTTAGAAATTTTAAGGTTCAACCCCTTAGTACAGTTTTAAACATGTCAAAATTTAATTCTTTTTTGTTATTCTGCAATTGCTAAAATGTATTTTTTGTAAATTTTAATAATAATCGAGATATTGGTCCATACTAAGATCACTAAACCATTGGCCCCCTGGATAACACCTACAATTAAGAACATAATGAAAACATCATTCTGAATAGAATTATTAGAGGAAACTTTGGAAAACCTTCCGAACATTAAATATTGAAAATAGAAATAATTTAACTCCTCCTGACACATTTAATAATCCAGTAGAATTCAAAAATTACTTCTTATCGGTCTTACTTGTTAGTAGTTCCAATAACTTTGAACCAAAACATTTGTACTAATATCAGTAAATTCCTTGGGACTAGATAACGTATTCCTAGTTAATATTAGTATGAAATAATACAAATCTGAATCGTTATTTGTTGTTAAAAATTAAATACGATTGCATATTTATGAGCAGACGATGGTTCCTGAAAGCAAATGTAGTAGGCATTAGTAATTTGCCGTAGAATTTCATAAAAAAATGAAATCAAAATAAAATTTTGTTATTAACGTTTTATGTACATTTTTTCTTGATTAACTATTGATAATATTTATAAAAAAATCCGAGATACATTAATTTTAGATTTGAAGTAACATCCTGCAACTTAAAAATTTCGTCAGTGGCAACCCTAATTTGTTGGACTGAAAGTAGGGGCTTTAATGCCTTATTTGATAGGCCATTTCTTGCTCTATCTCATCCCCTATTCAATACTGTTATGATTTTAAAATGTATTGCAAAAATTAATGAAGTTCAAGACATAAAAGCAAATAAAAACAATTTTTAGTATCATTTTTCGACAGTATCGTCCAAAACGCAGACATAAAAACTTATGTAAATATTCTTTTTAGTTGACAGTGTTTGTTTTGTTGAAAACCTAGAAACAATTTACTGTTATTCAGAAACATGATAAAAAAACCTTTCAATGCACTGAATAATAAGACCAAATTGGATTTAATGCTTGAATGCGAGGTAAACCCACATACTTTGAATCTACTTCATTGGATGTTCTCTACAGATTGAAAAAAATCAAATATATCCTAGAAACGAATACAAACATAAAATATGATTATGATAAAAAAACATTTTTGTGAACAATTCATAAAATGGTTAGAAAATGTTTTATTTTCTGATGAGTGCACTTTAACACTTTGTAGTAAAAGACTCTCATTATTAGTTCTATATAAAATCTTTACTGGGTGACGGAAATACATATATATGTATAGTATTTCTACTCTAAATTGCAAACCTTAAACTGTAACTCCATTTACGAGGTTCATCCAGTATAAGGACTTGTTAATGTTAAGAACTTTATAAGTAATAGGCATTTAAATATTATATGTACCACATATAGTCACTTGATCCTGAGGTAGTGAAGTTCAGTTGGCCAAATGAAATCGTCACAATTAACCGCACATGCATTTTTAAGTATTTTACTGAGTTTCTATGATCGTAAATCAGACCCCTTCTAAGTTCTGAGGAGCGTATGTATGAGTCATTGTTTTCTTAAAATTTCAATTTTTCTTTTCTTTAAAAACATGGCATTTTGTAATAAAATAAAGCTAATTATGTACTTTACACATACAAAGGCAACAAGTTGTTTTAAATATGTTCGAGTGTTTAAAAAAGTGTGAAATGGACAATGAAATAATTAAAAAAATTTCAGAACTAACAAAAATAAATGAGCATGTCATAAAAAAAGAAGATGAGTATATGGTATTGACCCCTCACGAAGATTTATAAAGTATATTTATATAACTAAAGAACTAGTGGTTTAGTATGTAATTTTTACATGACGAATACTATTTATAGATTTTTTATTTATTTTTAATATTGCAACTAACATTATCAAATCATGTCCGGCAACACCTTAACATTTCCAAACCGATGGATAGGAAGTCGAGGATTCTTAAAATGGTTAGCACGATCACCTGATCGTAGGCCATTAGATTTCTTCTATGGGAGGTATATGATGCGATTAGGTCAATCAAGTATCACAAGCTATTTAAAAGTTAGAAGACATTTTTATCTACGAATAGAATGCTACCAAGACCTTCTAGGAATGCATTTTGAACATCTTCTACATTAGTATTGATGTGTTATTTATTTTACTTCATTATGAAGAAATATTTGTTTCTGTATATTTTTGCAACGAATTTTAAAAAGAGTAGCATTTTGAATAGAGAATGAAAAGACTTTTCGAATACTACTTCCAATTTAAAAAAATGCGGATTGCAGCTGTAACTCTAAGGAAATTGATTTAGGAATGAAATTTTTAAGTTTTAAGATATCATTCCAAAATCTAAAATTGACGTGTTCAAAATATTATAAATACTCTTATGCTCAAGAATTAAGATACTAAATTTATCCAATTTAGGTATTTTACAGAATAAAAATCAACAAAATAAACATTGAAGAGAGACTATATTTTTAAAATCTAATGAGCCCTACTATAACTCTTGTATATTAATTAATCACGGCTTTAAGACTTTGTTTGCCCTTGTCGTGATTAGTACCGGGCCTATTATTGATAAAAAGGGGAGATCGCACCACTTTTCATATCCAAAGGGACGCCAAAATTGAAGTTGTTAAGCACGAAAAAAGTTCATTTGAAAGCTCTTTGAGATTTATCATTGCACGTATTATTGTAATTTATGTAAGTTCAATCAGGAATATTTCGAACAAATATTTCGGTAGATACATTGACCATAGCAGGGTTATTATAAAGTTTTACTTGTTCGTTGAAACTTGCTATTACAAAAAACTGTTTGTATCGTCCTGCTAAATAAACTGTTATTGTCTCGAAATTCTACATTTGATAAGTATGTTTATTTAATTGCATTTTTATAGAAAAGAATAGAAGGTGGTGTTGGTATCCAAAAGTACCACAACAATATACTATAAAGGGATTCTTATAACAATTTATAAAATTTGAGAAAATAAGTACGTACCACTATTGGATCAACAAATATGACAAATAATTCTAAATTACAAAACAAAATATGAATTGTTGTTGAATTTAAATTATAACAAATTTATATTTTTAAAAAGCGAAATATTTTATGAATGACCTCGAAATTCATTGGGTGAGATTTATATAATTAAAAGTAATTTGTCGGTAAATTTTAGGTAATAAGATATATTGCATGACATGTTAATATTTGGCATATAATATAAACTAAGTAAGAAGTATTGAATTAAATTTAGAATTGATAGGTTAAGCATTGCATCACATGAGGTTATTGAATTCAAATTGTATTTTAATGTAATAATGTTTTGACAACCGTTTTGACAACCGTTTTGACGCTAAAAAATAGTTTTTCTTCAAAATTTTCTGTTTCCCTTATTCAATCTTCTCTGTCACTTTCTGGCAAATATCTGATGAAATTATACCTCCAATATTTTGGTTATAGACATTTTTATCAAATCCTTTTTTAGCTTTCTGTAAAAACTTGAAAAGTGCAGAAATATCTTGGTACTACAAAATGCCATTCTAATATATAAACAAAAAAGTCCTTCATTTATTTCAAAATAGAACTGACTTCATAGTAATTTTTTCAAGTAATATTAACTAATTGTGCATGTTTTTCGTATCAATAATTAGAAAATTTTTTTTGGCATATAATCTACTAACCTAGACAAACTGTTACTGTAAAGTCGATAAATTTTTAGGTCATATGTAATAGTTGCGAGAACGTTACATTTACGTAAACACTTACTATATTGTCACTAAACTATGAAGGCATAATTTAAAGTAACATTGCAGATAATCATACTGTATTATGTCACTCGAAAGTTTCATTTACTACAAAGTCATCACCTAAGTAACAAATACGTAAACAAAACTAATATATTAAATGGTAATTTTACTTGTTTTAAAACCTAAATAATAGGTAACATTTACTTAAATGTTATAATTTTACAAACTCTGATGTGAGTCTAATATTAAAGCTAGTTTTTAAGTCATAATTACGTTTTTGTTACTAGTATATAATAAATATGTATTGCAGCATCGTAACAGTTACCAAAAATGCACAAATAAAATACAAAAATCTAGATGTAGATAAATGGGATGATAACTATAACTTTTTAGGCAGAAAACTATTAGTCATTAAGTGCTCGCAAATCTCACTATTAGGACATTGTATATCATAAATGTTTTTTTAAACTACTTCCTTTCCGGTTTTTACTAACCTGCAAAGTGGTTTCTTTGATTTTTGGTGTAAATCAGATTCGAGTATGGTATACGCTAATACGATAGAATAAACGAAAATCTCAAGTGTGTAACCCTGATCTGACAGTTGGTAGACAGTACAAAGTTTCGTGCACGTTTAATTTTATTTCTGGCGAATTCGACGATGCAGCGCCGCTCGGGATAAGGGATAGGGATAGGGGATAGAATTGCCTGTCGAAAACAAGCCATGCTTTCACCTTTTTATTTTAACTTGAATTTTTCACATGGAACAGCGGGGAATATTCCATCGCCTCAAGGGTGTTAGCTCGTAGATAGTTTAGTTTATTGAAAATGGAAAGAAAAAATTTTGCTGGATATGTCGGCGTAAATTTTTAAACTGTATATTCTACATACGTTTTTATATTTCGAGCCGCTGAAAGAACTGAATTTCACTAAATAAATGAAAATAACAGCGAGAAAATAAGTATACAAAATACGGGAATAAACTTGTTTCAGCTAGAAATATGGTTCGGTCATTGTTCTCTTTGATACATCAGAAATCTATAAAGGAAGGTAAGCAAAAATAAAAGTAAAAAAGTATGTGAAGTGGGGTTCTAAAATACGGAAATATAAATATACTATCATGCAGATGATAAGGACATATTTGCTATAAAGTTTAGAAAACACTGAAATTCCAAGCTTTTTTTTAGTTAATATATTGGAATATTCTTTGTTTTTTTTTTCAAACTGTTTCTAAATTAATGTCTAAATCGAAAAGATATTATAATAAACAAAATTAAAAGAAAAATTAGAACAATCTATCAGATAAGTATAGATAGTCTGTATAAAAAATCCGTTCTGTCATTTTTTTCTAAAATAAATAGTTCAATCTGTAAAAATTAGGTATATAATAATTTCCTTAACTAGAAAAATGGGAAAATTATTTCTAAAAACGGGTTATTTCATCGTTCTGGTACAAGGTGCTACCCAAAAATTTCAGCTTTTGTTGTTATTCTTAGAATTAGATTTTGAGAAATATTTTTGCGATACTGAGACACTATTTTACAAATTTGCAAAAAAACATTTGATAGAAAATACAGCATTGCTTAGTACATTAGTTATTCCGTTGAATGTGCATATTTTTAATTTATAACGAATTAAAAAATGTATTCGATTACAAACTTCATTTTTGTATTTTCAAGTGCTTTTAATTTAATTCTTGGAATTATTTGGAATTATTTTGTATCTAGTTTAATATTTTAATGTTTTTACTAATTATGAATTTCCTTTATTCTATACTATGGCTAGGTACTTTATATTGTCAACATTTACATTTATATTGATACTGCACATCCTTGAAAACATACTCTGTATGTAAATTGGTCATTAAATGAATTTATTTATTATTCATTTATTAAATTGTCCATTGAAAGTAAATACTTTTGCAGTTCTTAAATAATTTCTGTAACATTTAAGTAGCACCTCGTATAGTTTTGAACATGAAAAAAATGTATAAACCAATAAATATTTAAAGGACTTTACATTTCTAAAAATCGTGCAATATTGTCAAACGATCCTGCTGTCAAAATTTCATCATTTCTTTTCTAAATTTGACGTTTTCGGCAATTTGTTACAATATAACACTACTGAGCCTCTAATTTTATTTACTGATAAAATAGCTAGATACTCTTTTGATTGATTTTAGATTTACATTAACATTTGAAATAAAATAATATCATTATTGATTTCTAACACGCTTATAAACTATGTAACATAATATAAACAAAACTGGTCCCTCCTCATTTATTAAGTGTTTGTTAAAAAAGCTGCAAAATTGTGAAATTTGAGTGGAAAAATCATTGCCGCTTTCGACAGTCAAAATTATCTCTTTTCTCTCTTAATACACAAATAGCTATTCAACTATTTTAGCACAATGCGAAATCGATTTTGAATGGTGCACTAAAAAAGCACTCTTTTTTGTTTATTTAGCTCTTTAAAAAAAATTTCATTATCTGTATGTTGCCTTTCTTTTTATGGTTGTACAATTATTTTAGAAAAAACGATGTTATCATTTACAAAATGTTAAATAAAAATAGGTATGTACAGAGCGATATTTAACCAAATCCCTGTACATACTATCGTAACATTATCAATTTTAAAGAAGAGTGAATACAAAACCACCAAATAAAAGATTTAACGATGTCGATGAAATATAATGACAAGTATATTAGCAATACGGATTTGGCAATATCGTGAAGTACTCCAACATTTAAAATTTTAATTTCCACCATCCGTTAAGTTACTCTTAGTTTTTTTTTTATTATTATTATGATGATTATAAAAATAACTACAAATGATGTCATTGTCACTTTATCTTAAAAATGCTATAACAATAGCTCTTACATTGAGGTGGGTTTTATTAAAGCTTAATATCAAACTCATTACACTTAACATCAAAAATTTGATTGGTTACAATTAATTATACGTACCATCATTCAAAAGATTGCATCAGAAGTTCTAATTGTAAACACATTGATATCTTACCTGAAAAGGAAATAAAATAAATAATAATTAAGACAGATTCTACCTAATTAAAATTAAATAGCGACTAATTATTGTATTTTCAGTCCCTGATACTGGTTCAACAATAATATTTTGAACTAATAGCTATGTGCAAGAATACTCTCTGAGCATATAATTAAAGGTATAGTCTGGTGTATTTTCGAATGCCGTATTCTCGATGCTACCTATATACAGAGTGGGCCACAGAAAACAGTCCACCCCGATATTTGGCAGTATTCAATAGATTTTAAAGAAATACTGAAACACGTCGATTTTTGTTCTAAGGGGACACATTTTTATGATACAGACATCTGCCGTTTGTGAACCCCCTCCTTTCCACTTCTCCAACCCCTTAATTTTAAATAGGGAATATACCATATGTGGCACATCAATAGAAAGGCATTTACTTGGAATATTCAGGTATATGATCATCCACGATCTTTTTCGATATTTACACCGTTTTTGCAAAAAAAAGTCTTAAATAATTTAAAGTGCAAAACCTCTTAAAAATGAAACGCGACGCATATGTTTTGCTAATGTTTTAGTTGTTTCTTTCATATCAAAAGTAAATTAAAACAAATTTTGCAAAAAATTAGTAACTTGATACTAAGACAGTTTGTTTAACATTGCTGTTAGCTAATCAATTTAGGTATTTTTTGAATACTTCCAAAATGGTATATTCTATTGCAGAACGAGTTGAGATTATTTCCATATTTTTAGAAAACGGGAAGTGTGCAAAAAGAACAGCGAATTTATTTAATAGGCTTCAAGAAGACAAGCAACTTCATCACTCATACGTATTAAAGCTAGTGAAAAAATTTAATCAAACAGGGTTAGTTGCTAATAAAAAAAAAGAACTATGAAAATCGTGTTAGGATTGAAGCGGCAGATGTAACAATTTTAGGTCATATTAATTTAGATCCTACAACAAGTACAAGAAAATTGGCCGAAGAATCTGGTTTTTCGCGCACTACCGTTCGTAGGGTTTTGAAACATTATAAATGTCATCCCTATAAGATACATTTGGTATAGGAAATAAATGAAGATGGCCCAGACAGACGACTACACTTTTGTGAGATTATGACTGACAAAATAAATACTAATGCAAACTTTTTATGTTTTATGTTTTTCAGATGAATGTTCCTTTTTTGTAAATGGTACCGTAAATCGACACAATTGCCGTTACTGGGCTGACGAAAATCCTAGAGTATTCCACGAAACACATTCCCAGCATCCTCTTAAGTTAAACGTGTGGGCAGAAATTTAAGGGGATCGTATTATTGGGCCATTTTTTTGCCAGAAAATTTGAACGGAGAAACATATCTCGAATTATTAGAGGACACTATTAATCCCGCTCTCACAGATACAATCGGAAATGATCATACGTACTACGTACTCAGAAGATGATCTGTTTTTCCAACAAGACGGCGCACCTCCACATTATAGTACACCTGTAAGGCAATATCTTAATGAACGATTTCCTAGGTAACAGATTGGAAGAAGAGGCTTTATTGAATGGCCTGTAAGATCTCCCGATTTAACCCCCTGGATTTCTTTTTGTGGGGTTATTTAAAGAGCAAAATTTATAAAACCGAACCAACATCGTTGGAAGAACTAAGACGACGAATAGTATATGAATGCAGTCTAATAACCCCTGAAATACTTCAAAACGTTCGACGTAATTTCGAACAACGACTCTACAATTGAAGTCTGTAAATTGTTTCATGTATAATAATAACTTCTAATTTAGTTAATTTCAGTTATATTACAATTAATTATCATATTGTTTTTGCAAAATTTGATTTGAAAGAAACAATTAAAACATTTTTTGCAAAAACGGTGTAATTATCAAAAAAAAATCGTGGATGATGATATACCTGAATACTCAATGTAAATGCCTTTCTAATGATGTGCCACACATGGTATATTACCTATTTGAAATTAAGGGGTTGGGGAAGTGGAAGGGAAGGGGTTCACGAACGGAAGATGTCTGTATCGTAAAAATATGTCCCCCTTAGAACAAAAATCGACGTGTTTCAGTATTTCCTTAAAATCTAATGAATACTGCCAAATATCGGGGTGGACTGTTTTCTGTGGCCGACTCTGTATGAACTAAATCAATTAATCTAACGAACTTATTTGCATATGGCTGTAAACTTATCGTGAAAGTGAATGATTCGTTATCTAACAAACCAATGCTTAGAACATAATGTTAATGCTTTTGAATTATACCTCTAAACATCATCCAAATACATTGGACTAAATCAATAACTTTAACGAACGTTCTACTTACTAGACTGTAACAATTCTGAGAAACTAAAAACAGTGCAATCTTAACCGATTCGTTAGCTATTGAACTGTTAAGCATAATGCCGTTTCATAAATTCACACCATGAACTTATACTGACTACTAAACCATTTTAAATGTATTTTTAATGAAACTCCGTAGGTACTTAGTTGTTTTGTTGAACTTATAAAAGAGGAATGAAATACCCCGCTAGGATATTAAAAATAGAACTTCAATAAAAATTAAGCTCTAAATCAGCTCTGAAGATTTTTTGTCACGACGGAATTTTCTAAACTTTTAGAAAAGCTTCTAAAAACAATTTATTCGCTTTCTAATTAAATTTGAGCAAACAAATTCTGATCGATTTTAATTAACAATTCTCTAATATTTTAAGTTTGCATAAATGGAAAGTCAATTTGGCTTTTTCTCTTAAATCGCTCGTAAAAATAAAATAAATCCTATTATGTACCTTTCTATGAATTTCGACAAAAACACAAAATGTTTTATAATTCTATACTTGCACAAATTTATTTTTATTAACAGTATTAGTTTTCTGTTATTAAAAGTACTTAATTGTTTTACCTTGCTATAAATTCAGTTAAAAAATTTTTTTATAATGCGTTCTTTTTACAAAACCATAAATTTATTCTGTGCATTTGCAGCATATTGTACAATAAAATATAATAAATTTTTATAAAATATATCCATGTTGCTGAATTTACGATGCTCATTGTTGCATCTATTTGAATTATATAAAGAGGGAAAATATCTCGGACTGTCAGAAACCGAAATTTATTCCTAATCACACTTTAAGCGAAATAAGGAGCAAGACTAAATTTATCACTACATCTTGTGCGGAATTTTTAGGATATTTTCCTTTTTATGAAGCTTCTGTCGCGGTTTATATGCTCGCAGTAAACCGAACCATTTCCACTTATCTTGAAATAATCTACGTCTGTGGGAACATTTTGATTTCCTTTTCTCTTACCAGCAGAATTTTATTAAGATATTTTTTTCTAAAAGATATTTCTTTATATTTATAAAATACTTATGAAATACTGCGAGAGAGTTTATTTTATTTGTTTTTTTATTGTCTATTTGGTCAAGTACCCTGAGTAATAACTGAATGGTCCTTCGACCAAAAATTCTCCAGTTGAGGCCTATTATTAAAAAAGCACTCTGTAGGTCTTTGATTAAGTGGAAGACTGTAAGTGGAGAAAAATGTGTTTTCTAAAAGAGGAGTTGAATTTCAATTTAACTTCTCTAGCAAGGAATACGAGCTATTCCAAACATAATATCCGCCTTTCTGTTGTAGAAACATAATAAAACTTGTAAAATATCAACTTGTTATATTAAGGTACATAAAAGTTTTTGAAAAGTATGACAAGTATGAGGCAAATGTTGTGGAAAACCGGAAAATATCCGGCTACTTTGTTGGAAAAGTAGCGACAAATATTAATTATGTTCTCGAGAATTCACCATATTTATGATGTAGGTTTTACAGATTTCAACAAATCGTAACCGTAGTTGCAGAAATATTCCAGGGTCACTAATCAAAAGGATCTAGATTTTTTAGTTATTAAACCCATATATATATATATATATATATTCTTCTTTTATACTTTGTAACGTGTGAATTTTGCGCTAAATGTACTACATGCCTTTTGTTAAAGTTCTTAAATAATAAGGGAATGATATTTGCATTTTAAAACCAAGCCTGGCGCGTTATAATAATCTTTCATTATTTGTTTACTTACTTATTCAGGTTAAGGACTTTTATTTAAAACAGCTGTCCTTCTGTCTCACCTGTTGACTCCGTGGGTCTCGTCTACTGGGTTATTCCGTCAGCTGTTATCGTAGTTCTATAATTCTCGAGATTTTCTTTGAAAAACTTTACATCGGAGGGTTGTTAAACTCCTAATTCCACCCTTTAGAGCTACGAGTATGTTCTAGAAATCATCGTTTTATTTTGTAGAGTATTTTATTTGGACGGTGTAATGTGATTGGTCGAGCTATTTGTCTTGCGTCGGAATTTGAGTAGAGGTGGTCTCGCGCCGGCCCATGCTAAGGGCAGTGCCATTGTTGGCATTTTCATCAGTTTGGTACCTGGGTTTAATATCGGAAATTCTGGAAAAGGTGTTTTTGGCTTTCACTAGATTTGGGATAATATTTTGCGGTATTTTTCTTCACTTCGTAATCAATAGTTTAGTGACGTTGTTGTTGTTGTTGTTGTTGGTGATTACGAGTATTACTTCATTAGGAAGGATTTTGGTTGGATCCAGTTGGTCTACCACGTTGTATTTTGTGAAATTGGGGTACAATCTTTCTCTTTTTCTCATTTTAAGCTTTTTTTTTATAGTTGGAATTGTGTTGACTACTAGTTAGTTTTTTTGACGTTTTTTCCTTTAGACCTCCGAAACCGGCGACTGTTCTACAAACGACCTCCATTTGACTTTGAGAACAATTCCATCAAAAACCAGAACAGCAAAACTTCGCGGGATTTCTCCTTCTCCCAGACAAGGAGGCCTAGTAACAGCTTTTGGGTATTTGGTAAATATATAATTTTTGCTTCTTTTATTTTCCTTAAAGGGAAAATATTTAATATACATATAGTAATTGTTACCCGGAAATTTTTAATCAACTTCGTTTACGCTCTACTTGGAAAACAAATCTGATTAGATTTATCCAATATTGAGGGACTTTGTGTTGGACTATTATTTATTTTGTTTTGTTTGGTAAACATCAATTTTTGGACACACTTGTAGGTTGGTGTCTAGTAAATTTCTAGGTGAGGAATTTACTTAAGCTTACTGACGCCCAATTTTTTTTATAAAGATCTTTGAAATTCCGTACCACATCCATATCCGTCTTCGAGTTTAATCGTGATGAATTCCCCAATTCTCCTAAGACAATTGGACATATATGCTACACGGCAAATTTAATAATTGCAATTAGTGTGTTAAATTTATTACGTAGCAATATTATCATAATTTAGTTATTCTTCTACTTCTTTTCTTGTTTTCTTTGGAATTTTTTTACGAATTATTTACTCAATACTATGTGTAATTGAGATTTTATTATGAAAAAAAACTGTATTCTCCAATGGTTGTTTCTTGGACATCACTTCTTCCAGAACTCTAAGAAATGAAATAGAGAGAAGATTTGATAGCGGGGAGAAATTCGTATTTATTGACCTAAAAGCAGCCTTTGACTTGATAGAAAGAAAAATAGTATGGAGCTGTTTGAAGAAGTGAAAATCATAATGATTCCATGGTTCTGTAAACTACTGTCATAAATTAAATATATGGTAAATCAAAACTCAAATATTTAATTTCTTATTTCTTCTGTTTCCATTTATTTATTCAGGTAGTGCTATTCTCCTTAACTTAGTTGAGTTCTTCTCGATTACAGATATTCTTGATCGATCCATTTACTTTTCTTATGTCAATAGTGAAATTTCTTCCTTAGTCACCGTTTTTATAATAATAATTTTTCATGGATATTTATGTCCTCTATTTCACTAAAATTTCGATTTTAATCTATTCTTTATTTTTTTGTATTCGAAAATCTTGTAATTTTTGCATGTCATACCTTTTCTCATACATTTTCTCGTCACACTTATTTTTTAGTATAATCGTCGTTGAAAAAACTCGTTTGTAGCTCATAAATCTTAAATTATTTTTCGTTTTCATAATTTTCGATTATTCTACAGAATTATTTAATTTTATAACGCAGATCTGCTTTTTTGTATTTTTTCTTTTAATTTACATCTTTACCTACGATTATTTCAAAAACAAATTTTCACTATGTATCCCAATTTAAATTAATTTTAATTTAAAAAAATGTCTGCCGCAGTAAGTTGCTATTCATAGTGGAAATCTTATTTAAAATTACTTTATTAATTAAATTAGATGGTGATGCTATTCCTTAATTTATTTTCTCTTAAACTAAACACTTGCAGAAAATTTGTATGTTACGGAGGCCAGAGGTGAAATATAAATTTGCGAGCTCCTATAAATGTGATAGAGCACGATGAAATTACTAGAAAGTTTTGAAAGTAAAAAAGAAGATATCAAGTACATAACTATACCAACTAATAAACAGTATACAAATATTTGCGTCAAAATTTTTAATATCTAAAACTTGTAAAACTTTTTTCTTGATAGATCCAAATGGAAATTATACAAGAAACAGTTAAAAAGTTCATAATAGAGCAAGAAAGTGAACGCGAAAATGATATTGTCAACTTGTGCTTACAAATAACCCCCAAATGGATTAATATTGACTCCTATTCTTTCTGACTCACCCTTTATTATATCCTTGGAACTGAAATTATAATTATTAAAGATAATAACAAATGTTAAAAACAAAGAAGATTTTTTTCGAGACTGAACAAGGAATAGAAAAATGAGGATACAATAAATATAACATTAGAATGGGCCTAGGAAAGGACTTTTTGATAATACTGTGATTGCTGGTCGTAACATATGAGAGAGATAGATACTAAATTCTAAATATTTCAGTTATTCAAAACACCACTCAACGTAAAATGAAATTGTTGTTCCTTAATTGGACTGACTAACTGATAAAACTATCATTCAACACATTCTACTAGAATAATAGAATAATACTAGATTGAATGAACTATTGAAGTGAGGGCAATGGCCAGATAAATATAGAGTTCAGAAGCAGGTTTATACATTAGTTGGACTGATAGAAAGCACTAAAAGAGAAGCTAATTAATCATTACCATTCTGCAAATTATGCGGATTTATCTAAATTTATCTTCATCATTATTCTGTTTGAATTTATTTCTTACTCTATTATCCAAGTTACATACAATAGCACTTCTTTTATTTAAAACATACTTTTTGTTTTTCCATTAATTGCGAATTTCCTCCATACTCCATACAAAAATTTTCTATTTTTAAATCTATTTTACGTTTAATTTTTATTGCATTATTATTTATTCGTAGTTGCTATTGCCTAATATTTTCTTGCTTATCTGAAATGTACCAGATGTAGCCTTGAGAGACCCCTGTTGTCAACTTGTGATGTTGAGGACCATGTTGACTATGTATGGGTAAATTGAAATTGAAATTTGATGTTAGTTACCAAGTTAAAGAAAATGAACGTGGATTCGAAAACCAAAGATATTTGGTGGGTGAAGTCGGCGACCATATTTTCAAGTATGTGGAGATGTTGGCAACAAGACTGGAAACATCGTTTGTAAATTGAGAGTTTTACTGTGAACTTCATAAGGTGAAAGTTTGTAACCGAATTTTCTTGATAGGTTTTTGTTTATTTTCAAAATTCAAGGATTGTCAACAGTAGACTTTATTAAGTATTAAGTAAACAGTTATAAAAAGTTTATATTATGTTAGGTACCTGAACTACCCAATGATATACAGGGTATCTGTAATACATATTTTTAAATGGTATGTAGAACGTGTCATTTGCACCAAAATATTTTAATATTTTTTCTTTCTAAAATTAATTATTAGTTTACACAAAATTTCACTTTAAACATTTACTCGAAAAGTTATAGGTGGCAACACTTCACACTTTTAATAAGAACATGTATCATATAACCAAGGAATATCTACCTGAATGAAAATTGTGTTGTTAGGTTTATCGTTTGGTAATTTCAATAATTCAGTGAATAATGAAATTTTATCATGAATATCACATATTAATTATTTTAATCCGCGATGTTTTGTATCAATGTCCCAGAGATTGTTGGAAATGTGTAGTGTATTACCTAAAAAAAGTAGTGATAGAAATCGTTCGGATATGTAATAATTGTGGTCTACTAAAATAAAAAAATATTTTAAAAACGTTTAAAAAAACATTGTTTATACTTGACTGAGTGGTCGGTGTTGCCGGCTTTAGTTACTTTTCGGTAAATAATGTTTGGATAGATATATAATACTAATATTTATTACTTTGAAAACAACTGACTTTAGAAAATATATTTTTATTCTGCATATGTTTTTATATCATCCATAAATATGTGGAATATTTTCGCGGATACCCTGTATATTTAGTTGTTTTTATTTCTCTAGGAAACAATTTAAGAAGTACCTCTCAAATCTTTATCACAAAAGAGCGAAAAACCACTGGACAAAGAGAATAAGTCAATTAGAGGAAGCAACAAAAATGAAAACAATTATAACGCAAATATTTTTACCGATAGTTGGTGCGCATGATACAGGAAAGTGTCCCCAACTCAACAGATTTACATGGAGAAATTCATTGAAGAAATTTTAGATTAAGGATAACTAGAAGTTATATCCCTCCAATCTGTCAACCTTATCTTTTTAACTGCTTCCTCCTTCCTCCTTTCCATCTAACCATTTTGTGCAATCATCAACCTAGCGTAACCTAACCTAACCATTTTCATCAGCCATCGAGATTCTCACATTTTTTCCATCAACACAGTCCCTCCCCACCAAGGTTTAAAAAATTAATGACCTAAAAAATCATGGTCAGCTAGTTGATTATTAATTATAAAAATAAATATTAAATTATTACTAAATCATCACTCATTTTTTTATAATTATTATTTCACCTTTCTTCCACAATCCCCTTGATACTGACCAAAAAACTTGACCAAACACTAGAAGTATTTTGGCAACAAGGTTTGCAATCAAGTTGATAGTGATTAGACACCCCTAAAGTTTCAAATTTTTATATGAGTTCACTAAATATTGTTTTCATTAATATCATGAAGATACAACAAAACAGAATCACAGAAGAATTAAGTCTATCTAGACCGATATGGTTAAGTTAGTTAGATATTCATTGATACTCTTTAAAAATGATTACCTACACACGTAAAAAAAGTTTTATTAATATTATAAGAATGTAACACCTTTTATTATTAGACTAAGAACTAAAGATGATATGATGCTTTAGAGAAAGAATGCTGACTTCTACATATTATTTTAAAACAATGACATTGGTAAATGTTATTTACCCAAGTAACTAATATTAGAAATATAAATAAAATGATTGATTTCAGCACAAGAAAAATGTTATATTAATACACTCAAATAAAGATAGTTAATATTGAAACAAGTGTTGAAGTTAAGTGAAAAATAGGAAAACTAGTTGAAACTAAGTGAATAACGGAAATACTACAACACCTCAAATAGAAAATTCGAAATAGATTCAATATTCAGCTGAAAATTGGGCTTATGGACTATCCTGTGAATAAACTTTAAAATTTACATTCCGTGGGACTTAATTATTATTTGCTTCTAAAATTGAGAACAATGTAGCCTTATTAACTTTCAATCTCGACTTAAACTTCACGGCTTACTGGTTCCCCATTCAAAGTTTATTCCTTAAAATGTAGAATAAGACATGCTTAGTTGACATTGAAAACTCATTTAGCGATATAGTTTTTCAACATTTTGAAGACCAGGCAGAAACATAAATGCCTATTATTAACAATTTGTAACTTTATTGAAAAGTTGGAACTTATTTTCAAATTAGAGATTAGTATTAAAATTACAAAACGAATAAGAACTATCAGAAGAGTTGTGAATAATATTAGCAAACTTACTTACAGAGGTTCTTATTTCTGACATCCGAATCATTGTTTTTTAAGGATATAGGAAAAAGGGAAAGTTATCTGTGATTTAGGTTTTGTTCCATATATTTTGGCAACCAGACATCTATTTCTATTTATCTTCAAAAACCTTGTTGTTTTAATTGCTGTTTTACCTTGTATAGCAAATGAAAGTTTTATGTTTATTATAAACATTTAGATCGTTTTTTATTTTCTATTTTTATCACTGTATTTCGTTCTAACTATTTGACTCCAGGATGACATTAAAGGTGTTTTCTTTGCCACCTTTTACTGCTAAAGGCCTATTTCACTAACAGTAAAATAGAAAAGAAAATATTTTTCAACTATCAACGGAATTATGAATAATATTAGCAAAGTTACTTACAGAGGATCAAATTTTTGACATCCGAATCATTGTTTTAAAGCCAATAAGAAAAAAAATAGGAAACTTATCTGTGATTTACATTTTGTTCCATATATTTTGCCAACCAGACATCTGTTTCTATTTATCTTCAAAACTCTTATTGTTTTAATTGCTGTTTTACCTGGTGCAATAAATGAAAATTTTATGTTTATTCTTAAAAACATTTTGGTCGTTTCTATTTTCTTTTTTCACCTCTGTGCTCTGTTCTAACTATTTGATTGCAGGATAACATTAAACGTGTTTTCTTTGCGATCTTTTACTGCCAAAGGCCTATTTCACTTACAGTAAAATAGAATAGAAAATATTTTTGAACTATCAAAGGAATTGTGCATAATATTAGCAAACCTACTTACAGAGGATCTTGTTTTTGACATCCAAATCGTTGTTTTAAGTTCTATAATAGAAAAGGAAAGTTATCTGCAATTTACGTTATGTTCCATATATTTTGCAAACCAGACATTTGTTTTTATTTATCTTCAAAACTCTTGTTGTTTTAATTGCTGTTTTACCTGATGTAATAAATGAAAGTTTTATGTTTATTATTATAAACATTTTGGCCGTTTCTATTTTCTCTTTTCACCACCGTGCTCTGTTTTAACTATTTGATTCCCGGGTGACATTGAACATGTTTTCTTTGACCTTTTACTGCAAAAGGCTTAGTTCACTAACAGTAGTATAGAAAAGCAACTCTTTTTGTCAACGGTGATACGTTAATCCAGATCTAGTGTCAAGTTTTCCTTTGTCCGCCGTTGAATTGTGGGTTACAAACACAGACGGAAAAGAAAAAAACAAAATACAAAGTTACAGTATTTTCTGAAAATACTTTTTACAGTTTGATATCCAGCTCTTTCTCAGTAATCATCAAAAACTTTTTGTTGAAATCTATAGATGTAACTATGGATTATTTGATATAAATTTCATTGTTATGATACAAATTTTATTAGGAAACGGAAATACGACAATGGACACAGAAATCTCCAAAGTGGTTGCAGAAATAATTGGACTAACATTTTTTGCCCGATGCTTATTTTTTTAACTACCAGATCACACAGTCTTTTTTTTATATTTGCACATATGTTTTTGTTATTTTGACATTTGTAATTAGTTAAAGAGGTACACAGAGTAGCTCTTAAAATATTTAAATTTTATTTCGTATAAACCAAAGACTAACGGATATAAACCGACAGTTCTGAAATTCAGATTTTTCTCATTAATCAGTGGTTGATTATTTTTCATTGGACGAGAATATTGTACCTAATTGAAACATTAAGGTAACAAATGAGGGAAACTTCCGATAGGAAATCTTCATTTATAAAAACGAATTTATCTTTTTCGATGCCCTTTTCAAAACCATTCGCTCGGTTATTGGTCGAAATTACATCTGAATAAATTTATTGAAATCACTTGTACTAGAAATGAATTAATCATATCAATTTAACGACACAGAAAAAAGACCAAACCCGTATTTAAAAAGTTCTAAAATTATAAACTAAATTTTAAAAGTGTAACTAAATTCACTTGCAAAACAGAATCCAACTATGTTATCTTTAATAGAAATCAATTTGTTGAGGTTATTGTAACTTCTGGTGTTCCACAAGGCACAGAACTGGGTCCTATTTTATTTATTACTCTAATTAAATATATTTTATTGAAATGTAAATGATTTGTTGAAGGAGATAAACTTATTAGATTTTAAAAGTTGAAAGTACTGCATTTTTCCTGTACTAGACTAAATTTAAAATAAGCAGTCATAAATTTGAGAAAGTTAATTAGCAATAAATCTGATTACGAGGCTGTTTAAAATTCAGTGAAAATAATTAATAGTGAATAAAATTTCCGAACATTTTCAATTTATTAAAATATTGGCCACATCGCAAACTTATAAGAATATTGACATGAAATGAGAATTATATTTACTTAAAAATTACATTTGAGTACCAGGATGAAACATTGTGTAACTTAAAAACTGTAACTGGATCCACCAGTGAATTTATAAAAATTTGCACCATTTCACCATTTTAATTATCTAATAAAAAAGAAGTCTAGGATTTTATTTCCTATTTCTCAGTTACCTAAAATTATTGACAAATTAAAACCTGAACCATTTCTACTTAAATAGGTGTTCACAATTTCACATTTTCATTAAAAATTCAAAAACTATTATAACACAGCATATATTTTTATCGAATTATTATTTCCTTTTATATTACATTTTTTATCACATTGTTAATTATTATATTATTATAGCTTTTAAATAAACCAAACATTTTTAATTAGTAAGGAAAATTCAAATCTATTGTGCTTGCTTAAAATGATTTTATAACATGCTCGTTTTTCCATTTTATTCACAACATAAACATAAGAAAGTTGGAGTCGCTCGGCTTCAATAAAATAATCCAAACTATGGTATTTTGTATTCCGCATGCAACTTCAACAAAATAGTTAATACCATTGACATTCAGAATAATTTATTACAAATCGATTCAGAGTCATTCCCCCAAGAATTACTAGTTCTTTTATAAACTCGTACGTCGAAAAGTTCTAATGGCTTTAAAGTAAGACTCATTTTAATTCTATTAAGTTTTGCAAGGTCCTGATATTCGTGAGCTTTCAGAATATAGCATGCAATAAAGGAAGTAATCAATGGACAATATATCTTCGTGCCATTTTGTTTAGTGTTTTCTCCACTCCTGCGCTCATATAAAACGATAAAATGCTAATGGAATGGGATGATGATGTTCGAAGTAAAATCTTCTATATTTTTTGTGCTTATTGAGATATTTTTGTTAATCGAGCTTCAATTTTAGGAAAAGCTTATATGAATAAAAATTATGCTTATTTATGCAAACAATTGAAATATTAATAAAACTTTTAGGTGATCCTTTAATTATCTCATATTATTATGATATTGAAGCTCTCCGGAAAGTTAGACTTTTAGGCAAAAATTGAAAAGCAACAATTATAGTTTATTATATGCTTACTGAATTGTATATTCACCTTTCTCCAATTCTCCCAATACTCAAAGTTCTCAGCAAAAATGTTTTTAAAGTGATTTTTTAAGTCGATCGAAGAATTGAATTTCTTGCAGTTAAAATAATTTTGCAAAGACCAGAGCAAATGAAAGTCGGAAGATGCAAGATCTAGGGAATACGGTGGGTAAAGTAGCACTTCCCAGCCAGCTCCCAACAATTTTTGTCGGGTAATCTTAGATTTCTTGATGGAACCCAACGCGTTTCCTTTTAACTAAGCCTGGCGTTTTTCCTAAATTCCTGTCTTTAATTTATCAAGTTTCAAGCGGTGCTTATATGAATTTATGGCTAGAACTTCTTTCCAACCCCGCCAGTCAGGGGAAATGACTTTGGGGTGCCTAATTTTGGTTCATTCCGCTTCCTCCAGGATCTTATTCGCACAACATAGTTATAAACGATCATTGTTTCATCTCCTGTCACTAATTGCTTCAAAAACGGTACGTTTTCGTTACGTTTGTATAGAGAGTCACAGATATAAATTCAATCCATGAAATATTTTTGAAAATATTGAAATATTAATAAAACTTAAATTGGAAGAAGAAACTTCGCATTTCAATTAAACGCAAAAATAATTTTGTATTATACGAATCATGGAAAGACCAGATTCTAAAAATTCCTTCCTGATAGGAAGGTCGTAAGCTTCCACAATCCGAGTAAATCTGAGGATATTCCTCAACGTTTCGCTACCTTTCAAGCTCCTTCAGGGGGTCAGGGTGAGGATATAACTTGAAGTCAGAATGGCTGGTGGAATGTTTGTATTCCTAATGGGGAAAACATAATATCCATCTCCACTGTTTATGTTATTTAGGTATTCTATTCTTTTCTTAGTATTAGTATGTGGTTGAAAAGAATCTGGGGGCCTATGCGATGCTGGTGTTCGGAAATTGCAGAATGTGTTAAAAGGTCAGATTTTCCAAATCTACGGTGTTGTTTAATACGTGTTTCTACTGATCGTTCTGTTTCTCTAACATAGACTTCTGCGGCTGAACAAGGAACTTAGTATTTTAATTGTGTATTCATTATATTTGCACTATAAAATTTTTAATTATTAATTAAAACATACAATTATAATGTTATCGTTGGGTGAAACAAATTACTTCAATAATATTATACAAACTAATATCTAAAACTCATAATAACAGTCTTAAAAGTTAAAGTTGATGATAAATATTAATAAATATTTAAAAAAAAAAGCTTAAAATTTTATACGTAACATATCCTTAAGTCACTTGAATGCCTTGGCATCAGTGTGAAAATCAATCCCAGGCAAAAAACATCCTTGTTGTTGAAAATATAATAAAAAATAAAAAAATACAGTAATCTTTCTTTATAAAGCACTAACACTATATTTCTTTTAATATTAAATACACTATACTTATTAATATAGATAGATGTGAACTAATCAAATAAATTATTACAAGTTCATTATATGAAAATTTTAA
The DNA here is from genome assembly GCA_951812935.1 of Hermaeophaga mercurialis. Lineage (NCBI taxonomy): Eukaryota > Metazoa > Arthropoda > Insecta > Coleoptera > Chrysomelidae > Hermaeophaga > Hermaeophaga mercurialis. The sequence continues at coordinate 29,306,326 of OX638362.1, read as the reverse complement.
TTTTTGATTTCTAGAAACAACATGGCTTCATACTTAAATGATTATATGACAGCTTTCCAATATGGATGTTTCTCTATCTTTTTTAAAATAATTTAAAAAATGTCATCATTATCATTTTTATTATTCCTTGGATTAAACTTGAAATTTTCTAATTAAGTTCATTTCAGTTATTTGGAATTTTTTTCATTATGATTAATTCTTATTGTTGATTTTATTTACCATTAATTTACTTCAACCAACTAAATAAAAAAAATTTTAAATAATTTTATTTTATTTAAATACTGTCAGATTAGGTTCCACTATTTTGAATTCCCAATGATCATATAAAACGTATACAAAGTTCTTTGCTCATACTCCACATTGGAGAAACAGAACGATCAGTAGAAACACGTACCAAAGAACATCGCAGATACATGAAAATCTGGTATTCAGTTGTTAATTACATAACATATTTACCAGTAATAAAATATGTTTCATTAAATAGAGAAAATAAATTACATTATACCACACTTCCAACGAAAAATTGTTTGCCTATTTAAACTTATAAATCAACACAAATAATTTCCAAACATTTTTGTTTTAGAACATATTTTTGTAGCAGCTTGGGCATTTTAAAATCTCATTGTATTATTTTGTGTGTTTTCGCTAGATTTAATCTGGTTTAATTCGGCGGATAGTTTTCACTTGACGTACGATTTAAATATTGTAAATTAAAATTGTGTACTTTACATTCTGCTGTTTAATTAAATATCAAAACCGTCATCAGGATAGGATTTCAACGGACACAGGAAGGAAGCTTTATTAAATACAGGAGTCTTTTTAAATAAAATTCCCATTTTTAAGAATTATTCGCTTCAAACTTTTGTTTGCAGACAATTTACTCTGTATTAAATTCTTCCAATATTATCAGGGCTAACGGAATCTTGAATTTTTCAAACGAAGTTGAAATATATTTGAACAGCCCACATTCTGTTCCAAGTAATATAAATAGATTTCAAAAAGAAGGAAAAATCAAGACTTCTTGAAGTTTTTTAAATAGGTTTACCTTATACGTTTTATAAAATAGCCATTTTTAATACAATCCAATTAAGGAATTTGATTCCGAGGAATCTTCGAGATCGACAAAATAAATGATTTTTTTACACCCTCGGAAAAAGTGGAAGTATCTTTCAAATTAATGATAGTTTAAAAAGCACTCAAACAGGTCGATTTTTAAATTTAATGTTACCATTTTAAAAACAGGATCCACACCAACATGTAAACTATTTTTATTTAAATGAAGTATTTACTTTTTGATTTCCCATACATTTTCACATGGGATATTCCTGAACTGGGAAGAACATCAAATTTTTATTTATGACATGCTGTCCATAATATTTTTCTTTTAAGCTTAAGCTCAAAATGATTAAATATCTAAATGTTCTGCAAACTAACACAATTTTATGATTCATCTGGTAGATACTCCTTGGTTACATGACACATATTTTTATTAAAAGTGAGGTGTTGCCATGTATAAATTTTCGAAGTGAACTTTTGTTAGAACTAAATTTTATTAGAATATTTTGTTACAAATGACACGATGCACTCTGTATATATCAAATGAAAAAGAATAAATGAACAATACTGATATCAACACAGCTTATTAGAATTTTTATAATTCAGTACAGATTTTCGATTTGAAAATTTTCTGACTTGTGGTTCAATCAGAAAAAAGTCCTGATCGCCCTGATAGTAATTCGATTACCATCCCAAGAGTCTACCACTGCTTATTATTATTATATTTTGTTAAATTTTATAATTAGAATATATAATTATACAACCAATAAATTTTAAATATGTCAAAGAAACTTTGAAACACAAACTCTATTTCATTGTTAAACACATTTGAGGTTTGAATAAATGAATAGTTATCCGCATAGCCACAGGCGTCTGATATTGTAATATAATTAACCCCAGCAAACTTATTTTAAATTTATTCCGATATATTTGAGCATCCAAAATGAACTCATATAATTACACAAAATATTAGCGAAGATAGAGAGTGTTCCATTAGCCAACAATAATCGTTACTAAAGGTCGTGTTAGTGGTCACAGATATACCGAAAGGATACTTTCCTTTTATAATGCAAATACGAGATTTTTTAATTTTCTGTATTCGCAGGTGTCTATTATTTATTTCACCAATCACGTTACTAAGATGATTATGTCCAGAGCTCAATGCCTTATATCAATGATATTTGTATTCTAAATTGGAAAACTTAAATTTTAACTCCATTTACAAGGTTTATTCAATATAAGTACTTGAAAATGTTAAGAATTTAATAAGAAATGGGCATTTAAATATTATAAATACCACCATATAAATATCACTTGATATATCAAGTTCAGTTGGCGAAATTAAGTCTTCCTATGGTCGAAAATCAATCCCCTCCTAAGATCTCAGGCAGTAGCGCGTGTGATTGATTTCTTAAAATTTTAATGTTTTATTTTCATTAAAAATGTGGCGTTTTGGAGACCGTAGTTAAATAGTAAAACCTTAGACCATATATAATCTAATGAGTAGTGTAAATATTGTAGTTACCGCGGTAAAGGGCATACATATCTGTAATGTAATGTAATGTAAGAGTGACGTCACGCTCGGTCCAGTTATACAGTATGGGCCAAATGAAAGGAATAAATTCATTATTTCGTAAATCGGCGATTTTTTTTTCTATTTGAAAATTTTATTGATAACGTCAACACACTCACAGAGATGACGTCAAAAATAAAAAGGAGATTTGACGAGGCGCCTATTTAAAAATAAAAATAGACGGGTTTCAGAATTTTGTCCTAAAATCGCCGATTTACAAAATAATGAATGTATTACTTTCATTTGCACCATACTGTGTATGGTCAAGGTTACAAACGTAACAAGTTGTTTTAAATATGTTCGGGTATTTAAAAAAGAAGATAGTTTAAAATCAATGAAATCATTAAAAGAATTTCAGAACTAAAAAACATAAAAAAGAAGATGAGTATATTGTATTAACCCCCTTACAACCCAGCATTATTAGAGTAAATGTCGATTCTTCTTCAGAAATTTAATTTAAATACGAAGATTTATAATGCATTTTTTTATTTAAATAACTAAAGAACTAGTTTTTTAGTATGTAACCTTTACATAACGAATGTTATTTACAGATTTTTTATTTATTTTTAATATTGTAATGGCAGCAGTTTTCTTTAATTTGATATTTTAAATTTAGATAAATTTTTTGTTACAAAAGTTCAAAATGTTAAGTTTTCTGGTAGCCATTGACTATGCACCGACAGAAAAACGACGAAAAATTACTAAATTCATCTTGGCGAAAGGATAATTTTATTGCAAGGGCTACCGGAAAAACAAACAAGCCTCGAATAAAATATGTAAAAAATGTACTCGCAAAAGCAAGTTTTAATAAAGAAACATCCATAAAGTTAGCTACAGAAGAAATTACAATGACTAATTGCAACTCTATCAGTGCGAAATCAATCCTATTAGACTAATCAGTCCTCCAGCGAAATGTTATTTCGACTTCTGTTTACATAGCGAATGAGGTAAATAGTGCAAATAAGTGGTATAATCGTAGCTAATAAATACACAATAATTAAATAAGATAGGGAAGCGCAAACGAATTTTGTATGCTACAAAAGAAGAATAAACTGTTATTTAAGAAGTTTTAAGTTTATAAGGAACTTCTAGTTCCCTATTATTTTGACTTAATTTAACAAAGTATATTCAACTAAATGGAAAAAAAATGACATTTAAAATGACGGACCTGGGCTAAGTTCTAATTCTTCAAATACGAGGATGGGAGAAAAATATTTCGGGCTGACTTATAATGGGAAGTAATTTTGATTATTTAATTTAGAGAAGGTTACCCATAAATTATATATATAAATTATTGGAAGTCAGATTTTTTGTTATGTTCCTTTGAGCCTTTTTAGGTCCCCTTTTTGATAGGGGTGATTTTCACATAGATCTCTATCTTTAATATTGGTTATATTACTTTTGTAACCACCCACCTTAACTGTATTTTCAACCCAGTTTGGTGTTTCCTCTGGTTTAAGTTCACTAACCTCAGTTTATTTTCCTTTTATTGGTATTTGTTTCCCTTTCCCTAACATGATCATTTTGGGTTGATCATCGTACGTTATTTTCCAAGCCCACTGTTTTGTTGGATTTAGAGTTTTCTTTGGGTTGATCATTTAATTATTATTTTATTATATTTATGTCTTGTGTCATTAGTTTCTCTGTGAAATATTGTAAGTTTATGTCCATAGGTTTGTATTTGAGAGCCCGCTATACTAATCAAGTTCTAAGTTCTTTAATTAATAGAGAAACTGGACTTTGGACTACCTATTTTTTTTTATTCTCTCTTTTAGACTGGAAAATTTTAATCCCATCCTGGTAATATGGAAGTGGGGACGTCCTTGTACAAATTTAGTTTATCAGGTGACTCTCAAACATTAATATAAAAGTTGTTAGAGCCGAAATGAAGTGGAGAAACAAGCCAGTTTCGACGGTAGCGTGACCAAAAAAAGGTGTTGCCCAAAATGCTAACTTCCGGCCTGCGGTCCTACTAAATTTCCATCATCCGAGTTTAATTCGCTGGAAATGTGTTTCGGACTGGGCGCTTACCCGAAATGCGAACTAAAGTTTCCGTATTGGATAATTTTGTTTGTCGCAAAAAAAAAAGAAAAAATTCATAGAGACCTGTTTCGGGGACTGGATTCCGTTGAATTTTGTTGTATTTTTAAACGTTATTTGTAGAAGTTTACAAAGTTTCGCTATTAAATGAAATTGTATTTTGACAAGTTAAATTCATTTCACAACTGAAAAGTTTGGTTAAAAAGTTGTTTCCAAAAGAACTGTTTTAAAATAATTTGTTTTCTCTAATCCGTGCTCAAGCAATCAACATAACCGAATTAATATTTTCCTAAAGACCACTTCCTAAGTCAATACGAGTATAAATCAGTTTATTTTCATATTGTCGCCAATTGCAAAAGTTTTTATAATAGCTAAAGATGTATTTATTATGATGCAGCATCTAAGACCGAAACTATTTTGAACATTTTTTTTTTATTTTATCATAAAATAATTTGTAAATTCAATACGCCAAAATAATATTCCGTACGATTATCGGGATTTAAATGTAATGGTATTCTGATCTAATAGTAATTAAAAATAAAATTTATTTGAAATGAAAATCCTTACTTAATTGGTTGAAATAAATTAACAGTAAACAAAGTTCAACAATGAGAATAAACTTTAACTAGAAAATACAAAATAACATGATATTAACTTAATTAGAAAATTTCAAGCTTAATCGAACGAATAAGAGAAACGAACAATTTAAAAAAAATTATAATTAAAGACCTGCATTAAAAACATGTTATTTAATCATTTAACTTTAAAAATAAAATAATTGACTAGAAATCAGGAATTAAAATTACTATGTAATGAATTCCAACATGATGTTATTTGGCTAGTTCATATCAAAAATATATTATCATTTTTCAATTTCAGAATAAAGCTAGGTAAGTTTTGATAAAAAATAAAATATAAATCATATTATTGTTTGATTAAGTTTACAACGAAATTGCAACAAATTAAAAATATTTGAGTTTTTTAAATACAAAAACATGATATTGAATAATTAAGAAAATTTTAATAATGAATGTACTATACAAAAGCATATTACAAGCATTGAAGGAGCTTTCTTAATGTGTAATTATTCGTTTGCTAGCAATTATGTGTCTAAATAAATAATTAGCTTAAATTTAGAAATTTCTCAAAAACCTTTGTATATTATAAAATATTATTAGTTTTTTTAAATAATAAATAATCATTTTTCTTGCACGTATCACATTTTTTTCATTACGTCCAAAATGACAAATTTTATGAAAATTTATTACTACTACTAAGTAGTCACTAAGACATTTGGTAGGGTTTATGAGTGGCCTAGCCATTGTAATAGGTATTTTTTGATTACGTCTAAAATGGTTTATGCTGTTGCAGAACGAGTTAAAAATATTTCCACATTAGCCAAACATAGTTAATTTTTAAGAGATATTAAACTTTTATTAAATTAGGACTTTTTTTACAAACATAGAGTTACTATCGAAAGAAAAGTCATGAATGATCATATAGCTGCTTAGTTGCAATACCTTTTTAATGATGTATAACACATGGTATATTCCCTATTTAAAATTAAGGGGTTGGATACGTGGAAGGGAGGAGTTGACACATGACAGATGTCTGTATTGTGAAAATGTGTCCCCTTCGGAATAAAAATCGATTACATTAAAATCTAATGAATACTGCCAAATATCAAGAGGGACTATTTTCAGTGGGCCACTCGGTATATTGTTTAAGTTGATTATGTTTGCCCAAATCAAAATTCATAATTAACAATTTGATTTGTTTTATTTCTAAACAGGCACCGAAAAGTTTAGTACTTAAATTAATTGTTTCAACTCTTGCTTTATGGAAATTATTCATAATAAATATGGAAAGATAAATAATACTTATCATGAATTTCCACAGTCTTCCAAAACGTTTTAATATGTCTTAGGTTTCGGTATCTGACAAGATACCATTTTCCAGACTTTAACACATATTAAAACGCTTTGGAAGACTGTGGAATTTCAAGATAAGCATTATTTATCTTTCCATATTTAGTTTAGTACTTGTTAATAATTACTGTAACTCTATTGCAAACCATATAACATTTTGGTGATCTATAAAAAAAGATATGGACGAGTTTAGAACATAAAGTGCACCTAAAATGCTATTGGTCATATATGTATATTCCTCTCGTCTATTCTATCCAAAAAAAAGCTTTACTTTATATTTTTACCAATAAATTGCAATATTCATCATTTTTCCCGAATATCTTTTGGTACGTTGTAACAACTTCATCGTATCTCTAAACCCAATTTACTTGTTGGACGTATAGTCAACTAGTACCGACTCTGATTAGGGTTTACCAAGGATCAGACATCTTACAGCCTTTCGGTTCCTAAAATTACGTTTACCTTGGAAGTCAAATTGCAAATCTCTTTAAGCTTCGCTATATTATGTGAGCAAAACTCGTGCGCTAGCGACTATAAATCTTCTTGATTGATGACGGTGTACACTGGCGATATTTTGAAGTCCCATATGAAAATGAGTTGTTCATTAAGTTTCAGTTCGGGGTGTGGCGCTTAACCGTGCGTAAAATACGAGATTGCCGCATTATTAAGAAAATGGAGGCTTCACAACTTCATTTAAAGCCGAAAAAAATCCGAAGATTTAAAATGGAAATTCGCCAGCCACCTCCAGAAACCAAACTGGCTCTGCTTTGCTTACAAAAAAAATATCTTTTCTCTAATTGAAATGCATAATTTTTGAGCAATATATTTTTATAGTGAATATAAAGTGTTGCCAAGGCCAACAAAAACATGAAATAGAATAATTAAGAAAATTTTATTAATGAATGTACTATACAAAAGCATATTATATGCATTTGAAAGAAGAAAGTAGGAGGTTTTTCATGCGTGCAATGTATTTAAAGATATGAGCTAAAAATTAGAAATTTTGTAACATTTTTCATAAAGTGACAAATTGTAAAATATTAGCTTTTTTAGTGGACTGTCAGCCCGAAAACATGAAAATTAACTGTCAGAAATTGACAGATACTATTTGAATTAGTTTGCCTAGGACGAATATCGTTGATGTAGCTTAAAAAAGCAAATCACCGTTACTTAATAATAATTATGTTTTCTAAGAAAATTGTACATAACCTAAAAAATGCCAATTTTCCGTGACTATTTTAAGTATGAATAATTAATTCCATGTATTTCTGGCGTTCTTCGAAATTTATATTTATATTATTGTGAATGAAATTATTTTAATATTTAACAAGTACCTGAAATAAACATAACCTACAGTTTTCAAACATTAGTGCAAATAAAACTTGCATGTAACATTTTGTATCTGGCGAACTATTTATAAGAAGAGAAATTTTATGTTACAATTTGTATTTTCATCCCGAAGGAGAAGTGACTTGGATCCACGTTAAATAATTTGGCTCTAACTTCGGACCAGTGCATATAAGAATCGTATTCAAAGTATAAAATTTTGATTTTTTTATCTTATTTTACAGACATTGAAAATTTGATTTAATTTTCATGTTTTTCAATTGTTTTTAAAATGTCTAAAGACTATCTTCATTAGTGTTTCCTTTATATAGTTTCACATAGTATGACATTAAGTCCTTTTTCACCATTTGTATCTCTCCTTTTCTCGAGATTTTAAAACAAATATTCCTTTCACGTTTTGTTAATTTTACGCATACTTTGACAGTAAGCAAAGCCTGGTACGATATCAATCAATAAACAAATTACAAACTTAAACCAGAGAACTCTTTCTCTGCCTCCAAAGCCCATAATCATCAATCGAGCAGCTCTTGCAAGTTCACTCGTAATAAATATTACTTTTTTCCACCATTGATTGTGGTGTACCGCCTTGCATTTCCTTTATTTTAACTATAGTAAAGCCAATCACGATTCATCATCGATCACAGGCATTCGTAGCATGTCAAAATGTAATAAGCTGCCTATAAAACAACCCGGCGGACAGAAATAAATGAAACGTCAGTCTATTCTAATCAATCTTTATCCATAACGAATTGCAAATAAAAAAAGTTATAAGCCGAATGTGTGCCATGTGTATTTTTCTCTCCATCTGATCGAATAATGTAAATATACTTCGGTTCGACTAATCTTTCAATTCCGGATTACCTATAATTCCGCAACGAATACATACATATTCAAGATACGTGGAAACGATATTTTTTTGCTTGTGTTTCAGCAGTCAGCAAAGGCTCTAGATGCAAATATTTGTACGGCGAGCACAGCAATATTTTTATGTATAAACAAAATAGAATGTTTCCATTTATACAAGTAATCTAAAATTATTTATTTGTTCCATGTTTTTACGAGGGGTCGGTAGCTGTTTCTCGTTATTGGAAAAAATAGTGAAGCTAATGACAGGTCGAAAAAAAATGTGTACTCTAGTCCACTTGATTTTGGCATACAGATATTCATAACGCACACTAGAAGTTCTTTCTTGGAGAAAAATTTATCTCATAAAGACGAATCAAACCTACCAACAGAAACATCGGCAACCCCCAAAAATTTTCAGGCGGAGGCTCTGAAACAACATGTAATCTCGAGAACAGAAAAAAAATTTCTGGTGCGCAAAATAACAAACTAGCCATTGGAGTATTGGAAAAGAGAAAAGGATAAAATCTCATGCCAAACTGCAGCTGCAGCAAAACGAAGCTACTGGTAACTAAGCTGACATCAATAGTATATGGTATTCTAGACTTAGAGCTACGGGTAGGGTAAACAACCTCAATTCACAACACACTGTTTTGTAGAGCAGGTCCCTATTCATTAGTTCCAAATAAAATCAACAAATTCTCATTAGCTTGATAAAATGTAATAAATTCTTTAGAATTGCAAAATAAGTATCCAAAAAACTTTTAACTATATCTTTACACTTTATCTATCGGAATAATTATTGTAAGAATTTCAAGCAAATTAATAAAAATTTTCTATTTTCAGCCAAAACTCAGATCTACTTATATTTCCTCCAAAATGTTTGTTCTAATAGGCATGTGTGTAATACTAAACAAGTTTAAAAGTCTACAAACTGAATTCACTAGCATAATCATTATGTTTCAAAGTAGATGAATTTCAAACTTCAAAGAGAAAACTATGTATTTTGTAGAACTATTCTAATCCGGTGCCAGATTTAGAATTGCAGATGGGTTTATCTTGCAAGCAGAGGTATAAAATTGCCAACAATTTCTAGTATTCAAATTAACATTCGGAGATGGTAGTCGACATTTCAACTCAAAGAGAAATGAGAACATAAACTCAAATGTTAGCTTGTGGCAAAAGTTAAAATATCTGCATATATCTTACTTATTATCCAAATATTTTATTTTCAGAGCTGTCTTAATTGTCATAAAGAAACTTAACGCTCGACAGTGTGAGTATTTTATGAATAACTTTTCCGTCATTACCAGCAATTTTTTTTATCCGGATATCCAGAATAACAATGAGACTATCAGAGTCTATTACAATGTACTGATAGACAAGACAATAATCGTATAAATATGTAACTCATAAATAGTTCCATATTGAAAATTTGGTGTTTTAGTTAAAATCACTAGTTTAATACTTTCAAAATGTCCTTTCATACTAATAAAGCATAGTTTTAAATAAACTAAAACACACAAGACTCACTTATAAACATATTAACATCCTAAAATAGTTAAAAATTGCTAATGTTCAACAAATAAATGATTGCAAATACACAATCTCAAATGTCAAATATAAACAAATAAAATGAAGGCTTTTGGTATAAATCTTTGTGGCCAGTGGCGTTTCGCGGTAGTTAAAAAGCGACGAAGATAAACAAGACAAAATTTGGTTTTTTCTCATTTGACAGCTGCAACTTTAGGTGTTTCCTTTACAAGTTAAACTGATTCTACTAACTACTAGTTTTAAATATATAGGTATATTATACTTTTCTTGAATTTTCACAGTATTTCAAAGATTTTTTCAATATGTTTCTCTAACTAAGTTTCCGTAAATCACATTTTCAAAGAATGACATAAGATTGACAGATTTCTCATAGGCGTAACTGATTTCATACCATAAACATTTTAACCAATCATTATTATCAAGCAATATGTACCGAATGATTCCTTGCTCTGAAATTTTAAAATATAATATTGTTTTATTCCTAAAAAAATGTGTTAATATTATGTAGGTATTTAGACCAAAATGTAATCCAAACTAATGGAACGTCCCAGGTTTAATTGTTAATTAAGTACTATCTACTGAGGAGATTTTAGATATTTCTTGATTTCATATTCCTTCAAAAAGTTAAGTTCTTCTTTTTTGCCGCTTACATGAAGTGAAGATTTGTGTTTAGGGTCAATGAGACGTTTTGCGTCATATGACTTATCTGGTTGTTTTAATTTACATGATCGTAAGTGTTCACTGTGTTCTGATTTCAAAATTTCTTAATGTCTGGCCAAGATAGATGGCGTTACAATCATGACAATTTAGTTTGTAAAGAACTGATTTTATTAATTTATTAATTTTAGATTTTTTTTATGAAGTATCTCCAAAATATGTAATAGTTTTGTATGACCTGTCATCTTTGTTGCGATTTGTATTATTATATTAATTTCCCTTTAAAAATCATCCTTACTCATTGGTATTGAAAAAGTTATATGTATCATCGAATTATAAGCTGCTAATTTATGTTACACAGGGTGATTTGAATTATAAGGGATACTCATATTTTATGAGTTGGTTTACGATAAATTGATCATTGAAGAATACAGTTTACTCTTTTGATATTTATATCTAAGAAATTTATTTTTGGATGTAAATTGTTAATGAACTTAAAAAAAAATATCCAATTGTCTACTACTACCTGTAATACCAGCCAAAACATCATCAACATATCTACACCAAAACAATTCATTCTTGGAGATATTTGGATCAAAAATGTTTTGTTCCAAATTATCCATAAAAATATTTGCCAAAATTAGAAATATTGAACTACCCACTGGCAATTCTTCATTTTGAATATAAAATATATCATCAAAAACACAGTGATTGATACATAAATTAAACAGGTTTATTATATCATTAAGATTTGGTTAATATTTTTTTCTTTCTAAGAATTTAATTATTAATCCACATTCAATGGAAGAATTTTTGAAAATCTATTACTAATGCCAAATGCAACTAATTTTATGTTTTTAAATAATCTATTTGTATTTAATTTAAGTATTAAACCTGAAAAGTTTTTTACTGAATATTTTTATATATAATCATAATTAGGTAAGGCGTTATTAAGAACATCTGCTAATTTTGTATTTGGGGTATTGACATAAGAAACTAGAAGCCTAATTTGTTTGAACATCCTAGCATGACAACTTTTAAAAAAAAATTCTATCAATTGAGAATCTTGAACTAAAAAGTTGAAAGATGATACTTCAGTATCATCTGTGTTTCAACACAACTAAAACTTCTTATACAATGTAACGTTTTAATAACATTAAAAAAAATAATAGGAAAATATAATTTTCAAGAAACACCATCTCTGTCTTTTATTAAATCCGGCTGCAATAAAAAAAATTGCTTGACAAAAATTTCATTTAAGGACACGTGTTTATAACTGAACAAATGGCCTGTGTTGTACGGTCGTAATGGCCAGAAACTGGGAAATTAATTAAAATTTAAATTATGAAGGTCTGGCAAGTCGTAACGTACCGTTCGTTTGTGGTGTAGGACACATTAATAGAACTCGGCTGTCATAATCCTACATGGCAACTCTTTAAAAATGCAAGGCGGGTAAGTGCTTCGCCTATAAAGTGTCTCATATTTAAATTACTTTCTTGTGGCTAAATATATAAAACAATAATACTTATAGGGTTAAAATACGCTGATGAAGCAGTAACACCTCTAATGGCAATATCAATATCTAAGAGAAGACAAATATTTATTTTTTTAAGAAAGACCGTTGTGAAAAAATTTAGTAATAATGTGTTACATACGAAGAATAGAAATATAAGCAGCTATTTCGCTGAATAGCTGCTACTTTTTTAATTATATTGATGCTTTACTAGTCAAGTTTTCTGCAATATTCATGTCTTCAACCATGTCAATTTTATCAAAAGTAATAGTTTCCATCTATTCATTCGGTTGAATTCGATATACTTGATGATAAAATACTCAATGTAGATACCGAAAAACACATTGTACTGACACACACATTTTCAGAACGTTTCCAAAACTTATCCGATACTCCATTCACTGATACTGAAATAAATTTTTTTATTAAGGGACTTAAATACGGTGCATCACCTAAATTCACAAATAAAAGAAATCTTAGCAACTAACTTTAAATAAATAGCTTTAAAAACACAGTTTAATAATTTCTATTACAAAAAATAAAAAAATTACAATTTGATTATAAATTTAAAACCTGTCAGAACTAAGGAAGAAATGAATAGAGATATTTTAACTTTAAAAACTATAAAAAATAAAATTATTATTAATAATTTAACAGTTACAAAATCGGATAAAGGGAGAGCAACCTTAATTTTAAATACAAATGATTACAAATTTAAAGTAAACGAATTTATTGAATCATGTAACTTAAAAATTCTCAGTAGAGTTCCAACCATAAATATTATTAAAAAAATAATAAAAATATTAGTAACAAAATAATAGGTAATTTTAGTGACATGTGTATAAAACAAACGGGGATTTCAACAGAATAAGAGAATAATGATGAAAAATTAATTGGAAATTGAAAGAGAAAGCATAAGAAGCAAAATCTTTATTTAATTGATATTTTAAAATTCTAAATAATTGAAGAAGAAACATTTATCACAATTACTCCCAGATGGAGTTACTAAAAAAGATATATGGAAATTATAGAAATACTCAATCTCCACATTTAAAACATATTTTAAAAGATACAAGATGTTTTATAAGATCATCCCAAATTAAAGTATTGTTTTTTAAATAGAAAAAATTTCTCAATATGCGGTTATACAGGGAGCTTTCAACTTTTCTATGGAAATCTTTTAAAACAAATTAATAGAGAGAGAGTTAACCTTTCATTACTAAAGAGTTATTTCTTTTTGAAAATAGAGTTTTTCAGTTTTATAAAGTGTTCTATTTCTAAATATTATTGTTATTACGATCCAGAATGAGATGGTTTAGTGAAAATATTTTAACTCTTTATCACCAAGTGTATATTATGATAAATTAGGCTAAAAAATGTCCAATTATATTTTTTAACATATTCTTATAAGAAAGCATAACATTTTTAAATAATAGACTAAAGCTAATTTTTTTAATTTTTACATTTTTCTCATCGTATTGAAAATGTCACAATATTCTATAATATTAATTTGTAAATACATGATAAAATATAGGAGTGTCAGTAAATTTACAAAGCTAACAAAAATGACAATGAAAGGATCACAAGCAAAATCCAAAGTTGGGAGAGAACAACAAACCTAACAAACATAAAAATACGAGTTAGACAGGGAGATGAAAAAGAAGAGGCCTGGAAGACAATAAGATAAAATAGATAATAAGCGCAACAAGTACGGCAACATAGAAATAGTAGAGAAGTTCGAAAAAATAGAAAGTTTTAGATTTCTAGGAGCCATTTTTAATAGAAAGAACGATGAAAATTAAAAAAGAATACAAGTAGGTAATAACGCATATTGGAGGTACCACGAAATATCAGGAAGATAACTATGATAAAGATATATAGAGCGAAAATTAGACTAGTGGTCACCTATTTAACCGAAACTACTTCCCTCTACAAAATCACAAAAAGAAGAAGCTTTAACAATCTTTGAGAGGACGATATTAAGAAAATACTAGGACCAAAAAAAATCATATTGTGGAACAACAAAATTGAGATCATTATGGAAGGGAAAAATATAATAAGTCGCATGAAAGTAATAAAACTGAGATGGTATGGACCCGTGGAAAGAAGAGAAAAAGTCAATAAGAAGTAGAATAATGGACTGAATATTAGTAGCAACAAGGACAAGAGGTTGCCTAAAACTAAAATTGAAAGATCAAGTTTAGGAAAAGGTAAAGAAAGCAATAATGTTGGAAAGAAATGGAGCAAAGTGATACAGTAAAAAACTATAACCAAAATAAGCAGTAGAGTGATCCACACCAAAAAAATGAATGACAGAGCTCCACCAAGGAGTGGCCTTATTCCATTGGAATGTTTAGCCGATATATGTATACATTTATTTGTTTAAATAGTCGGAATTCAGCTTCCAGTATAAATTTTCGCCAAAATGATATTGAAAAAGTTATATGTATGTATGTTTTAATTAGCTTATAAAAGAGTACGATAATATGGAAAAAACAAAAACGTGTATTGATGTCTTTGTCACATCACTGTTATTTTTCTATACTATTTACAACGTAAACGTTCATAGATATAAATCGACTTAAAATCCTACAGTAGGAGAATGAAAAATTGTATAAAATGATATATATTTTTGGCGTTAAATCATTTACCCATGACCTATTTTATAAAATTCAAACATTCATTTTTAGTTTATTTCAGCTATTCGAAATTAGCAGCGCTTGTTTATTTAAAGTATGTGTAAGTTCAGGTTTCATGAATAAATAAGCCACAGCTCGCTCTCCGTATTTTCTCATTTTATACGTAACTTTACCAGTTAGCTTTAAAATCAGATTAAATATTTTCATACTGGTGCTATTTTATCATATTGTCAGACATAATATTTTTATTGTCACAGTCAAGCGTTCGTTATGGTAAATTATAAGATGTAAACAGACAAATAATATCTCAATTTTTTCATTTTAGTATACCAAATTCGTATAATACTATCATACAAAAAATTGGAAATATTTCAAAAATGCCTCCTGATACAATGAACTCGACAGAAAAGTTGGGTAAAGTAAGAAAATCTTTTAATAAATGTTCGAATGTTACTTTATATCAGAAAAAAATAGCCGAATGGTAACGATCCTGAAAGAAAGTTTCTGATTTATTAATTTTGGATCGCCCTTCAACAATCTTCTTCTTTCCAAAAACAAGTACTTTTTGAACTAGTAAAAGAAATAACTAACAACTATAAAATTAGTAATTTTTAACTGCTGTATTTTATGAGCCAGTTCTGGTTAAAACGCGGAGTTCCAATTAGTCTTTCTGGAAAAGTTATACGACCTCAATTTGCGAGATTTTTACTTTATAGAAGTGAAGTAAACCCATTCTAAGGTGTGCATAAACTTCACTGAAAGTGGCAAGAGATGCCAGAAATGGCAATAAACAACCCCATAAATAACTCGCAATAAATAGAGTTTACAACAGTCGAGTACCTATACGGGTAAAGCTTTGCGGAAAACACGAATTTTACTACTAAATTACATTTTTTAACTAGAACTAGAAAATATTTGCACTCATTTCGTGCATATACAAAGAAGTTATAGAAATTTGTACTCACGTTTTCTATTTTAATTGGTTTATAATTAAAAAAGATGATGATGGACCAGTGCCATAAATGAGTAATAGTAGAAGCTTAGTGGTTAAACTTATTGTTTTACCATGTATTAGTCTCATACATTCATCATCATTTACACTACTCAGGAGTGCTTGATATTTACAGACAATCTTGCCTCTGAAGAGATTTGTTGCACTTGGACACTGTTAAAGTAAAATGTTGAGGAAAACAAAGAAGACACTTGGTGAAGAATACCAAGGAAATTGGGTCGGATTGAAGTGAAAAAATTTGCTGATAGACAAGAAAAGAGATGAAATGTGACAGTATATAAGGGAATCAATTGATACACTAAATAAATTATTGAACTCTAAAGAATAGGAGGAGATAATGAAGGCTGACAAAAATGGAATCTTCAATGATTAGTGTGACAACCCAAAAAGGAAAGATGAAGATCTTTGAAATTGATAAAAGTGTACGACAAGGTACTTGACTATTAATTGACTATCAGCAATGATCTTCAACACTGCACTTGAATATGTGACCAGAAATATAAATAAGGGAACACTAAGAAACAGAGACGGATAGATAATAGCTTATGCTGATGATATTGCCATCATCACAAAAAAAGAATATTTTATTAGAAATGTTACAAGAAATAGTTCAAGAGGGAAACAAAATGAGTGAAAATGATGAAACCAGGAAAGACTCTAGGAAATATAAAAATTAAAGTGGGAAGTTATGCCTTTGGAGAAATAAATAAATTTAGATATCTAGGAGTAATGGAAGAAGACAAATGGAATTGAAAGATAAGATTATGGCTGCGAATAGAGAATATCAAGCAAATAGCAATATCCTGAAAAATGGAAACTTATCAAAAAGAACAAAAATTAGAATATATAAGACAATAATGACATACGGAGGAGCAGAAACTATGACGATGACTAAATCAGAAGAAGATAAACTGCGAATCGCAAAAAGAAAGATAATAATAACAATATTAGGCCCAATAAGACTGAATGGAAATGAATACAGAACAAGGCGAAAGCAAGAAATAAAACAAAGGATAAAAGGTAACAATATTGTAAAAAAATAAAAATATAAAGAGCAAACTGAATAGGACATGTATGGAGATCTGGAGAAACATCTACCGTAAATACTTAAGCAAATGGGAGCCAGCAAACAGAAGATGAAAAGAGAGGCCCAGAAATCAGTGGTTGACGGAAATACAGATAGATCTGAGTAAAGCAGAAATTAAAGATGCTGAACAAAAAGCAGAAGATAGAAAGGAATGAAGAAGAATGTGCATGAAAATTTAAAAATGTAGAAATGCGAAACCCTGAAACATCGGATCTAGAAAACCTCGTAAGAGGTGACTGTATGTTTAACCATTATATAATAAAGCAGATAACATTTGTGAAAATGTCATCATTAAACCTATTTAAAATTACAAATTCTTTCAGCACTCAGTAAATGCCACCCATTTTGTTACCGCTGATTGGGACTTTTCAGAACAAACAAATACCACAAACAAAAGCGAGAACTGGTCTTACTAAAGCCTTCATAATATTTTGGAGGTCCAAAGTGGCAACTCTAAGACATTTGTGCAAGGTAAGGAGGGTGGCATGGAACGCGAATTGAATTCTGTCACTAATATCATACAATATGCACCTTAATGATGATTCATAAACGGTAAATGACAATAGTCTAGTTAGTAATATTGCTGTTCATATTAAAAATTCCAAATACAAGAAAAAATATGTGTTATTATATTTATGTAATTGACATTTAATTACAATTTGGTTCAACGTAGTTTTCCCGGGTGACAAAAATATAGCTTAGTCTATAACTTGTCTGGCATTTTCCAATGAATAAATTTACTCAATCGAGTAACTTTAACACACAAACGATAAATTGTAATTAAGGTATAAAGTACACATCGTGCAATAGACTCCTGGGAATTAATATAGGATATTAGTTAGATCCTTGTTAATAGAGTTTCCTTATAGTTAAAACGAATTCCTTAATAATTAAAAAACGTTATACTTTCACGTGGTGGTCCAAACTTGAAACTTTTCCAGGATCTAACATCTGCAAGAGTTAAAACAAATCTTTTGTTGGTAAACTTTATATTCAAAATTAAGGATTGCCAATGGGTAGCCCAATATCCAAATTTTTGCAGATATTTTTATGAATAATTTGGGACAAAAAAATTGTGATTTAAATATGGCCAAGAATGAATTGTTTTGGTGTCGATATGTTGATGATGTTTTGGCTGGTTTTACAGGTAGTGCTAGATAATTGGATATCCAAAAATAAAATTAAACAGAATAGTTCTATAAATTTCGTAGATATACCTATCAAAAGAGGTAAATCCCTTATAACTCGAATCACCCTATGTCACATAAATTAGTGGCTCATAATTCAATGATACATAGAGCTTTAAGTGGGGATATTTTTAAAAAGGATATTAATATAATAAAAAAATCGCTACCTCTTATAATTATCCATTGCATCGAAAAAATAGGTTTATTAATTAAAAGGATCAAATGGTTGCCATTAACCTTATATTTCCGAAACAACCTAAAGGCGACAGATCTTACAGGACTATTACATATGTTGGAGATATTTCAAACAAAATATCAAAAATTATATCTCGTACAACATCTAAGTTGTCCAGATTGTAATGCTCTATTTTGGCCAGACCCTTAAAATTTTTGAAATACGGTACAGTGATCACTTACAATCTTATATATTAAAACAACCAGATAAGTCACATTACGCAATACACTTCATTGACACTAAACACAAACAATCAACAATTAAACCTGAGAAATTTAATTATTTTAAAATACCTTTTGGGCTATTTAATATTAACCAATTTTTTTAGGAAAAGAAGAATATTATATTTTTTACAAATTTTATAACAAGAATTCATACTGTACATATTACTTGAAATGTTTATGGTATGAGGTCTAGTACGCTTATAACAAATCTGTCAATCTTCTGTTATTCTTTGATAATGCGATTTAGCGAAAGATATTATAAAATCTGATATATACTAGGTGATATAAAAAGAAGTAATAATTATTTTATTTGAACTATTTTTGGTATACAAGTATATTTGAGTTAGACTAGTAAATTATCAAAATTTGATAAAAATTAAATTGTTAACTGCCGAAATTGTTGGCGTGTTGGCACTCGAGGCATTGGGATTCAATTAAAGAAGCTTTTTGAAATATGTTTTACATCGCTTAATTTTTCTATTTCAGATCTACACGATAGTAAATGTTTTTTGAAAAAGTTAATACAAAAACCACTATGGTAATATTGCTGAAAAATTGATAGCTTTTTATAAATATTACAAAATATTCATTACTACTGGCTGTTCTTCTTTCTATGTGACTTAGTATACATGGTTGGATAAAGTATGGAACCAAGTAAATATCTTTAAAACGAAACAGACAATATTTATTAAATTTTACAAGTGCAATGGGGCAAAATGCAGCTGATATATATTATATTATATATATTTTAGCAGATTTTGAAAGATCTTGTTATTTCGAATTCGTACATACAGGGTTTAGTGTAAAAAATCTGAAAAAACGAGGAATACAGCACTTTAATAAACCACTTTTAAGTTTTTATACATTAGAGTAAAATAGTATTTAGAGAAACAAATTGACATTGTTTGTATTAATAGTATGAAATAAACGAGTAATATCTAGTAGGTAACTGTTGCCAAACTGTCAAATTGTAATTTATGAAAATAAATTGTACGATTAAGAACGGTTCATTTGTATACATGGTTGGGATAAGGTATGGAACCAAGTAAATATCTTTAAAACGAAACGGACGATATTTATGAAATTTTACTTTTTTAATTTAAATGGGACATCCTGTATATTTTTGCAGATTTTGAATTATCTTATTATTTCGAATTCGTACATGCTGGGTTTAGTGTAAAAAATCTATAAAAACGAGGAATACAAAACTTTAATAAATCACTTTTAAGTTTTTATACATTAGAGTAAAATACCATTTAGATAAACAAATTGATATTGTTTGTATTAATAGTATGAAATAAACGAGTACTATCTAGTAGGTAACCATTGCCAAACTGAGAAATTGTAATTTACGCAAATTGTACGATTAAGAATTGATCATTTAAGTGAAAAAGATCGTATTGAAATATTAATGATGCTCGGTTATGGTGATCGTTTCATAGAGTAGCCTGCTCGTTCTCCGGATCTAAGCCCATTAGATTTTTTCTTTGGGGTTATCTAAAATCACTTGTTTACGTTACACGACCAATATGCTTGCAGGAATTGAGGCAAAGAATTATTGATGAATGTGAAATAATACTTGGAGAAGTCTTGGAAAGAGTGATTCAAGAATTTATTAATAGGCTAGCATATTGTCAGGTGGTGAATGGAGAATATATTGAATATTTGAATTAATTTTGTTTAAATTATTATTCTCATTAGTCTAAAGTAAATAAATTTACTTATTCTACAACTAAAAGTGAATTATTTCTCGTTTTTACAAATTATTTACACTAAACCCAGTATGTACAAATTCGAGAAATAACAAGCTCTTTCAAAATCTGCAAAAATATACAGGGTGTCCCATTTAAATTAAAAAAGTTGAGGGTATTTCCGGTTAAACCGGAAGTATATTATTAAAGAAAAAAATGTACATCAGATGCATTTTGGCCCATTACACTTACCTACAAACTATCATAAATATTGTCCGTTTCATTTTAAAGATATTTATTTGGTTCTATACTTTATCCCAACCCTGTATTTCAACTCATTGAGTAAAAAACTAAGATAAATAATTTGCGATAAATGCTGTCAAAAACCAATCGGGTGATTTTGGTGTATAATGTAAGTAGTATCGGTTACATGATGTATAAAAAACAAATAAATTCTGATTAATCAACTAAGCAAATCGCTTTATACAACTGTGAGGAGCTCTATATTTTTTTAATACAAAAATTATTAGCGGAAGACTTGAATGTCTATTTTTCCTTCAGGAATTCATTCGCTGCTCGTACTTTTTAATCCTGCTTTCGGTCCTGGTGCGACGTGTCGCTCACTAAACTGCTCCAGACTGTTAATTAAATTATCGATTTATAGAAGTCACTCCATTAAATTATTTCACATTTACGAAACGACAACGAAAAATTTGGTTACAACGGTTTCATTTTTCTTAAATATACAGTTCTATCTATTTACTGGTATTCATTTCCAAAAGTGAACAACAGTATTATTGTATTTTGATATCTCAATGAGTAGGAAATATGATTTTGCAAGAATGGAACACCCAGTATATTCTGATTGATATATTGAAATATATAAATAAAACATACTAAAGAATAAAAAGCATAATCAATTAATGAAAAATTTATTAGAATATAATAGAAATAAAGGTATTAAAAACTCACCAAAAAGTAGATATATTTTGGCAGATTAATTCTAGTTACACATAGTTTGGATTACTTTAACAAATATTATGAAAGAATTTGCACCATTTTAACAGATAATTATGATTCTATTGTGGTACCACACAAACCAATAAAAAGTAAAAAGTTGGTTTTATCGTAACTGCGATTACTGGGTACTTTTTATATACAGTTTTTTTTATTTATTAGTGTTTTTATAACTGATTATTTCGTATGTAGGCGTAATCGACCGAATAGTCAGTATTGAATAAACAGATTTCTTGTTTTTTTAAACCCCTTCCAACAACCTTTTATTTCATTAGTAAGTGTATGTTGTGTGATAATTTAGTATTTGCATATCGTGGTCACTAATGAAGAAGATTCATTAAATATTTACCATAAGACGAGACCCAAGAACTTCCGGAGCGAAACAGGAAACACTTGAAGTTAGGTTTTAGTAAATGCAAATGGGCCAAACTCCATATTAAGCGACCGCTTTTATGAAAGACATAATATTCACCACAAGAAAAATGCATGTATTTGCTAAATTTGTGATGAAAACCAAACACACTACTTTTATATGTTTGCTCTTTTGATAGATTTTCAATATTTTTTGTAAAAATGTTGGTAATTTCATATTCAAAATATCTAATTATCAACTATGATTTTCTAAGTCCGGTTCGGCGGTATATATATATACTAAAATTGGAACGATTTTCTAAGTTAGGAAAAAAGTGCGTTTAATCTTCACATTTTTAAGACATTAAATAAACTTTTATATCCGAATGAAAAGAAGTAGTATACAATAGTTTTTTAGATATATTTTTTAATTTAATTTCGTTCACATTCTCCAAATTCATTTTTAATGCTACATTCTTCTTCTTTCTCAATCTCTTTGTACCTACTCTTTATATGTTCAGTTGGTACATCTTAATTGTGTTGAGCACTGTTTCATTTTTCTTTTTCTTTGTCTTTAGCCAGTGTTTTTACCTTATTCCAGAAATGTTTGTTGCTTTCTTTTTACCCATAATTGAGTTCAACGCCATTTTTTACCAATTCTTTCTTTTTATCTTTCAATTATCTTCTGTTTTTAGGTAAATTCTCATTGCTCCCTTTTTGTTTTTTTAATTCTTCATTAGAATATTTTTTTATTTGTTTTGCCTATAGTTAACTATATGCAGAATTCGAAACTGAAAACCGATTAACTCTAAATCAACTACTAAGTGGCGGAAAAACATTTAATTTTAAAGTTTAATTCAATCAATAATAAAATTCATTAAAAAGCAGAGTCTAGTTAAAATCTTAATATTGTATTAAAAACAATCATTTCAAATTAATTAAAGAAAAATCTCTTTATTTGCCCTATCGATATAACCTATCATTCTTATTCGATGAAAGCGTTTCGTGGTTAGAAGGCAAAAAAAACGACGATAACGTTTAAGTAAATACCTCAATCCTGGCGCTGAAAATAAGTATCTTAAAGAAAACAATCTAATATTAATGCAAGAAATTGAAGATAACCCCAGACTAGAGGGTAAACGACCACTGTTATGAAAGCCACAAAATTTACCAGAATGCTGAAAAAAACATATCTGGTAAATTTGTATTCTAGAATGAGCACAACTATGTTTGTACGCCTATTTTTTATTTTTTAATGTTTCAAAATTTATCATTTTTAACTATGATTTTCTAAAAAGTCCAATTTTAACTCCCGAAGATTTTTTGCTAAAAAATTATAAACAGGTATTCGAAAAGCAATTTTTAATCCAACAAGAAGTAATATACAATAGCTTCTTGTTAGAAATATGTTTTAAATACTTTTGAATTTTATTTCGTTTTACATTGGCCGAATTATTTTTCAGCACTGAATTGTTCTCCTTTCTCTATTCCAATATATCTTTCTAGTAGTTCGATTGGTACATCTTAACTGTTCATTTTTTCATTTTTATTTTTCTTTAGCTACTCTTTTTACCAATAAGTACCCTATTTTGTTCTTTCGATTCCATCAGTTCTACTTTGATCTCCGTCCTATTTTTGTTATATCATCTCTTCGTTACTTTCTTTATTGGTCTATTTGGTTGTGTTCCCTTTATTTGACCAAACCAACAGGTTTGTCATTAATCCTTTCTGTATTTTCACTAATATCGACTATTCTATTGTTCTATTTTTGTCGTGTCTTGTTGCAAGTAAAATCTCTTTCATATAATTCATTTCTGTTGCCCCATAATTCTATTATGCTTTTCCCCTTCTTTCGTTCACTTAATTCCTTCTAGCTCGAAATTATAATTTCCACATGATTTCACTATTTTTATTTTTTAAATTGTTCCACATATTCTTCCCAAGTGATTCTAATATGAAGTGTGCATTGTTAGATTGGTCTCATAGTTCTTAATTCTATCTTTTTAAATCCTTTCAGCTTTTATCTTCTTCCAGAATTGTTCGTTGCTTTCTTTTTATCTATGATTGAGTTCAACACCATTCTTTTCAGTTTTTTTGTTTTATCTTTTTTAATTTAATTTTTTTTAGTTAAGTTTACCATGTTCTCTTTTTATGTTTTACTTCTTCAATGAACTAATTTATTTATTTAGTTCTTTTATTTACGGTTCACTATATGAACTCTAAATCAATCATCAATTAATGGTGAAATTTACCAAACGAAAGTATCTGGTTACACTAAAAATCCACAACAATCATTTCAAATTGGTTAAAAAAATTTACAGGACCCTTTTATGGAAAATAAGTAAGTAAGTAAATACCTCAATCCTGACACTGAAAATGGGTATCTTAAAGAAAACAATCTAATATTAATGCAAACAATTGAAGATAACTTCTAATAATTTAATTTTAAAATATATAAAACGGTTTCTTAATATTTGCATGTCGGGGTCACTAATGAAGCAGATTCAATAAATATTTACTACAAGACCAAGAACTAAGAACTTCCGGAACGAAACTTGAAGGTAGGTTTTAGTAAATGGAAAAGGCCAAAACCCAGACTGCAGGGTAAACGACCGCTGTTATGAAAGCCACAAAATTCGCAAGAAAAATGTATTTTGCTAAATTGGTATTTTATAATGCGCACTATTATTTTCATAGGTCTGCTTTTTATTTTTCAATATTTTTTGTAGAATTATTGACAAAATTTATCATTTTTAACTGTGATTTTCTAAGCAAGTTAGGACAAGTGTTCATTTTTAACTGTTGAACATTTTTGGTAAAAAGTTGCAGTCGACTCTTCGATAAAGTATTGTACAATAATTTCGTGTAAGAAATAGTTCTTTAAACATTCACCGAATTAATTTTCATTTTTTTCTTTAATCAGTCTTTTTATTTATAAATTTATCTGTTTCGTTCATTCGATTTCATCAATTTCAGAGTAGTTTCTCTCTTTCATTCGCATAATTCTTTCCAACCCTAAATTATTGCTTCCAAGTGGTTGCACTGTTTTTATTTATTATAATATTTTGGAAATGTTTAATTCTGAGATTGTTCGCTTAACTGTAAATTCTATCGATTTAGACCCTTCCCACAACTTTTTTCATATGCCAAAAAATGTTTATATCTTTCTTTTTATCCATGATTGGGTCTAACTCTATTGTCCAGTGCTCTTATTTTAACTATATTTTTAGTTTTCTATGCCCTCTTTTTTTTATCTTATTTTTATGTCTATGATTAAATTTGTATATACCAATTTTAAACCAACCAAGTGCCGGAAAAATCATTTGGTCTTGGAACTTAATTAAATTAATATTGAAATTAACTATACGAAAGAGTGTGGTTACAGTTAAAATTCTAATCTTGTTACAAAAACAATCGTTTTAAATTGATTAAAGTTGCAGGACCATTTTAGGGAAAATAAAAACGCGATTCATTTGACTTCCTTTCCAGCCCTATTAAATTAATACCTATCCACGTTAAATATTTCAAACGAAAGGTCCATTTAGGAAAAATAACTGACGTTACACTATCGACACAACTGCTCATTCTCATTCGATGGGAACGTTTAGTGGAAAAAACGACTATTTATCTCCTCGAAGCCGGGCGTTTTTCTTCGTTCGGTCGTCATAATTCAGCGGTAAGAGATTAAAAAACGTTTCATTTTCATAGAGATCGTCTTTTCGAAAAGAGCGTAGTAGCAAGGTGAATACTCCGCATAAAAATGTGGAATTACACAGAATTAAATTAGAGCGACCAAAGTCCAATAACATCGAAAGAAAAAAGAAAAAATGAATAGGTTTAATTTATTACAACTAGGGACTAAAATAATTAATAAAGGTACATATTTAATTGAAACAGGACTGTAACGATAACGATTATTAGATATTTTTTATTTACGTACAATTATTTTTTGTTTTTATATCTATATAAAAATTTAATTTAGTAACTTTGCATGAATAAAATGCTACGCTCGTTTCTACAACGCTGATAAACATGCAGTTAATTACAACCCTAGGAGTAAAATATTTACATTATCTTCTGAAATTAAATAATGTCAAATTGTACCAAACCGAAAGTTCACTTACTAAGTATAGAACAGTACTTATGAAGTCGAAATTTGAACATAAGTAGGCTCTTTATTTCATTGTGAAAAATGAGGCCTTTTACAAATAAATTAAAACAACCGTGTATTTAAATTTATTTTAATTTTGCATTAATTGGCAAATCTAGCTTTGAATTTCTAAAAATATGTGAGATGGAGTTAGAGTAAGAAAGTATTCGGACGACAAAGAGGGTAGAATACGCTTTACCCATTATAATTTCAGGAAAGACCAAATATTTACATTAAAACAATCCGCAGAAAAGTATTATAGTTAAAAATAAAGAAATAAAGTATACGTTTTGCAAACCTTTAAAAACCTTTTGATAAAGTTAAGAAAAATATGTATAAATAAATCTGCAAAGAAAAGGGATAGACACATATTTTTATTAAATTTTCGAGTAAATGTTTAAAATGAATTTTTGTGTAAAAAAAAATATTAAAATATTTTGTTGCAAATGATACGTTCTACATACCATTTAAAATGTGCATTATTTTCGTTAAATATTATATTTTTGAATTTTATAAAAATACATGCAAGATGGAGAAACCAGATCTCGATCAAAGAGTTTGTCAAAAATTGATCTTTTCATTTGAAAAACCGTGTGTACCAAGAGCCTGCAACAACACCATATGATAAGAAAAAATAATAAGAGAAGCTTTTAACAGTATTGAAGTACAGATGTTGAGAAATATAGCCCAGCCATTTGAAAATCCAATACAAACTGGCACAGATGTTATAGGTAGATATTTTGGATATTTACTTTATAATATATATTATATATATAATATAATATAATATAATTAATAATATTCTATTGACACCACATTATTCAAGTTGCTACATTATAATAAAAATAATTTTATTATATTTCATTACTCAATTATAAGGTATTTTGTATTTACACCAATTGACGGAATTACCAAGAAAATTAAAAATATCTCTGAAAATAATGAATGAAAGTAATCAATGAATGAATGAAAGTAATGAATGAAACTAACATATGAAAGTAATGAATGAAACTAATGAATGAACGTGATGAGTGAAAGTAATGAATGATATTAATGTAGGATATGCTTCCGAAAAATAAAAGGATAAACAAATACCAGCTTTTAAGAGCCACAATATATGGAGGTTACATTTACAAAAAATGAGAAACTCGTATTTTTTTAAATTCACTCTGTATATAAATATTCGTCCATGATTTCTGCTAGAGTTAGTTTGAAAACTAGAACATAATGATTATGTTATATAAATAATTATTTATTTTCTACTTCTTCATATACATACTATTTATTCGGCCATTGTGATCAATAATATTTAATACCAGCTCAGCACTGAACAGAGAAAGAGCATTTAGTGGTATGATTATGTCCATAAATCATAATAGATTCTTAAATGTTTTTAAAATTTGTTTATTGGATGTCTGGTTTTTAAGTATATTATAATAAATTGCTAGGTAGATAATAATTTTGTCACAATGACTTTTTTTGTGAAAGAATACAAGAATGTTTTTTTGGATTGTAAATATTATGGAGGTTAAACAAACTTTTTTTATTTAAAATTAACCTCTTATCAAATGCAATGAGTTATTGACCGAGAGATAAGCACAATTTGATCAGTAACTAGATTGTACAATATTAGTATCTTTTAGGAAATTTGATACAATTTACAATTTTATTTGAAATGTCTGGATCTCTCCTTCCCTTGGGTAGGAATAACTTATCATTGACTAGTTTTTTGAGTTCTTTGAGTTTGGTTGTTTCTTTTTTCTCTAAATTGATAGCAAGATGTTGGTTATGAATTTTGGAATTGGTGATTTGTGGTACGAAGAAGGGAATTTAATTTGTAAAAGTATAACCTCCGTTACAGGATTAGGATGTGAATTTCTTTATTTTCATTGATCCCAATGGAAGAGAGTGTACTCATAAAAATATTTTTCCTTCATTCTGTAGTTGGTGTTCTCTACTTGTTAAGAGATTTGGATGAGATAGTTCACACCATATATTGCACCTAGAGAGTCTTTGATGATAATGAAGTTATTTCTGGGATCTTTTCTATATATATTAACTGTCTCCTTGTGCAATCTTAAATGCGTTAATATAAACTTGGTGGAAATGAAGGTGCTTGAAGATGGATTATTCGAAAGCACTTTAAATGATGTGAGGGTTTCTGGAGTTTTTTGGTAGACTGTTAGTGATTTTAGGTGTTTTGATTTCCTTTAGGGATGATTTGAATTAGTGAAAATTAAGTAAATGAATTTTCCAACTTCATATCCACCGCCTCTTAATGGGACACATTTAATCGTTTTTCTGCCACAGAAATCCAGAGGTAACACATTAGAAATGGTCGTAAAAATAAAATTTGCTGATATTCTGGTTGCATAGTTCTGAGCCAGCAATGGACGAAGTAAATTGGTGGGGGTTCCCTAGTAACTACTTGCAAAATAGTAATGAAAACATCACAACTGTCTTTAACAAACTAAAATATTAATCACAGATTAACCTGAATTCAATACGAGTAACTCTAATTCGTCTTTGTCAAACAACTCGTCAGTACTAATTTTCAACTTCAATTTATACACTCTTCGTGGCTTTTCGAACATTCCATATAATTTTTGACCTTTACCAGAATATTCAGAAAACTGTCATGACTGTCCACAACTAAGTTAGGTTAGTTTAGGTTAGATTAGGTTAGGTTAGGTTCGTTTAGGTTAGGTTAGGTTAGGTTAGGTTAGGTTAGGTTAGGTTAGGTTAGGTTAGGTTAGGTTAGGTTAGGTTAGGTTAGGTTAGGTTAGGTTAGGTTAGGTTAGGTTAGGTTAGGTTAGGTTAGGTTAGGTTAGGTTAGGTTAGGTTAGGTTAGGTTAGGTTAGGTTAGGTTAGTTTAGGTTAGATTAGGTTAGGTTAGGTTAGGTTCGTTTAGGTTAGGTTAGGTTAGGTTAGGTTAGGTTAGGTTAGGTTAGGTTAGGTTAGGTTAGGTTAGGTTAGGTTAGGTTAGGTTAGGTTAGGTTAGGTTAGGTTAGGTTAGGTTAGGTTAGGTTAGGTTAGGTTAGGTTAGGTTAGGTTAGGTTAGGTTAGGTTAGGTTAGGTTAGGTTAGGTTAGGTTAGGTTAGGTTAGGTTAGGTTAGGTTAGGTTAGGTTAGGTTAGGTAAGGTTAGGTAAGGTTAGGTTAGGTTAGGTTAGGTTAGGTTATGTTAGGTTAGGTTAGGTTAGGTTAGGTTAGGTTAGGTTAGGTTAGTTTAGTTTAGGTTAGGTTAGGTTAGGTTAGGTTTTTCCTGAGTCTTGTCCTGTCCATTTATATAACCAGCTTTCTCATACTTAATAGCCTTGACCTGTGCAAGCAAACTATTTTTTCACAAATTTAAATTAATTTAAATGCAACTAAAGATGCCGTGTTTAAAGACTTTTGATCCACTTTTTATTATAATTTATTAAAAAGGTAAATTCGTATTTTTTGGTAAAATACACTTTCATTATTATTTCTATCGCGTTTACTGAGACGTTTCCAAATCAAATTAAAATACAAGAAGCCCAAATTATGGAACAAAAAATTATAGATCAAAATGGCCACGGTCTATATTGTATCATTTCTGATCTCTCTCGCTCTCTCTCTCTCTCTTTCGCGAAATATTTTACGAAAAACATCGCGTTTAACTGGTTTTTGTCATGTATCTGTCAATACAATTTAGGACTTATTAATCTCCTATATTTATTAATAAGACTTTAACAAATTCGATCAAAGTGTTCTCCAATTTCTAGGTCTTCGGAATAAATCTATCTATCGTACTCTGTCTGAATTGTTTTCGTCAGAAGCTGATTCATTTGAAAATTAATCTTGGTGGCAGGTATTCTAATAGAATTAAGTTTAGAGCACTTCTCGATTAATTTGCTTCCTCGTCAAAGATAACAATAGATTAGACATATAAAATACTAAAGCGGAGATAAGTTCTGAAGTCAAAATTTATTTTATACAGAGAAAAAACTAAATTATCTCGCCATAAAAAAGGAAGCTTCTAGAAACAAGTTCTAGGCCATAAAAAATCATGCCGAGTCTTAAAAGATTATTTCAGTCCCTAGAAAATAAAATTAACACTATCTTATACTCGTAAATAAGGGACATAAAATTAGTATTCTCATGAACCATAGAAATTAGTGAGTCGGAAAATAAGTTATCTCTTTAGAAAATAAATGAGCATGTTCAAAATACCCGTCTAAGTAGATTCAAAAAAACAAAGAGTATCGATTCTTTCAAAATGAGAAATTTGAGATAACCATAAAGGTTTAAAATAAAATATTTGTCTTCACTTTTTTCGTAACTTAAATAGTAAAAGAATATTTTGATTTTTGTTTCCAAAATATACAACTTTTCTGCTATTTAATCGACTTTCTTATTTCATGTACAACATAGCATTAAGCTTATTCTAAAAAGTATATTACACCTGACATAGCATTTACACAGAGTGTCCGCGAAAATAATCATGTGTCATTTGCAACAAAATATTCTAATAATTTTTTTTCTAACATTAATTTACACAAAAATTCACTGTTGAATCATAAAATTGTGTTAGTTTGTAGAAGATTCAGATCGTGTAATCGTTTTAAGTTTATCGTTTGGTAGATTAGTTTCAGTAATTCAGTGAAAAATGGCCATTTATTCAAATAAAAAATATCAAGACATTTTAATTAATCTAATCCGTTTTTTAACACGACACGTGTACTGTATTACCTAAAAAAAATCGTTTGGATCCTGTATAATTTGTTACATAAGATAAGTATGCCACGAATCCAATTTTCACTCTTCTAAATCCACTTTAATCGGCCATTCTAAATTTAAATAAACATTGTCAATACTGAGTTATCGGTGTTACCGGCTTTAATTGCTTTTCGGTAAATAATATTTGGATAGATCTAAAATACTAATATTAATTTTTATTCTGGATACGTTTTTACACCTCCTCCATAAACATGAGCATTATTATCGCGGTCACCCTGTATATTTTGCACGAATAGCGACTAACATTAAAAATGTATAGAGTTCAAATTACCTCATTTTTCTACATACAAATAGAAAAAATATATATAATAATTTAGTAAGTAGTTACAAACATAACTCTATTACTGATTTTTAACTTGAAACTGTAAAATCAATATCAAATATAAAATCGTATGAAAAATCCTACATACATTCAAGTATCGAAGTTTTTCTGAAAACTGCAAAAAATACTCATCTACAATTAATTAATATTTGAGATAACATTTGAAATGGTTTTGGCTAACAAAGTGTTGTAATCTTTTGTACTCGTTAACAAACAATGCAGGGTCGGATGTGAAATATGATTTTCAGAATATTATGTATAGCTAGATTAAGTCAAAACTAATTTTACTAACATATTAGATATCCTTAATAAAACATTTCATCGTAATAATTATTTGAAGGTGATGAAATTCCTTTTTATTGTACCCAGAGAAAATTATCGCTGAGGTTGAAAACATTGGTATAAACATTATATTTTGTGCAGCAGTTCAAATTATTTAAAAAACAAAAAAAATAGTATTGCTGTGAGGAAAGCAATATTTATTACATCCTAACTAAATAACAGTTCAATTTAAATACTTGTTTAATAAAAAAGTTACCTAAAGAAATATAATATTTTGGATATGAGTAAACTAAATTAAATATATTAAGAGTGATTGAAAACTCATGAAATGTCTGATGCAGTTATCGATATATCAAAGTGTTAAGATGGTGTCTGAAAACAGTTTACTGGTTTATTTGTTGGAAAAATCAAACATTTATCATAGTTTTGTTAATTGATTTTTGACAAAATGACAGTACTTTAATTAATTTAAGTTTTTGATAGTTTTTATTTATTTAAGTAACCTCAAAAAAGAGTAAATTTTAAAATTGAAGAAAATATCTATGCATAGATTTAGTTACTGCATTTATAGAAATTTTGGTTGAAAGAAATTAAAATCGAATGATAATTACTCGAGTTATCTCATATATAAATTTCAAAAAAGTCGCTTCAAAAAAATCGCTCTTAAAGTTTGAAGAAAATTATCATTATAAAAATATCTACCTAAAATTAAACTATAATTCTGTGACATTCAGAAAAAACACCCCTTATATAATAATAGCAAATCCTAATACTAACTCTAACAAAAAAAATTTTTATTATTACTAATCTTAATTTGACAAAAAAAAATGTATCGTGATTTTTTGAAGATATGACAATGGAAAGTGCTCTGCTCAAGTTCTCGAAATACCAAAAATTGGAAAAATACCAAACTTTAAATTTCCATCAATAATAAGACAATAATTTCCAACTCAATTTTAGATATTGTTACTTCTTCTTCAAATGCGTGTAATTCCCAAATACCAGTGCTTAAATAATTTTAGTCCACTGTTATCAATAATTATTCGAAAACAGTAGATATAAAAATAAAATTTGTTTTTTTTGTAAATTTGTAATTATTATCAGTTCTATTTAATAAAAAAGGTCATATTTTACTTTTTATTTATTTATTTATTGTTAAAACAGTTTATATTAATCTCAATTCTAATGTTCAACATTTAATTTTACTATACCACAATTAATTTTTTACATTTAATTAATTGATTAGGATCCTATTATTGACCTGATAATGACTGTATTAATTAAATAATTTTTGTGGTAACTACTTTGAGTTTCATTTGGTCCATTCGCAAATGCTACATTTGAGATTATGGTTAATCTTTTTCAACATATTAATTTAGTAAAGTTATTTATCTACGACTGACTGGATAAAAATCTATGATCAAATTCATTTGAGTCAGGTATTGAATGCTATTATCTAACTGAGTTAGATAATGAACCCATTATCTAACTAAGTTGGTTAATGAAATCAGAACCAAAATTTAATTTTATGAATATGCATAGCAACATTTTTGCATTTAAACAAGTTCATTCCAGATGAAGACTGTTTTATTAAGAACCAATAATTTCCAAATTACTACTGTGGTTACTGTTCAATAGCTCCATTTACAAATTCTCGTCTCGCAGAATTTTTGTAGGTTCTTTATTTTCTACCGGTGTTCCAATGTAATAATTTTTAAATGGTAATAAATAAAATTTTAATAAAGTCAGACATCCCTGTTCGATCCATTTGCCCAACCCTGTACGTTAATAAGTAATTGTGTTATACATTTAATAATTAAATATCTATTTATTACAAAGTTGCCCTCAAAGCGTAAACAACACATAAATTTCTCTATCAAATATGATAATAAATTGTACCACATCACTAATAACATCTTTAACTAGGACAAACAGAATAACCGTAATATTATATTATTACGATATGATTTGCAAATCATAATCAATAAGGAAGTATCTTGTTATCTGTTATAATATACAACATTAATTTGCTAAGTTTATAGCGTTTCAAGATTGTGGTGATCCGTTAATCACTGACAATTTGTTAATTACTAACGGCTTCATTAACATAAACGTCATGCATTCTGGAAATGCTTGACACTACTTGATGGGGGTGGGTAAATATGAAATTCGGGTTATGAAGACCGGGTTCTAGTCTCTTGTCTAAATATACCAAATTATTTTAATTAGGTGCTAAATGAAGGAATTCCAAGAGACGTTCCAATGTTTGTTTACATAAAAGTGTTAATTTTCCCAAATATGGGGTAATTCCAACACAGAAGTTTTTGATCGAATTACAAGAAATATTTAAAATTCCATTACAGCATTATGTAGTTACATAAAATGTGTTACATATACAAGGTGTTAAAAAAAAGATCGAATATTTGAACAGGATATAGTATGGACCAAAAAGTCTTAATAAACATGGGTCCGCAAATTGACGGTTTCGGAGATACAGAGAGTTATTTATTTTAGAAGCATTTTGCGTTTACACATTATTTTTATTATTTCCGAATAAACGATAGAAACTTATAAACAAAATAAAAAAAAGAAAGTTGAGATTTGGTGACATACTTGATTAATTCTTTGTTGTAGCTCTTCTAAGCTATTTACAGGAATATCGTGCACTAAACTTTTTAAATATACCCAAAAAAAGAAAACAAGGGGGTTTGAATCCGGCGAACTTGCAGGCCATGATATAAGCCCGCTCCTTCCTATCCATTAATTAAGACTTTTTGACTTATTTTGATCCCTGTTCAAATATTTGATTTTTCTTTAATACCCTGTATGTATAATTTTATAAATATTTTCTAGGTATAGTTTATCGTTGTACAAATGATCATTTGCTAAGTATCTGAAGACAGTGGACGTCATTTTCCCTTCCGAATTCATTTATCATAGACGCCATGTTAATTTTTAACATTAAAATGACGTAATATATTAACGATTTAAATACGTGTTAGTGACGTGATTTAAAGAAGTCTTGGTGACGTAATCTAAAAGTCATACCCTACTAAAACAGTAAAAATTAATAAAAAAATGTTATTTAAAATGTGTTTGTTAATATTTAGACTTTTCTTTATACAAACGAAATTCTACTTTTAAATTGCAATCCCTGTCGAGTTTCACCTTATTTTAAATTTTTAAATGAATAAAGAAACACATCCCCAAAACCACTCGTTAGAAACTTATGGCTCCGTCCCGGGACTTTTGGGAAACCCTGTATATATTAATTGTATTTTTTTTAATTAATTGAATACATCTTTCAAGTTGACTACGATAAAAATGGAGTTGAAATGATTTTAAGACAAAAATATCATAAAATTTTAGGTTTCTAGGTTTGAAAAACGCCAAAAACAGCGTGTAGACCTCACATTATGTTGTTGATCATTCCAAATGGAATAATGTGTCAATTAGATAATATTATGTTAAGATAATCTTTACATTGTTGTTAAATATTTATATCGGAGACACGGGTGATTTTCAACTCCGATTTTAAGTTGAAAAGTTTTGTATGTGTCGGATTATTCCATGATATTGAAAGATAAACTGTGTGTAATTTTGTATATATTTTAAGTTTTGCAAATATAGACTAGATACTTTTTCCTTTTATTCGAAACGTCTAGGTCCCAGAAAATTAAACAGCGATCAAAGATTTGTAGCGGAATTTATATGACATATGATTAATTTTAAAAAATATGTAAATATTTCTAAGTATTAAATCGATAAAGATGGTAAGGATTCTAAATTATAAACCAAACTGCTACTACTAGTACGAGTAATTTTGTAACTTTCTCCTTTAATTGCCGTATAGTCTACAAAGACCTGAATTATGAATTTCAGCCGCAGCATTGAATATCCATTAAATCAATATTTGCAGTCGGTTCAGAATATTTTCATGTGAAGTCAAAAGTATAAAAATCTGACGTAATCAAATCCGGAGAACCTGGGGGCCATTTAATTAAAGCTTGATGAACTTGAGAAATGTAAAAAGTGCTATCAAAATGAAAGTCAAACTAAGCCTATTAAATTAAAACATTTTCTTCGTTTCAAATTAACTTTTTTGTATTGTAAAAACATGGGGGCGTTTCGAAATGGGAAAAAAAGAGTAAGGGTACCTAAGAGTAGAAACAGATTGGGGAATGGTAAAATGGGTTTAAACAGACCTAAATGCAACCCATTACCATACCAAACTAATTTTAATTTAATTCTACAATGCTTAAACCCAAGAAAATATTCGAGATTTATTTAGTCATCAATGGAGAAGAGAAATATATTTGTGTATATTGTATGTAATAGGATTTTATCATAAAATAATTTGAAAATCCAATACGCCAAAATAATATTTTGTAGGATTATCGGGATTTCAATGTAATTGAATTCTCAGCTAGCGGTAATTTAAGTAAAATTATTCCAAAAGAAAATATAATTGGTTAAAACAACAAATTATCAGTAGAAAATTTCAAGATTAATCGAACGAATAATTGAAATGATCAATTTTCAACAAAATTATTGTGAAAGATAGAGAAAACAATATTAGAAACATGTTACATAATCATTTAACTTTAAGTATGAAACAATTGTTTAACTAGAAATTAGAAATTAAAATTACTACATAATGGATTCTAATATGATGTTATTTCATATCTAAAGTATATTAACATTATTCTTCAATTTTAGAATAACATTGATAATTAAAAAAATTTTAATAATTAATGTACTGTAAAATAACATATTACATGCATGTGAAAGAAGAAAGAAAGAGCTTTCTTAATCTATAATTATTTTTTTACGAGTAGTCATATATTTAAAGATATAATGAGTTAAAAGTGTGACAAATTGTAAAATATTAATTTTTTTAGTGCACTGTGATTCCGAAAACACATTGAATTTTAGTTTGACAAGGGTGAATATCGTTGACATAGCTTAGAACAGGAAAGCACCCTTAGTTGATAATAATAAAAGTATGAAATTATTCTAAAAGATATTATACATAACCTAAAAAATGTAATTTAAGTATGTTAAGTTTCGATATAAAAGATTAATTAATTATCTGAATTCCTGGTGTTCTTCGGAATTTATATTGTGAATGAAATTATTTTAATATTTAACAAGTACCTAAAATAAGCATAACATAAAATTTGGACAAGTTTTCAAAAATTAGTACAGATAATACTTACATACAACATTATGTACCTGGCGAACTCTTTATAGGAAGAGAAAGGTGTTAGTGCTCCAAAATGAACAATCATTATGTATAATTTGTATTTTCACTCCAAACAAGAAGCTACTGAGTTCCACGTAATTTTGAATAATTTGGCTCTAACTTCGGACTAGTGCATACAAGGGACAAAATCGTAGTCAAGGAGATTTCAGGTGCAAAATTTTGATATTTTTTATTTTACTGATATGGAAAATTTTAAAGTTTTAATTTAATTTAATGTTTTTTTTTGTTGTTCATAGAATGTCTGAAGACTATCTTCATTAAATATTATTTATTGTTAGTGTTAATTATTATTAAATATAAGATGTGTAGTTATAACTATAGATTTAAGGGTTAATTGATCCTAATTTGTGGCAACCAATAATAATTTTTCTTAAATAAATTTCTTACTTAGATACTATTACAATATATAATATATATTCATATTTTGCTAAAAGCACCAATATCTGCCTAATGTTTCCAATTTTCTACGTAGTTAACCCTAAAATATAAGAGTTCGTTTCCTTGTCAACCTTTCTCTGATCGAATGGGAGTCGCGATCGACCATTTTTTTAGAAACCACTCTTTTTTCTTGTCATTCATGTAAAAATAATGGGTGTTGGTTTATCGGGCCATAAGCTCTGGGGTTCAAAAAGATGAGAAAATTCTAGCGAATAAGTTCGACTCAAATTTACCTTTATAAAAGCCGGTTAGGGTTAAGTGGTTACGAGATGATCCGCAATCTGGAATTTTGTAGATCTCTTTGATTATAAATTTTGTTTGAACCATTGTGTTCTCATGTTGTGAGTGTACCAAGAGCATTAATTGATAATAAGTAGAGTTCAATTGTAACATAGAAAGTGTTGATAAAGGATGATGCACTATTAAAATGTGACAGACTTTTTTAATCCGTTGGCGGACCTAAAAATGTATCAATGTTATACAGGGTTGGGATAAAGTATGGAGCCAAGTAAATATCTTTAAAACAAAACGGACGATATTTATAAAATTTTGTAGATAAGTGCAATGGGGCAAAATGCATCTGATGCACATTTTTTTGTTAATAATATACTTCCGGTTTAACCGGAAATATTCTCAACTTTTTTTATTTTAATGAGTCAACTTGTATATTTTTGCAGATTTTGAAAGAGCTTGTTATTTCTCGAAATTGTACATACTGGGTTTATTGGAAATAATTTGTAAAAACGAGAAATAACTCACTTTTAGTTGTAGAATAAGTAAATTTATTTACTTTAGACTAATGAGAATAATAATTTAAACAAAATTAATGCATATGTTCAACATGCTCTCCGTTCACCTCCTAACAATATGCCAGCCTATTAACAAATTCTTGAGTCACTTTTTCCAAGACTTCTCCACGTATTATTTCACATTCATCAATAATTCTTTGTCTCAATTCCTGCAAGCATGTTAGTCGTTTAACGTAAACACGTGATTTTAGATAACCCCAAAAAAACATGTAATGAGTTTAGATCCGGAGAACGAGCAGACTACTCTATGAAGGGATCACCATTAATATTTCAATACGATCTTTTTCACTTAAATGATCAATTCTTAATCGTACAATTTGCGTAAATTACAATTTCTCAGTTTGGCAATGGTTACCTACTAGATAGTACTCGTTTATTTCATACTATTAATACAAACAATATCAATTTGTTTATCTAAATGGTATTTTACTCTAATGTATAAAAACTTAAAAGTGATTTATTAAAGTTTTGTATTCCTCGTTTTTATAGATTTTTTACACTAAACCCAGTATGTACGAATTCGAAATAATAAGATAATTCAAAATCTGCAAAAATATACAGGATGTCCCATTTAAATTAAAAAAGTAAAATTTCATAAATATCGTCCGTTTCGTTTTAAAGATATTTACTTGGTTCCATACCTTATCCCAACCATGTATACAATTGTCCATAAGAAAATCATGATCCATAAAATCGTGATTTGTTATTTTTTTTTTTTTTTTGTTAATTTCGCTTTTTTATTAGAAGACTAGAGGAGATGGTAAAATTACTCGGTTAGCTCAACTATTACTCGTGTTATGAATTTCTTCATTCTTTTATACCTAAACTATGCTTTCGTGTATCTTGTGTATCTTGAATTTCCGCAGCCTTCCAAAACGTTTTATTAATATTCAAGTCTACTTACAATACCATTTTCCAAGACAAAAAGAAGTTTGACACATCTTTTTTAAAAACTAAATAATTCTAACCAAATACATTTTTAGAAAAAGAAGAATATTGCTTATTGGTTGTCAGGTTTATGACATATTTACATTTTTCTTGTCTGGGAAAATGGTATTGTCAGATACCGAAACCTAAGTCGACTTGAATACATATTAAAACGCTTTGGAAGATTGTGGAAACTCAAGATAAGTATTATTTATCTTTCCATATTTATTATGAATAATTTCCATAAAGTAAGAGTTGAAAAAATTAATTCAACAAAATTTACTGTTGCACTTTTCTTTCAAGTCAAATACAAATTTAAAATTCGGAAGTCCTTCTTTGGAAATTGGAACTGTCTTCCAAGACAGGTCGAACTTTACGGTAAAACCATAATACCGACTTGCTCTTTGTGTAATTAAACAAATATTGACAAAGCCACAAAAGGTGAACCACTTTGGTGACGCCACGCTTCTCCAGTCCCGAACGAAACCTGTCAGGCCATTCTGTCTTTTGATTTATAATCCACCGAGAAGTGCAATTCGCTACATAACTGAAATCAAGACGGTTCGGCCTCATTGTGAACGACTGACAATGGGTGGCCTTAAAATAAGGACTTGTTTATAGTTTCGGGCTCGAGACATTACCCTTTGGTTTTAACCAACTGTGTACCTGATATGTCTACAACTAAAATCCTACATGCAAAACCTTCTGTATACTTTTACACTGCCAGGAAAAAATATCTTAAAACAATAGTATAAATAATACCAGTATGGATACCTACTTAACTTAAGATATTTCATATACAAGGTATTACTTTAAAAGAGTAAAGAGGAAAGAGGAAAGAATGTATCAAATAAAAGTTACAGATAGAGTCAAGCTTCACATTTTAAAGTTATGTTTTTTTTAATGGAATACGCTGTATATTAACTTCAAAATGCTATATGTGAAAATACAACTAAAAAAGCATTGGAATCCTGTGGAAACACAGACAAGTATAAT
The DNA here is from genome assembly GCA_951812935.1 of Hermaeophaga mercurialis. Lineage (NCBI taxonomy): Eukaryota > Metazoa > Arthropoda > Insecta > Coleoptera > Chrysomelidae > Hermaeophaga > Hermaeophaga mercurialis. The sequence continues at coordinate 29,266,420 of OX638362.1, read as the reverse complement.
TTATATTTTTCATATTTATCATCAATATTATTATTAAACCAAAGTTGTATTATTGTAAAATAACAAAACATTTGGGGCATAATGATGGAACGTGTTTGTCTTATTTTATTTATTGTATATTTATATTTTTTTCAAATAAATTAATTTATTAAAAACATTGGAAACACGACATGCAGATGTGGAAGAAAAGTCTAGAGTCTGATAATATAGAGGGTATCTGCAACAATAATGCACATATTTATGGATGAATTATAAAAACGTATGCAAAATAATAATGTCTTATAAAAATTTTTTCTAACGTTAGCAGTTTTCAAAGAAATAATTATTAGTATTTTAGATCTATCCAAATATTATTTACCGAAAAGCAACTAAATTTCATCTTCTTCGATTGTGTGAAATTGTGATTTATTGGCAAATAGTTTGGTATAACATAATGGTCAATTCGACTAATATTTCAACATCGCATTTTTATGATTTGAACCCGAAGATGCAGCCTATTTTGCCACGAAACCGGTAGTTCTTTCTATGAAAAACAAAAACTTATAGACTTTGGGACTAAAGGACTTATTTCCCCCATTTTCCTTGTGTTAAAAAAATTGACTGCTTTCTGTCCTAAATTCGAGAGCTAAAGGAGAACTTCGTTAAAAAATATACAAATTCATGATTTACTAATGGGTCCATGTAAAACAACCTCATTTTTTGTAATAATACAATAAAAACATTAATGATAAAAACATCAAACATTGTGTACACTAACAAAACTAAATTTCAATTGTAAAAAAAGTATTTACAAATACAATACTCATATTAAACGTTATATTTAAAAAAAATATTTTTTGAGTACTCTTTAATTGTAGACTTATAATAATATAGTTTATTAACAATTTGTGTTTACACAATCAAAATAATGAGGGTGATTTTCAGAAAAGATTTTAAATGAAACGAAGGGTTGTCCGATTAAAAATTATATCCGGTGCAGGTACGTAAATCACACTTTTTATTTTGAAACTTAAAATAAATTGATGATTAAAGGTTGCATTACTGAAACAGGATTGTAACCTAGGAAAAAGCAAACAATAACCACTAATTAAAAACGAGCTAAGTAGACATAGCACTACAGAACTACACGATTTTAATTAAGTAAGTCTCAAGAGGATGGAATTAATTAGGATTTTTTAATCGGATTATTTACTTAGAGCAATTTTTGTCCCGAAAAATTAAATTCCACTACAGTGCTATCATTTACGTTTTTAGTGTACCACTCGGAAAATTAAACGCAAAAATAATTGAAAAGTTGCAGATTTTGAATAATAGGCAATAAATTTTTACCCGAAATAAAAAAAAATTAAATGAAATTCAATTGATTTCTAAATTAAAAATGGTTCATTTTGGACGTTCAAATAATTTCCTTTTAATTAAAACAGCTTCAGGTCCGCCCTAAAGTATTATACATTAATAAAGCTTTCTTTATTGTACTTGTCATTATAATTTCGTTGAAAAATATGCAAGGATATTCCAAAAATGGAGAGGTCAACTATAAATTTGAGAATTCTGAAAATATTGAATATTGTTGACGATATTTTTTAATTGATTATTTTGAAAATGTACGTACAAGATAATTAAATCTTTGGATCAGGACCGTAGCTAGAGAAATAAAAAAAATTACATCTTAAAAATTTTCTGGAATGTGTGTGTAATATATATTATTATTATTATTATTATTATTACTATTAATTAACGATAATAAAACAAAACAAAATTATAAATATTTTTCTATTTTAACGCTCCATTCCTTTCTTTTATTTCTTCTACTGGGTGAAACAAAACATTTCGACTCTGATCGTTATCACCCCCTTTATTTTATTTAAAAGAAAAATAATTGATATATTCATAATTCGCCACATTTGACTATATTTTATTAGGAGTATTCGAATAGTTTTATTTATTTATTAGAAATATTTTTACTTTTTTAACGCTACTTTCCTTTCCTTTATTTGTTCTACTGGGTGAAATGAACTTTTAGACTTTGATCGTAACCCAACCGCTTCATTTTAGTTAAAAAAGAAAGTTATAATAATCATAATTTGCCATATTTGCCTATATTTTATTAGAAGTATTCGAAAATTATTATTTTTTTGTACGTAATCTACGGCTGTTCAATCCTGAAAAATTCTTGTGAAGTTACAAATATTTTTAGAATACGCAGACAGAACGCCTCGACAACTACAAAAAATATTAAAAGGACGATGAACTTCTCCACACTTGGGATTTTGTGTATAAATAGTGTTTTATTAAACCATTTGTAACGCGATTTTTACGAACATTGAACTAGATTATTTTTATCTGTATATTTAATATAATTATATTTAGACATTTTTGTTAGAAGAATATTTATCAATAAGTTTCTCCACGTTGATTGTACAGAATGCTTACTTATTTTAGTATTTTGGTATATTTATAAATAAAATATTTCTTTAGGACCTTGGTTAAAGTAAATAAAATATGTGAAAAATGTATGTAGAGCGTTACTATGTAATGTTACCATAAAAATGTATTTAAATAACCTAAAGCAGCTTTTTTGTTATATTTTGTTATAGGCCTAATTTTTGATTATCAAATGTGGTTTTATATATTTTGTTTGTCTACTTGCCTGTAATTATGTCGTTTTATATAAATTATAACAATTCTTGAGTTGAGTTTATAAAGGAAGTTAAATTATAGAAATAATTCCTAATCGCTTTTTTTCGAAAATTGGCCAGTTTTAATAAAACAAAAATGCGATTCATTTTGTGAACTTCATATTCATTATTATTTCACTCAAGATACCAAATTTTTATGACTAAGGGCTTCAGAAAAATCAATCCCCATATTTCTAAATATCACCATCAAATTATCTTGCATTAATTTAATCTTCGGTAAGGACTATATTAATTCATTCTTGTTGATTGAGTTGATAGGATTTTCAACCCTATTATTAATTCCTAATTCATAACAGGTAGAAACTAAGCCTATAATCCTATCAAGTAGGGTAAAGTACTATTTTTAAAGTAGATATATTTGAAAGTGTTAAGAATTTCTGAGATTCATATATTTTGTGTCTTGGATAGACTAAGAATAAAAAGATTAAATAAACATAATGATAGTAGATTTAGTTAAATTTATATTCTTTAGTTTACTTGATGAATTCTGGTGATCTTAAATTTAAATAAAATTAATATGAAAATGAAAAAATACTATGTAATATCTATTTTAAATAAAAACTAAATAACCATTGGAAATAATGAACCGTAACAATTAAATGAATCATTATTTGAACTAAATTTTATCAAAAAAATACAATATTTTTCGAAAAGCTTCTATCGCTATAAAAAGTTACGAGGGCCGCTTCCAATACAGTGAATAACATTTTTTATTCATGTAACATAAACGAATAAACATGTACTCTGTTATTATCTATGCATTTTTAAATATAAAAAGAATATTCCATTGTTCGACGATATAATATATTAACTCACAAATTTTGCAGATCAATAACAACTATCTATACTAAAAATCAAAATTGTATTTTTGTATTTTTTTCTAAAATTGTCAAAAAATGAAAGCGAAAAATATGTTCATGTTATCTAATTTTTGCGACTGAATTAATGAATCCGATAACCCAATCCAATACGTAAACCAATTTCTTGAAAAAATAATAATAAGACTTCAAACCTAGAACCACTACCTTTATAGGAATTATTAACGATTAGCATTTGCTTTTTTTCACTAGAAGCTTTTATTCATAAATTACAAAAGTCTCCAGTAGATATTTCAAAGCTACTCATTATTATTCATTAAGAATTTCTTATAGTTTATTAAATCTTGTGCTGACTCATTTATATCATTTCTATTAGTTAAAACCACTCTAAACTAATTGCCTCATTTTTAATCCAACTAATTGCGAAAACTAGGTAAAAAAGCGATTTAATAAAAAAGGATTTTAGTGCAGTTAAAAAGAAATTATGAATTCTGCGAAAATTTCAGATTTTTTTAAATTAATCAATGTGAAAATAGCTAAATTCGACCAATCAATCGAAGCTGAAACTATATACAAACCACTAGTATTTTTTGCCCTGTTGATTTGCATGAATTCCAGTAAAAAATATCAAAAAGGATATTTTCCGTAAAAAATTTTTTGTAAAATATTTGAAGCCTGCTGCATATAATTCCGGGTCATACATATTTTCAATTTATAATTAAACTTCGACCGTACTCATTTTAACTCTAAATATAAAAATTTGACTTTGAATCCATACAATAATAAAGATTTTGTTCGAAATGTTCTCGCACATTCCGAAGAATTTCCGGAGTGATTCGATGGCACTCCTCGACAATTATTTGACGCAAATCTTCTTAAGAGGCTGGTTGTGTTTTGTAGATTTTACTTTTGAGGTATCCCCACAAAAACAAATCAAGGGGCTACAAATCTGGTGACCGTGGAGGCCATTCAATCCTACCTCTTCTCCCAATCCAGTACCGTGGAAAATGTTGATCTAAATACTGACGAACAATCAAAGCATAATGCGGAGGAGCACCGTCCTGTTGAAACATTAAATGATCTTCACTATACAGTTTAAATAATATCGGTCAAGGTAGGGTCAATAGCATCTTCCAGTAATTGCAAATACATTTCGCCAGTCAAATTACCAGGTAAAAAATATGGACCCACCAGCCGGTTACCGAAAATACCAGCCCCCATACATTTAATTTTTGCGGTTGCTGTGTATGTACCGCCTGGAAAATTCTTGCACTAAATGTATTTTATACGGATGGAATTTGTTCTTCTTCAAAATGGTTTCACTAGCTGTATTAACTACAGGCGGCCTATTTTCTCGTTTTTTTATTAGCTACATTTCCAGTCTCTAGCATTTTTGGCCTTGTTGATTTGCATGAATTCCAGTAAAAAAATATCAGAAAGAATATTTTCGGTAAACAATTTTTTTTTTGTAAAATATTTGAAGCCTGCTGCATATAATTCCGGGTCATGCATATTTTCACTTTATAATTATACTTCGACCATACTCATTTTAACCACGTTCGTTTTAAATGAAACCACTCTAAATATAAAAGTTTGACTTTAATTTTTAACCGCTTCAATCTACATCTAAAAGGATGAACAACTAATGTTTTATTAGCAAAAAATATTGGATATTAATAGAATCAAGTAAAAACCAAGAAACAATATTTATGAAAAAACAATTAATATTTTAATTATATTTTTTTTAAATAAATTAAACTGGTTCATAAGAAGCAATAAAAGATAAATACTTTAATTTTATCCTTATGATTTTTATATAATTTTAAATCTAGCTAACCATCCTGCTAACGGAAAAAAACATTGTAGAGTATTTTTTTACAAAGTAACTTTTGCAGCAAAATTCTATTTAAAAAAAATGTTCCATTGATACAAATAAACGGGTTACTTATAACGACAGAAAATATTATTTTCATTTGAATTACAAGGTACGTTAGTCAGAGTTTTATTCAATTAGGTGATAGTGATGAACATATTTTCATATATTTTTAAAGAAACAAGTATCTGGAATTCCTGTCACAGGTATTTTGCTAAATTACGAAAATTAATGTCATGCTTAACTAACCTCCGCAGGCATCTTTGAAATCTACACAGCAGTCTCCCAGTTTCAAGCAGGCATGATCGCAATAGCACGGTTTATCGCTTAAGTCCTCTATTATAGCGTTAATAGGAGCCTTTTGAACCACACAAGAAGAATCTCTTCCTGTGCAACAAAGTTTAGCTTCCCTGCAACTCCCGCACTGACCTCCGCCGAAGTAACACAACGAGATCAAAAACCCGACCAAAAATCGCGTCATTGCAAATTGTTCAATCAACTTTCAAATATCAAAGTTGCCAAACGTTCAGTTGCTGTAGGAAAAAGATTCAGAAGCAGAAAATTCGAAAGTGTCGATGGAAAAAGTTTCGAAGTTAGAAGCACGTGAAGTTTAAGTTCTGGCTCTAAAGGCGGTGGGTAGATCCTCCACCGACCAAAGCGAAAACTGGAATGAACAGAATAACGCAAACCGGCAACTTTTGAAATTTCTGAGCATTTAGGAGATTCGCACTGTGAACCGAAATACTTATTATGCGGACAGAATACTTGGCGTAATAAAATAACACTACGAAAATAATGTATATTTTTAAATGGTATGTAGAACGTGTCATTTGCAACAAAATATTCTAATAAAAATTTTTATAACATCATTAGTTTACACAAAAATTCACCTTAAACATTTACTCCAAAATTTATATGTGGCAGCACCTCACACTTTTAATAAAATTATGTGTCACGTAATATCTACCTTATAAATCATAAAATTGTGTCCGTTTGCAAATGATTCAGATCGTTTAATCGTTTTAAGTTTTTCGTTTAGTAAAGTTTCAATAATTCAGGTAAAAATGGCATTTTATTCAAATCAAGAGTATCACGACATGTTAATTAATCTAATCCGCGATGTTTTGTATCAGTGTTCCAAAGATTGTTGGAAACGTGTAGTGTATTAACTAAAAAAACCAGTGGTAGAAATCTACATCCGCTGTAATCGATCATTCCAAATATCTAAGTGTAATAAAATAAAAACGTATTTTAGGAACGTTTAAAAAAGAATTGTTTACACTTGAGTGAGTAGTCGATGTTGCCGTATTTAGTTGCTTTTCGGTAAATAATATTTGGATAGATCTAAAATACTAATATTTATTTTTTTGAAAACTGCTGATTTAAGAAAAACAATTGATAAGATATTATTATTACGTTTTTATAGCTCCATAAATGTGTATAATTTTCGCGGACACCCTGTATAAAATGATGACTGCGACAAAAAAATTGACGTTCAAAAAATAAAAAAAAGTCTAAAATTTTATACAAAAAGAACGCTTATGTTAAAATATTTGTGAGCCATTTATAAAATGATCGACTTTAAATCAGGGGTATTAAAAAATCTCATTTTTCTTTAAGATCTCGATTTTGAAGTTGAGATTTTAAACAATCTTGATTTTAAAATCCAGATTTGAAATAATTTCAATTTTAAAGCAGAAATCTTAAAAAAAATCACTTTTTTTCTTTAAGATTTCGATAATAAAGTTGAGATTATGATGAATCTTGCAAAATATTTAAAAAATCTTCTATTTTAGTTAAAATCTCGAGTTTAAATTCGATATTTTAATTAATCTCAAAAATATTAATATTAATTGTTATTTTTTAAGATCTCGTCTTTAAAGACGATGTTGCAATGATTCCCGATTATAAATCAACAAATCTCGTCTTTTCCTTCAAAATCTCGACTTTGATATCGTGATTTCAATTAATCTAGGCTTTAAAGAAAGAAATTTTAATACACTTCGAGTTTATAGCAAATATCTTAAAAAATCTCGTATTTTGCTTTTTCAAGGTCGAGATTTTGATGAATCAAAGCAAAAATCTCAAACAATCCCAAATCTCGACTTTGATATTGAAATTTTAATTAATCTCAACTTTAAAGAGACAAATATTAATAAATTTAAAACCAAAAGTCTTATAAATGCAGTAAAAAAATCTAATAACAAGAAAAATTAGTGATGTTATTAAATTTGTTCATTTTGAAACAATTACAATTTTCATTTTCTATTTATTATATATTAAATATTTATAGAATATGAGCACTAGAATATTTTGTTTACGTAAAAAACGAATATTTCCTATATAATATTTAACAAGTATAACTGTCAAAGATATCAACAATATTCATTAAAGATTTTATGTGAATATTGTAAATGAAATAGTTAATAAATATTTAGTTTGTATAACAAATATTTAAGGAGATATACCTATCAGAAATAAAAATGTTCGCTAGAGAATCTGACAACAGCGACATTAAACAAAATCAGTTGATAAATTTTATTCTGATTTATAAATTTTTGATCTTGAGATTCGAATGAACAACTTCCCCAGGCAGCGTTTGAGCTATTCTCAAATATTACGTTGCATTTGTTCTGACATTACATTATACTGAAAACGTTGAAGACACTTGATCATTTAAAATATTAATTTGAACACCTCTATAACTTCCCATAGAGCACATGGATTTTTAATAGATTTCCATTATAATATCTTTAATAAAAATTACTAGAAATCGAATGTACAAAATTTACATATTATGAATAAACCTTTTCAGTGTTCACTGTGGTTTCGTCCTCATTTAACCAAACTTCACTTTGTACAAATCCCAACTTCTCGTATTTACTGACGAGTTGTTAATTTATTAACTCGATATATGGAGACAATAATGACAAATCCGTCATTAATTATAATACAACGTTTACCCGCTTCTTTAAAATCGTGAGCAACAAGTTTATTTGAGAGTAGAGTTTTTTGTGTCTTAACTTTCGAGTGGATGATGATGGAATCCTTAATGCCTAATTGGTTACTTGATATTATGTGATTTTTAGCTATTTTTGTGAATAGTTTGAGTTGAAATAGCTATTGGAATTCTCTGGAAAATTCAGGATAAAATTTTAATTGAATTAAAATGAATCAATTTTAAACACAGGGCTAGAAAGGCAAATCATTGGGCCGTGAAAGCCATACGATGGCAAAACACAAACAGCAATTAAAAAGCGTTTTTACAACGTTTGATAAATATTGTTTCCTTGTTGCAAAGAACGCAAAAGGTAACGCTGACAAAGAGTATTTATTTTAAATGCATTCAAAAAACTAGTGATTCCATAAGAATTAATGTACCTTTAAAAAAGGTAGTTTTATGGATTCAATATATGCCAGTTTGTTCAGTTTTGGCTTTTGATAGTTAATGTTAATATGGAGAGTATGTTTACGTTGGTATATGAAAAAATACACATACACTGCAAAAACAGTTTATGTAAAGTCACACAACATAACTTAGGTAATAAATAACCAACGTTAAGTTATCTGAAAATACATATCTTTATGTAACAATTAATGCACAAATTATTATGAAAATAAATTACGCTCTATTTTATTTAACTTTCAGCAAACTGTCATGTAAAATTAAGAAACAATAATGTGTTATTACTTCATAAGTTATGCTATAATACAATATAGTATGTAATAGGTCAAAACCTGCTGGGTAGGTATAATTACATGATAAAATATGTAGTAAGGCAGTATACATAATGTAAAATTAAATGAAATAATTTGTAAAATTAATAATTGGAAATGTATATTTAAATTTTAAATTGGGTAATATTTCGTATACTGTTGTAGAGTCAAAATGTTTTTGAAATTCCGAAGTAGGTGTCCATAATTCATTCTTTTCTAATAAAATAAGTATTTCCGATTTAACATGAGGAAGGATTTCATCTTCTACTTGGATTCTGTTACTTTCAGTCACTAGGTTTGCTCCATTTATTTGAAGTTTATGCCTAGCTGGAAAAACAGTATTATTCAAAATGCATAAAAAATGTGTGTAGCTTTTTGAAAGGGTTTTTTCTTACCAGTGTTACTATACTTAAAAGGTAGTATTTTCGTTGAAAGGAAGGTTGTTACCTCTTAATATCAAATTTTCATAAAGCTGCGGATCTTCTGTATCCAATAAAATAAATGTTTTTTATTTCTATCAGCTGACCATACTGTATACACTAATATACCCATTGTAGCCGGTGGATTGGTAAAACCTGAAAACGAGATTTCATAAAGAAGCTGTGTAAAGGGTATTTAACTCCCCTTCTGTGACTCGGAACTGTTCAATTGCGTTTTTCTCGAAAACGGGTGAAATTATCGTGTTTAAACAAAAGTACCAATATTACATAGAAATGATGTTTACATCATATTTTCTAATCAAAATCACTAAAACGTTTCCTCAAAAAAGCTACCACTTAATTTCATCATCAGGAATCATTCACGTGGCGCCCCCTGTAACAAAATGAGAAATAATACATAAAATAATATTCCTTATCCAAAGCTATGCCTCTGTGCCGATTTCGATAACAATTGATAAATATAATGTGTCATCATCAGAAAAAAAAATTTCAACTTTAACACCCTATATCTTATTCATCAGCAATATTTTATTAAGGTATATTTGATCCTATCACCATATTTTGGTCCAAATGACCTGTCCTTAGCCTATGTCCCAATAGTTATGACTCACCTTGTATATTGTGTAATTTTTTATTTTCACATGTAGGTATTAATGTAAAACCGATAAAATCTGCCAAGAAAAATTTATTAACGTTAAATACTGAGCGAACCAACTTTCATTTCTTAACTGTTATGCCATAAAAGTATAACACAATTGGCCTAATATTTTGCAGAATCATTAAGTAGTAAGTAAAAATATTAAAACCATTTGGTGCAATATTAACTAGATTTTTAAAGTAGATACATAACAAAAATTTTCAGTTAGACTTTAATTTCCTAAAGGGTACTGTTTATTTGACACATGGAATGTCAATTATTTTATTGAAAAACCCTATTACGTTGTAATTTGGTAACGTCAGCACATACTTCTACTCTTGCAACATCTACTAGCATAATAAATATATATAGCACTGCAATCGTTTTTACTTACAATAATTAATAAACAAATATAATATGTAAATTTTCATAAGGACCTTAATTTTACTTAATCAGTTATGTGAAAGTAACATAATTTAGTCTAAAATATTACATTTGTTCTGTATAACAATATTTTTGGTAACTTAACTATTTTCAAGTAATTTTTAATAGAATGTTTCCTACATATTATAAATTGTAATTCTAGATAAAATGTAATTTCATATATTTATTTATGTAGAAACTTGTTTTACTATAAAATTGTTTGACAGCTACTTAATTTATTCTGAAAAATTACATTCATTTTTTTCAGTGTACGTTTCTTTCATTTTAATTTTTTTTTATAATGAATTTGAATTTGAATAAAATTAGAACGATTAAACGATCTGAATGTTCTGAAAACTAAGACAATTTTATGATTCATCAGGTAGATATTCTTTAGTTACATGACACATATTTTTATTAAAAGTGTGAGTTGTTGCCTCGTATACATTTTCGAGTTAATGTTTAAAGTTTTGTAAATATTTGTATAAAGTAATGATATTAGAAAAAAATGTATTACAACATCCTGTATATATAAAATAGAACAATATAGTAAGTGCCTAGTAAGTAATAAATAATATATTCATTTATTGATATAAATATAAGATTTCTAGGATAATATTTTGCTGAGTAATAGATATTTAATATTAACGTACGTAAAAAATGCAGTTGCAGTTTCGTAACCAAACCACGTAATAGAACCAACAAAGTTGTATAATTGTATAAAAATTCTTTACCATATTCGCGTTTTTTATTCAATGACATGCCATTTGAGATACATACGGTTTTTTTGCAATTTGCCAATTGGTCACTATAATAAAAGGAGCTCAGGATTGCAAAATATATTTTTTTCATTTCCAGAATGAATTATAATTTAATATTTTTTTTTTTTGTAAATAAAAGGTCCCTATAGTTTGTCATACATTTTAATGAAGCCATCAACTTTTGTTGATTCTATACTTCTTTTATCACTTTATCATGTAAATCTGCTCCTTTTTCAATAATACAATACAATTTCTGAAAACTTAAAATCACAGCAATTTAAAAAAAATATTTACTAAATTTTGGTTGGGACAGATTTTTAAATATTCGATAAATATATTCTACATAGATCAGTTAAATATTAGGTTAATATATTTATGTAATAACATATTTATATTTTCTTTTGCATACCAAAGTTAACTGATCATTAATATTAAAATACTTTTAAAAAATCCAGGTTTATAATATATTAAAAAAAGCAATGCGAACCGGCTTTAATACTTATCATTAGGGAATTGTGATGTCGAGTTGAATCTCAATTTTAAAGCAGAAATTTTAAAAATATCTCGATTCTAAATTCCCGTGTTTTGCTTCAAAATCTCGACTTTAAAGTCGACGTTTCAATAAATATCGATTTTATATCAGAAATCATAAAAAACTGTGTTTTACTTCATATATCTCGAGTTTTTGGAGTCAATATTTCAATAGATTTAGACTAAAAACTTGAAATATAAAAAAAATCTCGTGTTTTTCTTTAAGATTTCAATTTTAAAGTCGAGATTTTAAAGAACGTATTTTAAATTCAGGTTTGAATTTAAAGCGAAAACATTTTAAAAAAATAACTTTTCTTCTTTAGAATCTCGATGATGAAGTCGACATTTTGATAAATTTTGTTTTTAAAGTCGAGATTTTGAACTCGATTTGAATAAATTTCATTTTTAAAGCAAAAGCATAAAAAATCACTTTTTTTTAATATATCGATTATAAAGATTTTGTTAAATTGATTTTAAAGTAGAGATTATAAAAAATCTTGCAAAAATCTTTGAAAAATGTTTTGTTTTTAGCTCGATATTTTAATGAATTTCGGTTTTCGATCAAAATTAACAAAAATTAATTGTTTTTCTTTAAGTTCTCGACTTTAAAGACGATATTCCAGTTTTTAAAGCAGATTTTTTTCTTCTTCAGGAGACCCTTTGATATCGCGAATTTAGTTAATCCTCGACTTTAAAGTTACAAATTGTAGTTAGTATATTAGGAATTTAAATCAAAGAGATAGGGTGAAGAAATTTCTAAAAACGAAAATTGTGAGAGTTGTTAAATTTTACATTTTGATGAAATTAAATAATTTTCATTGTTTATTCTTTTCAAAATGTTTATTAATTAGTTAATAAATAATCTAAGCATTTGAATATTTTGTATAGGTAAAGAAACGAATATTTACTGTATTTATTTAGAAAATATTACTTTTAAAAGAAAATATTCATTAAATATTTGATATAAATATTAAAAAGGAAGTATTTAATAAATGATAACAAATACTTAAAACACATATAATATTTCTTTCTATCAGGGATATCAAAAAGTGCCATAAGGCCACGCCTTGGTTTATCTTTTTTCCATTATAACCGATTTTTTCTAGTTTACGGATTTGACCTGAATATTTGTAAACATACACGAACACATGCGAAAGATAAAGAACGTATTACCAATATCTTGAAGTAGGGATACTTCGAGGTGGGAACATAGTTCCATTCAATTCGATAGTAACGTACCGTCAGTCGTGGTCGTACCTCTAGTTCGGTGCCCGCTGCTTAAAAATTCGCCTATGTCCAGTTAGGTACTTTCTGAAACTGTATAACTGTTTTTCTTTAAGTACCGTTTTTTTATTTAAAACTGATTAATAGTTGTATGTATGTGTTTCCTACTACCCGGGCGAAAGGCCTTCAGTCCGCCTCCGCCATCGATATTCTGTTTGAATAATGAACGACATAATAACTAAAATAAAAGATTCGCAAATTCGACATCAAAAACTTTGCGGTTGCATCGAGAACTTTAAACTCCAAGATGATTTAAACCTGAACTCCAATATCTAGAAATTTGTGAAAAAAATGAAAGCATATTTGTACGCTTACAAATTCCTGCTGAATAATAAGGAAAAAGTTTCAATTTTTTTTATATATTTTAGTCCACCTAGTTGTGTTTGGAGCCCTATTTGATACGCAGGAGTGGTAGGAGTAATGCACTTTCTGTCCGTGTGGTGAGTTTTTATTTATGATTTGTTGTCCCTACTTATTTTATTTCTGTCGCGTGCCAAAAGACATGCCCTACCAAATGGATTTACGTACGTTGAAGTAACAACGGAAGATATTTCTGAAATAAACGCATACTTGGAAGAGTTGTTTCTTGCGTGTAGAAATCTTCAGACTAAAATAGACAGTTTAATTCACTCATGTATTTAATTGGATTTCTCAAAACTCTGCTGAAAATCCACAATATCTTTTCAAACAATGGGTATTCTTCTTCAGCACATGTTCTTCTCGCTAAAAGTATCTGATGAAAATAAATAGTTGCCATTTTACCATATTTTTGTTCTTATTTACTTTTTTTACAATTAAATTAATTGTTTTAACCCTTGCTCTGAAATTAATCCATAATAAATATAAAAAAGATAAATTATACTTATCATGAAGTTCCGCAGTATTTCAAAGCTGTTTTTAAATATCTTTGCTCTGACCAGGTTTCGCTAAATTGCGTTTTCAACCAATCTTTACCAAGCATTATATACAGTATGATTTTTTGCTATAATATTCTTCTTTTCCTAAAAAAATTTGTTATTATAATATAGATAGTCTAAAATAATTGAACTTCCCAGGTTAAATTGTTCATTTAGTAATATACTGAGGAGATTTTAGATATTTCTTGATTTCATATTCCTTCCTCCATTCCATATTCCTTCTTCTTTTTTGTCAATTATATAAAATATCTCCAATGTTATTTCAATTATTTTGTTAAGTGAAGGTTTGTGTTTAGTGCCAATGAGGTGTTTTGCGTAGTGTGACTTAATCATATAAGAAATTATATCTCATACAACATCTTCTACTACATCTTTTAAAGTAAGACATAATATGGTTCAGTTTTATTAAATGTAAATCCTAAAATTATTTACAAACTAAATTGTCTGGATTATAAGGCCATGTATCTTGGAGAGACTCTAAGAAATTTTAACATAAGGTATTTTGATTGGACACTCGAACCAAATAACGACAAATCCAAGAAAGATTACCTAATAATAATTGCAAAGGATTATGTCACAAAGAAAAGAGCTTAATACAAAACGGCAACAAAACAGGAAAAGAAATTTTAATATAACGAGACAAAAAAAGCAGTCATTTCAGGATTACTTAGCACATTGACTCTCCAGATCAACAAACTTGAGCACGCCAACAAGAATCATTCGGAAACTTATTTAAGAAGTAATAAAGAGAAACCTAACTAGAAGAAAATGAAAGAAATGAACAAATTCTCAAGAACTCTAACCACATGAGTTTTCCTGTTTGCAAGTTTATAATGAACTTAAAAATGCAGCTGGCCCCAGGATTCGATCTAATAGCAGACAAAACTGTAAAAAATGATGCTCCACTGCACTGTAGGTAACTCAAAGTTATTTCACTCTACAGTAGATTTCTGAAATAATTATGACTTTAATGACATAAAAACTACAAAAACTAATGTTCTTGTTTCCTACGAACATTTTCCAAGTTAATGAAAAAATCTTCACAGCACAAAAACTAATACTCAACGATCAATTTGGAATCCTAAACGACAAGCTGAAAAATCAAAAAGATCAAACCTTAGAAGCTCAAATTCAAAAGAATAGCTCCACTAACCAAAACTATGACATCAAAGCCCGAAGAGAAACCAAAAAAACTAATGCCCATATGTTTCCTAGGAATATTTTCCAAGTTAATGAAAAATTCTTCCCAAGTGACTTGAACGAATCTTACAGGATAAAAACTAATCTCAACAATCAATTTGGAATCCGAAAAGACAAAAGAAACAATCAAAAAGATCGAACCTCAGAAGCTCAGATTCGAAAGAATAGCACCGCTAACCAAAACTATACTTTTCACTAACTATTGACTATATTTTGTTATCGACGAGATTGATGATTATCTTCAACAATATTAAAAGATTCCTACTTCTCAATTTAGAAAATTTCTAACTAAATTCGACATGTTACTTCTTTAATATTTATTTTTCGATTAACTAATTATATTACAATATTAGTGTTCAGAGAGCAAAGACCTCCTCTCAGCGCCTAAAACAGATTTTAAAAATATTGCTGTTATAGTATAATTGTTAACCAGGTTTGAATTATTAATCGTTTCATATTGGTATAAGATTTAAAAAAAATGGTGACAATATTTAGTAATATCAATCACAATCGAGGACTAATTTTTAAATGTATGGTAAATACATAAAAATTTAGCTAAGCATCAAGTACTATTATTTAAATAAATGGGGAACTATACGGTTTAATGAAGGAATACGATGATCGACAGTAAATTTAGTAATATTCACTATGCTTAAACCATTCGCTACATGAGGCGAAGCAGCTGTGATTCCTACAAATTTGCGGTAAGATCAGTTGGAAAGTTCAGAAGTTGGATTTGTAAGTTTGGATTGTTTTGAAAAATTTGAAAAATATCTGGTCCGGACGTTCTGTAGTAAAAACAAGAAATATTTACATTAATAATCTGTTCGCATTTCACTGTATCAATCATCAAAAAAAATATCTCTGCTAAATCGAGACGGTTGTTTCTTGTGTAAATTTTATTAAATCGAATGCTTTGAAGCACCGGCAGTTCCAGCAATTCCTGCAGGACTTGGAATCGGAATATGGAGACCTCGTTTTTCATTGTGAAGTTCCCTGGCTCACTAATGGCAAAATATAGTAAATAAATGATGTAATTAGGAAAATTTTAAATAAAAATTACTAAATTTACTTCCATTTTAACCGGAATTTGGTGGTCGTATTTTACATGTAGCTCGTTCTTAATTGTCCAAAATTTTCAAATATATTTATAATGTTTTCTAGTTTCTCTAAAACATTTCAGATCTCTGTTAGTCAAAAATATCACCCTATATTCCATAACTTTATTTGCCTTTCTAAAAATGCTTGGAAATGAATCCGCCCCTGCTTCCAATTTAATTATCTGAATTTAAATAATATTTATTTTCCAATTACTACACAATATACGCGGAATTCCGACACTAATCTTATCTGACCAGTATTTAATGCTCGGGATCGACAGATGAAGAAAAAACAACAAACATATTAATTATAAATTAAAAGCAAGTAAAAGTAGTTACTGAAAATACAATTTCAAATTTTTTTGCATAAAAGATGATCAAATTTGTAATATTAGCTCTCTGTTTGTCAGTGTTTGGTAACGGTGAGTTTTAGAAATATTTTTGGAAAAATGTCTCTTCCATGTTATACTAATAAACCCAAATTTATTTTTTAGTTTTTAGTTTGAAATGTTACAAGTGCGAAAATTGTGAAATAGACGATCCAAAAACATGGGCAATAATTAACTGTGGTATCTATCACGTTCCTGTTCCAGACCCGTATGTTTGGTCTTGTTTGACCATCGATTTCAACAGTAAGTTGACACCACACAACAATCCATCAATGTTAATTTTAAAGAGATATTGTTCGAAAAAATTACATGTCCTAGCAAATTAAGGTTTGAACATCTATGCGCAAACATCTGTATTTAAATCTCGTTATTTTATGTCATAAACTTTTAGTAAATTTTGATTAAAGATATGCGAAAAAAATTAATAGGAGATACTTCGTTAAAAATTATGAGAGCTGTTTCCTAGAAAAAAATTTCTTAGCCCAACCTGCCTCTAAATAGATATCATCGCCGAAAGGACGGAATTAAAATTGACTTTTTAATTTTTTCTAAAATCCGAGTTATTGTAGAAACTTAACATTTGGGGAATTAGAGAAAATCATGAATTTGTTTTTCTGAATTACTATTAAGTTGTAAAGCGGAAAATTAACAATTCTTATTTCATTTTATGTCGGAACTTTTTTATGGGTTTAAATCCTATAAATTAAAAATATTATTTGGAATTTCTGTTTGATTTCTTAACTTTTTTATTTTTTGGTTTTTCCATTGAACTAATAATTTTCGAACAAAGAAACAAAATACAATAACACCGTTTTTAATGTTTATTAAATGAAATAAAAAATATAAAAATGCAATAACATAGAAATATAAAGAACATAACATAAGTTATAATAAACATTGTAGTTATAACATGGTAATACGAAAAAGTCCCATAAGTACATAATTATGAGTGTATGTAACCCCAAAATATTTAGTTTTTACATTAGTTCGAACTTGAGAAAAAATGAAAAACCCATTTTTAATTCTACCCTTTCTGGGGGATATCTCTTTAGGGGTTGAGCTGAGAAAAATTTTTTATAAGAAAGACCAGTCATAATTTTTAAGGAGGAATCCCATCCTGAATTTTTTTCGCATGAATTTTAAAACTCCCTGTATTTATCAACAAAATTAGTACTAAATTAATTGTAAATTTTTTCTGTTAATTCAAGTCAAACAATGTTAATTTTGCAGATAAAACTACTTCAAGAGAAGAACAAGTGAGGAAATGTGTGCTCTCAGAAAAAAATGATGGAGAACTTACCTTTAATTGTCCCATGGACATAGGTGAAATAAGATCATGTAAAATTTGTGAAACAGATCTTTGTTCTTAAATTAAAATTATAAATAAATATATTTAATTTAATCTTGAAGTTGTAGCAATTAATTAATCTCTATAACCTTAATTATAGGCAACATATTTTACTAGTAAAAGTTGTATGGTTACATATACAATATGTTTTAATTCATATTTTATGACATTTGCGTCCTAATATAATTTTTTTAAAACGAATCTTCATTATTAAAATAACACCTTTCAATCACTAAGTTAAATTAATTTAAATAGATTTGTAAAAAAAAACAATTCGGCTTGGTAAATACTTGGATAGAGGCACCAAATTTTTGACTGACATTGACAGTGACGTTTAATTGTCAACATTTTTTATATTTTTGTTATTTAAAAATGAAATATTTATACTTTTACCATGGCGAATGAAGATTCTGGTATTATTGAAATATTATCGAAACTCGAAAAAGATAATTTGTTGATCCTAGCACGAACCGTGACTCAAGGTCTCTTAAAAATTAATTCTTCAGAAGGTATTGTTTAGTTTTTATAATTCTAATTTATACAAATTATTTATTTTTAGAAGCAATAAAAGGCATTTTAAAATACTCTCCAAATGCCTTAAGCATTCTGAGAAGAAAAGCTATCACGAGAGATGTCCTTTTTTCATATTTAGATGAAAAAAATATATTAATTAAGTTACCAATAACGAAAAATGATTTGATAGACAAAATTCTAGAATATTGGAACAGTTCGAAGGTATCTTTAAGGAAACAAGATTCTGACAACACACACACTCAAGAAATTTCAACAGTATCAAAGCAGAAGGAAGAAAACACTATTTCAGCACTAGCGGAACAGTTTGCTAAGTGGTTCTATTCTTTAATGAACGAGCAAAGCGTTGGCAGTGAACATTTTTATTCAGATGCAAAATTAAAAGTAAATCTATATTCTAACGACGATTGTGATACAACGGTAGTTGAGAATGACCCAGAAGATATAGCAAAAGAATTATTAAAGATTAAAATGGAACACAAGCTTCATTTCAATCCTAATATAACTCAAGAAGGAACCCAAGGAAGAATGGATCCTCATGGATTAGTCATGGTACTTGTATGTGGCACATTGCATATTCAGGAGACCTGTGTAGGTGTGTTTGAACAAATTTTTGCATTAGCGAGAGACCCTTTTTGTGATAACAACTGGAAAATTAAAAACTCTGAAATAAATTTAAGAAGTCAGGCAAAAATTATTGGACAACCACGTTTGTGTGATAGTGAACTTACAGCAGACCTGTTGACTTTACCTATTATTTAATAAGTGGCCAATATCAAAAGTATTTTTGTTTATTTATGTTTTTATAATAAAATAATTTGCCGTTATATTAATATTCATACTAGAAGTTACAGTATCACTTTTTCTTCAAAGGTAAATACTATTAAAAAAATGTTAATTTACACCAGTGGCTAAATGACACAGCTTGGAACCTGGAATCATAAATAAAGGTCACTTTTTCTAATTTCTGTTGAACAAAAGTTACTATCCTTATGGTCAATGAGCTATTTAATAAAACTGAAATATAGACAAGAAACCATATATTTAATTTAAAACATAAAAAGCATTTTTTTGATAAAACTACAGAAAACACTAAAGTATTATGTTTGTTAAATTGAAAATACTTTGAAATAAGTTGAGTAAGTATATATCACATGACACATTAACAGTTAATTAACAGCAAATAATTTAGTAATAAACCATAGCTTAAGTTCATTAGGTAAGAAAAGATAGTCTTTAAAACAACAAGTAAAATGTTTCAAAACAAATAAATTAAAACATTTCTAAATATTAGGTATGTATGCACTACAAAATATAAAAATAGTATTTTAAAGGAAAAGACCTCATGGTTATTTTTTAGAAGTCCCTTTTTCTGACTATTTTATTCACAAGTTTATTTATAACAAGGGTTAGGTTAGCTGATCAGACTACTTTGCCCCATTTGAGACCTTAGGTAATTTTTTATTATTTTATATAATTCCTTGTGGAACAGAAGACTCCACGTTTACTAGCTCGGGCTCTGTCTTTGTTAGCTTTGTTTGTCAATAGTTACTTATCTAATTTACACTCTGATTGCAAAAGGGCCTGTTGAATGTTAAAGTTTAGCCACAAATTTTTCTTAAGAGCTACAAATCTGTTTATTAAAGTAGCCTGAATTTTAGATTTTTATTATATCATCATACAAACATTTTCACACTTAGAACAAATTTCGAAAATTTTTGTTTAAAAATTATGCAATTTCATTTCTTTTTTCCCTTTTTAGTAGATTCTTTCTGGTGATTTTCTGGATTTTTAGCAGGTTGCCAATTAAGAGGCTTTCTTCTATAAAGCGGCCAAGGAGGAATAGTTATCTACAAAAAATACAATCTTACTTCCTGACACATATACAATATGTGATAGCTTAGTACTTACAAGAGCTGCTAAAACAAAACCAGCTCCTAATATGTAAACAGTTTGTGAGAATTGCTGGATAATGTATCCCCAGATTAAACCTACTGCTCCAAATAACGTTATAATTATCCTGGATAACTTTTCTGCCCGAGCTTGTCCTTCAAAATCCTAAAAATATGTTTTTGATTAAAAATCCATTGGTGTTATTTTTTAATATATTTTATTTGCTTTATAGGAAAAATTAAAAAAATAGTTGACAACAATTTTACAGGAGCCTGAATAAAGTTTAAATAATGTTTATTACTATATTTACAATTAAGTTATGAATTGGATAAAATAGAAAACAATGGGTCTTCCAGAAGGCGAACTGTCCCATTTTTTTTTCTTTATAAAAGTACATAATAAATTTCAATAAATTTAGTTGTATATTATCAAAATACCATATGGGTAGGAATGCTGCTAATAAAATCCATGGTTGCTGTTTTCTCTTAGTTTTCACTTACACGTACCTACAAAAACTCAGATCAAATCTAAACACGTACCATATGTCAATATTGTCGTTGTCAAGTTTGTTGACATTAATAGTGTTACATTTTTTCCATTTGAAATAATGGTCTCTGGAATATGAAAATAGCCAGCTAATTTTGAATATATTTGTTGAAATATAAATAAGGGTATGAAAATATTTTAGCAATTCGTAATATTATAGAATCCTTTATTGACTTGCCGCTAAAAAATGGAATATTTTTAGTTTTATAAATTCAAAATGACTGGAAGTTTAAGAATGGCAACACTGATTATATAGAGGGAAGTGGGGAAAGTGGGGAGAAATCAGCCACGGCAGCCATTAAAGATATAAGTTGATCGCCATTCTAATTTTTAGAGTTTTTTGTTACTCAAGTTTGTAATTACTATTTTTTAGCTAGAGGATGGCTGGATCTGGTCGTAATGATTGTAGAATATATGTTGGTAATCTCCCTCCAGATATTCGCACTAAAGACATTCAAGATTTATTTTATAAATTCGGTAAAGTAACTTTTGTTGATCTAAAAAATCGACGCGGTCCTCCATTTGCTTTTGTGGAATTCGAAGATCCGAGGTAAGATACTGTTTTTTTTGTAAATTGTGTACCTAATAATTAATATAAAATTACTTTAGGGATGCAGATGATGCAGTTCACGCTAGGGACGGATACGATTATGATGGCTATAGATTAAGAGTTGAATTTCCTCGAGGGGGTGGAGGCCACAGTGGCTTTAGAGGCGGTCGAGGTGGTGGTGGTGATAGAGGAAGGGGTTCTAGGGGCCCTCCCGCTAGAAGATCCCAATTTAGAGTACTTGTCACAGGTAATTAATTCAATTTGATGATCTACAATACTATCAATTTATTAAAATTATGTGATTTTCATTTCTATAGTCAGTGTTTTCATGGTTCTCTGTTTTTTTTTTCTAGGATTACCCCCATCGGGGTCATGGCAAGATTTAAAAGATCACATGAGAGAGGCTGGTGATGTTTGTTTTGCAGATTCCTTTAAGGATGGATCAGGAGTTGTTGAATTTTTAAGATATGAAGACATGAAATACGCTATTAAAAAACTGGACGATTCAAGATTCAGGTCTCATGAGGTAATGTGATTTTGTGAAATTAAGTTCCCTACAAGTACTGTTAACATTTCCATAGGGAGAAGTCTCTTACATCAGAGTAAAAGAAGACAAAGGAGGTAGTGAAAGAAGATCAGGAGCTAGATCAAGATCAAGATCTTTCTCACCTCGTCGTAGGGGCTCTCCAACTTACAGTCCTGTTAACAGAAGTTTTTCAAGAAGTCGCTCTCGTTCATAAATTCTATCTTGGGATTATTATGTATGTATAATGCTCTTAATGTCAAATTTATCAAGTTTTGCTATAGTTTTCATTAATATTAGTTTTTTGATTGAACTTTTTAATTAATGCTAATTTGTGTGTTGTACATTCCGACTTTTATTAAGAAATTAAAGCCTAAGCTTCAAATCAAGAGAACTCTATTTTATAATTATTGGATCTTATCATAAAAAATATAATCTCTTGTTTTTAAGATGGCTTTATTATAGATTGTAACAATCTGTAGACCCATTTTTAAGATAAACTTAAGACATAGGCACTAATGTAATATTATTTTTTTCTGATATGGTACCTTTGCTGAGCCTGTGTATCAGCGATGGACAATTTGGAAATAAAAAAGATTAAAATGGCGTAGATTCTCTTAAACCCAATCATGAAAAGAGGGAAGAGGAATGAATTTTATTTTTGGATGGATATTTCAAAAGGATTGAAGGGCATTGTGGATTCTTTCATATTGAAGGGAGGATGTTTTTTAGCATCTCGGATTTTCGTGGGATAGGATTAAGACAGGAATTTTAAAAGGAAATTATGCATATTAGGAACAGGATTTATCTGGAGGATGTTCAAAATTTTAGCCCATCTTGGATAGGATTTCTTAAAGTATATTTCATAGCTTTTTAATTTTCTTAGAAAACATAAATTTTATATTCATGTCCCATTTACTTAAATACATATCTAAGTTTTTAGATTAAAAACATGTAATAGGTTCATATCTGAATATCAATTATTTAAAAATTTTCAAAATGTTTTGCTCCTGAATATAAATGTATATACCAATCAACATTTTTTTTTTTAAATTAAATAACTCCAAATTAAGCTATGAAATATACTATTTACCCTCTGGATCATTTTGGATCTGACGTGTTGGATTTAACTCTTAGAAGGACATAAAATTCAGGATCAGATGTGAAACAAAATATTTTGGAAGGAAATCTGGTAATTACAACTTTATACCCATTTCTTAACAACTCCAACCAATGTGTTTTCGGTGTTTCTTTTCCTAATCAGTTTCATTGCACTAGACACCAAATGTGTTTTCGTAATTTGAATTATTTATATTATTCAGATTTTTAATTCTTATTTCACATGTGGTGTCCTGTTTAATAAGAAAAATGCTTTTCTTCACTAACTTCTTTTAAGATAAATTTAGGTGTTTTAAGAAATTTTGGAATTTTAGATGGTTATTATGGGAAAAATTTTGTTAAGTAAAAAAAATTTGGAATGTGACTTTTTGCTTTTCACGTTTCAATCAATTTTGTGCCTAAAGACCTAAGACGGTCAGAGATACAAAAATGATTATAACGGTAAAAATAAAATAAGCAAGATAGAAGCCTGAAATCATAGTAAAACTAAAAATAGCAATGAATAACAAATCAATATTTAGAATAAATTACATTGCCTTGTTTTAAAGTTAAGATTTAGCTCAATTATTTCAAGACATTGAGATAATTTGTCAAAACGATACTTTTTGAGGCGTCCTAATGTTTAATAATTCCAAATATTTCTTAAAATGAATTTGATTCTAAACTACCCTAAATATGCATTACACACCTTTCAAATTCTGTCATGACTGAGCATCTCTTTTTTGGTTTTCAAATTTTAATAAAAATTGAATAAAGTTAACAAAAAATTATTTTATCGGAAAAGGATTCTAGAAAATACTTGGACCAAATTAAAAATGAGTTATTATATATTGTGTTAAATTTAAAAAGGATCTAAACCATAATAAGGAATGGAGAAAAATGGGAATTTCTGAGATACAACTAAAAGAATTGCTATTTATTCTTCACAATTAGCAGTTTTTTTAATTTAAGTTTTGTATTGCTGTAATTTCAACATCAGTCTCGTATTTTTCATACAAACAAGTTCAGAAATAAAATGTATATACCTCAAGCAAAAATCTAAAAGAGTAAAAGATTATGAATAATATACATTAATTTACCAAAAGAGAGAGCAATAATATGTCCGCTCCGTTAACCCTATTTTCTTAACTCCACTGGGCTAGGGGTAGGACCACCTTCAAGATACAAGAGGGGAAATTGTAATATATTTTCACTTGTTTATAATGAGTTCTCTTCATACTTTTATGAATTCTTATAGGTGTACCAATATTTCTGAACTTGTATATTCTTCACCAATATAATAACACTAAATTTTTCATAAGTTAAAAAATACATCTGGGAAATAAAATGCCATCTTAGCGCTTGGAAAATTCCAAAATTCAAAAAATATTGAGACTAGTATTTATCATATTTTTGCTATTAAAAAAAAACAATATAATCCATGGTAGTAATAAAAAATTATATTTTGAGTCTAGAGAACAGTTTACCTACGGAGGCTCCGTCTAGCTTTACAATATTCACTGAATGCTGTAACATGTCAACAAAATGTTTTCTCAAATGGGGGTTGTAGAAATAATTTTCAAAAACAATGTTAAAATCTGAATCTAGAATTTATTTCTAAAATATTTCTCTTCATTGAATTGTAACATCTATCTTTTATTACCAATATTGACTTTTGAATTTATCTTGAGATTCTAAGAAAGCGTAAAATGTATTTGTCGCATATAAAAAAAACCGATAAAAATGAGATACTCAGCAGTCCTTTACCAGTGGGGTGATTAGTAAATAATTTATTTTTACAACCTGGTAGGTCTCGCATTCTGGAGACAAAAAGGATGAGGATGAAATTTCCTAGGACAAAGATAGGATATTCCATATACCTTTGACATTTTATTTTTGGACCTATAGGACATTGGCGGAATATTGCTAGCTTTTCCTAGGAGTTTCGACTGGATGTTTCAAATATTTTTCATTTCGTTGGATTTCAGGGATTACATCAGGATCAGTACAGGTATTCGTTTTTAATATTGTGTGTTGTAATCTTAGAAATAACAATAAATTTGCTACAAACTCAAACCACATTTTTTATTCTACATAAACCATAACAAATAAATATAAAAACATTAATTAATATATAATCTTACAATGTCAAGGGGTTTTGCAGGCAAATTTGTAACTGGACACTTCTGATGTTCATTTAAATATTTTAGGATGCATCTGAAACAAAATATGTATCTGCAAAATAAATATTTGAATAAAATTTTTTGTCAAGAATCGCTGGTTATCTAAACGCACCCGGACACTTGTAGTACTGTTGGAATCGCCCATGATTTTAAACATATTGGACACTTTCCTTTATATTTTTTTGCTTTATTGTCCATCTGAAAAGTAAACCAAAAAATTATAATATATGTTGACAATAAACATGTGAAAATATAGAAATTGTGAAAACCAGTGCTGCAATTTATATTATAATTATATTTACAGGGGGTGGAAGAACTTGGGGCAAATCCGTCATATTGTAACTTGATTTCTGAGAATTCCAGGTTTGCAAAAATTGTAAAAAAAATGCACCGACTTCCAAGGTTGTTGATATTCCATTTCTTAACAAACCAAAACTCAATTGGGATAAGCTAAAATAAAAAATGTGCTTATTCTGATTGGTTTAATAGGTATTAGGAGAATTCTACAGATTATCTATTTTTTTCGGGTTTCTTTTGATTTGCAATAAGTAGACAGAATAATTAGATGTGTAGGGATTTTTAACAGATATAGGCAGATAGATGTAACGCTGGGGTACACCTTTTACTAATCTATGCCAGTCAAATAAACTAATATGTTGTTTTACTTCTACCCATTGCATATTTCAAGAGACATCCAAATATTCCTTGAACCATATAATAAGATTTACCTGAAGCTGCCTTTAAATACTGAGGTCCAAAATCCAGAATAATCCTCAACATTTGAATCATAAGTTAATTTACAATTAATTAATTGGTATATTGGTGAAGGATATGGAGTCGAATTTGCCATATATTTAATATAGTTATGTATTGTAAATAAACCCCATATTAGTTCAAAGGCTGAATAAATATATAATGAACCTTTTTTAAAATAACTATCAAAATCCTGTGTAAACAAAATATTACATGAACAAAATATCACCATTAAAACAAATTAACTTACATCTCTCAATGACCCTTCTGCTTTTTCTATTCTTATTAGCGCAATTTTTTCATTCAGTTTTCGTTTAAAATAAGGAATTGCTACTAAAAATATAAGGGACAGCTCTTTATGCCTTTTTGTTAATGAGTCATTATTAGAAAATGTTCTTTTCAGTCCATAAAAATTCTCGGCAAATGATGCCTCTACAATATATAAAGAATATAATACAGAATGTACCATATTCTTCCCATAAATTGCATAAAAAATATCTGCCGGTATCAAATATACTCTTATAGAGTTAATATGTAGATTGTATATATTTTATATTTATAGAAACATTATCAAATATATATTAGTCAAATGTTCATAATGGTAGTAGTAATATATGATTGGCATTCATTATGGTACTTGAACTATAATGAAAGTCTTTATAATACTAACATACAGGATTATGTTGCTATTCTAAGATGCCAGCAGATAAACAATTAACAATTTGTTTTAAATATAAAAAATTGTGCATTACCATGGTAAGTTAAATAATGGTACTGTAACAGACCATTTAAAACTAAAAAAGTTTCTTCAAAATGTTTATTTAACCATCCAAATTTTTCTGGAATGTTTGTTGATAAAACCTGAAATACTTATTTTATTGAAAGGTAAAATATATAAGCAAATATAATTACTAAAGCAATCCTTTGCAGAGCTGGATGGAGTGTATCATGAAGAGATTTCTGTGCAATAACTTCTAAAATGCTAGGTTTATTTTGAAAAGTTAAAGTAAAATTTGCTGCATGCTCTACCATTTTGGAATCTAACCTATCTGATAAATATAACAATAAAATAATTTATAATTAAATATTTCTTGCATTTGTTATTGGATAAAAAAATTTATATTTTGACATTGTACAAAACAATCATTCTTCTGGTCTAGTACTTTAATGCCAAAGAAACCAGTGATGTGCTATTCCTTACATAGGCAGAGACGCAAAATATCTAAAACAGAGCATGATTGACATTTGACATTTATTTTTATATTTTTTTATGCGGCTTGCGCGTTTACAATTGTAGAAGATAAGTTTTTTAACAAAAGTGGAGTTAGGTTGTTTATAAATATTTTGTAAAAAATATATAAGAAATATATTTACATATGAAGGATAGATTTCAGACCACAAAACGTTTAGTAGCAGTAGCAGTATTTTTACTTTTTATTTGGACTTGCCAGCAACTTTTTGGGGAATGAAATGTTAATTTTTTATTTCAAATAATCATCATTAGAATGTCTAAACAGAAAGTGTCATATTTTTTTAATCCAGATGTAGGAAATTTTCATTATGGAACGGGCCATCCTATGAAACCGCATCGGCTTTCTGTTATTCACAGTCTTATAATGAATTATGGGCTTCATAAAAAAATGCAGATATATAGGCCCTACAAAGCTAGTGCACATGATATGTGCAGGTTTCATTCAGATGAATATATTGGTAAAATATTTTTAACATAACCATAATATGAAAACTACATAAACAATTGGATCTGTATGAATAAAACTGTTGTTTTAGATTTTTTACAAAAAGTAACTCCTCAAAACATTCAAGCATTTACGAAGCATCTAAGCCACTACAATGTAGGAGATGATTGTCCTGTCTTTTATGGACTTTTTGATTTCTGTGCTATGTATACAGGGGCGTCATTAGAGGGCGCCATGAAATTAAATAATAATGATTGTGATATTGCAATAAATTGGTCAGGTACGATATTAAAATAAGAAGCAATTATTTTTTAAAGAAATTCTTTTATTTTTAGGTGGTCTGCATCATGCTAAGAAATTTGAAGCGTCTGGATTTTGTTATGTTAATGACATAGTTATAGCAATTTTAGAATTGCTTAAACATCACCCTAGGGTATTATACATAGATATTGATGTCCATCATGGGGATGGTGTTCAGGAAGCATTTTATTTGACTGATCGAGTTATGACAGTTAGTTTTCATAAATATGGAAACTACTTTTTTCCAGGTACGTTACAATGAACAATCATTAATAGGTAAAGTTCAATTAGTAGATTTGTGAATCATTAATATCTGATAATACATCAAACATGTACCCTATATGTGACATTATTATTAACAAATCGTGAAAAGCTGGATAAAATTATTGACTAGTCAGAGAAGTATGTACACTGAAGAGATAGATAGCTACAGAAAGGTGAATGTTTGGTGTATTCATATTTTCCATAGAATCACTAATGCAGTAGTTTCTGTGACCTCATAGTCCTCTAACAGTCTGTTGTCACTTCTCTGAATTTAGTTTTGAAGGCACTTTTATTTTACAAACATTTTTTTCAAAATATGTAGACTAAATTTTTTTTTGGAAAGTACATATTTTATTCACGTTATAAATGTCTCAACCTCATCCACAAAAACATTTTTGAATATTGTATGTAATAAAAGTATTAAATTGAAAAAGTTTTTGTCATTTTTAACTACAAAATAGATGTGTTGACTAAGAATTTCCTGACTTAATTCATTTACATAATAAATAACATTACATTTTGCAGGGTTTTGTGAATTGTTTTAACATTGTAATGTAAAAGGTATGTTGTATTTACTTCTCTGTGGCTATGGCAATATATCTGGTCTTTTTTTATATCAGTTTTCAAATACTAGTTGAGTCCAAGAGAGGTAAATCTCGCTTTTCAATTTGTTTTACTCTTTGCCTTTAGATTGTGTAAACTACTACAGACAAAATGTAAAAAAAAGGTGGTCCCTTAAATTCTTCTCAGAATCTACATTTTTCTATCTTCTCTAGCCAAGCCAAGATTGCCTTTTAATCGTCAATGTTGCTTTAAGACTGCTGTTAGTATGCGAGTCAATTATTTCTTTGGATTATAGTTCCTTTTATATTTGAAATTGTTGAGCTAAATTTTTTACTTTGAATTAATGCATAATCAAACTAAGAAACTGTTAAGGGCTCCAGCTAAATTAGAGGCTCCGTATTTGAATTAAGTTGTTCAAAATGGGTATTTGACATAAATTGTTTTTAAAAAAGGCCCCAAAAATAATAACTGCTTGGAACCTTTCAAGTGGTTAATATGAGCCTGCTTATTGATGAAAGTAAACTAAGTCAGAAATACATAGAATCAAAATTTGTACTGGACAGAAATAGTCAAGTTAATAATACACATAAGATAAATCATTCAAAGTAGGACTAAATCATTTGCAATAAAATTTATCGTTTGTTTCGAATTCCATTATCCCTATATTACTAAAAAATATATAAATCGTACTTTTATAATTATCTCTTATTATTAAGCAATATTTGAATTGAATATTATTATAGGAACAGGAGATATGTATGAAATAGGTGCTGAAAGTGGAAGGTATTACTCTGTTAATGTACCTTTGAAAGAAGGCATAGATGATGCAAGCTACTGGCATGTTTTTAAACCTGTAATTACTGCAGTAATGGATTTTTATCAACCAACTGCTATTGTCCTTCAATGTGGAGCTGATTCTTTAGCAATGGACAGGTATCTTTAAATTCAATAGTAAACATTATTATTGCTTAGTTCCAATAGCAATATTTTTTTAATTAAATATCTCAGAAACTTGTGTAATTTACTTTCAGACTTGGCTGCTTTTCTTTAAGTACTAAGGGTCATGGTGAATGTGTAAAATTTGTAAAAAGCTTGAATGTGCCTACATTAGTAGTTGGAGGAGGCGGCTACACGTTAAGAAACGTTGCTCGTTGTTGGACTTATGAAACTTCGTTACTAGTAGATGAACAAATATCAAATGAATTGCCCTTTACCGAGTACTTGGAATTTTTTGCACCGGATTTTACGTTACATCCAGACTTCGTGACTAGACAAGAAAATGCTAATAGTAAACATTATTTAGAGGCAATAACAAAGTAAGTTGAAATTATTTTAGTAGAAATCTTACTTATATATCATAATGTAAATTTTATAGGTACACTATTGATAACTTAAAAATGTGTCAGCACTCGCCTAGTGTACAAATGCATGATGTACCAGGTCCAGCTTTAACGGAAGATGAAAAAATGAAAGATGAAGACGATCCTGATGTTCGAATAAGTCAAGAATTAGAGGATAAAATGATTGATGCTAAAAATGAATTTTATGATGGAGATAAAGACAATGACAAAGAAGATATTAAAACTTAGATTATAAGAATTTTTAAATAAGATTTAACTCTAACATAATTTATAAAAGCATACATATTGTGCAAATAGTAAAAAATACCTCAACTTCAAAATTAAAAAATAATTTTTTTATTGTAAATTACTCCATAACAGTGCTGGAGCCATATTTGTCTAACTCATTGACATTGACATCCCATTACCATTTATTACACATAAGGCCTAAAATTTTCAAGTCCTCCTAAAGTCAACTGATGTGGGCATTGTTCCGATGGTGGCCAAACAGGCAAGTCATTGTAATATAAACAAAAACATATCAAAAATCTTTCCTTTATTTATAATTAAAATATAAATTTTATTATTTTACAATTATCACAATACTTTGGTCCTTATTTTTATAAAAATGTTTAGTCATTCTTATATTTATATTAACAATACAATCTCCTTAGTTTATTTTTTTCACAGAGTTTATTTTTCAGGTCTTGTTTAATATTTGTTAAATTATATTTTTTTTCTGATATGTAAGTTGTGGAATAGCTGTGGTCGGACTTCGAGCTATGCATAATATTAGATTCCCTTACCGCTTTTTGTTTACTGGGATCTAAAAATTTTTTTACAAAAGATTGTGCGGAAAAGTTAATATTGTCCACACCTGTTTTCTTCTTTACTTGCATTTGTTCTTCATAAGTGTGGTTTTTGACATGCTTTCGAAGACTGCTCGGGTCTGTGTACTTCTTCATACATCCAAACACTTGACAGGCATAGGGTTTCTAGAAAATATTAAAAAATTAATTTAAAAATAGACAAATTTGAAATAATTATTTGTACACTTAGAAATTGCTCTTGTGTTGATTGAATATATTTAGCAGCTTGAAAAGAAAATTACTGTTTTGGAAATTATTATGCATTTTTTTAATTACGGTACTTCAGCAAAATCAATAAAAATATATCACTAGTAAAAGAAAAATTGAGCTTTCCAGATAATTAAAAAATACATAGCTTGGTCCATGTCAAAATTCAATTCAACTCATAATAAATATTTGAACAGAAGCAGTTTTGAAATTGCCGCTGTCAGTTAAAATTGCACATGTTTCTATCTCAATCTGTAGCCAAAATGGGATACTTTTTATTTAGTTAATTTAAAGGATCTATATACAGGGTGATCAACTTATACTCCGAAGTTTGATATCTCCGTTATCTTGAGATATAGGAAAGAATGTTTTGAATAAAAGTTATAGATGGAGTCAAGCTTCACATTTTAAAATTATTTCATAATATACATTCTCATAAGTTCATAGCATATCAAAATGATGTTTTTTATATATATGTATCTTTAACCACCAGGTATAATTGTAAATAAAATCAATTTAGTATTTTAGTTCAAATAATATCGAAATTGAGTGTCAAACTTAAAATTTGTATTTTTAACACATTTAAGAGCGGTCACCTGTATATCAGAATTTTTTAAATTAAAACAGATTGCAAAAATCAGAAAAAGTTAAACTGCATAGAATAGTTGTTAACTATATCTCTTTTATAACTTCTAAATATATTTTATTGTCAGATTCTAAGAGTTCTAAAATATTTTGTGTCCTATAAAGGGTCTTTAAACTTCTTATCTTTCTAGATTTCGGCCGGTCTTAGTAGCAACATCAATTTTAGAGATAAAAGAAAACATTTTTAGGCGGTGATTTTTAAGTAAAGATTAATAAATGTTATTGCCAATAAATGAATATCTGGAAAAATACTTACTGTATCAAAATGAGTCCTTTGATGTTTGGCCCGGTCTGAGCTGTTTGAGAAACTTTTTGTGCAAGTTGAAAATTGGCATAAATATGGCCGTTCACCGGTGTGACTTCTCTGGTGGATTTTCAGATTTTCCAGTCTTGAAAAAGCCTTATTGCACCCTTTAAACTAAAAGAGTTTGTTTTGATAAGAAAAAGTTATATCACAATTTCGCAAATTAGTTTATAAAACAAAACTGTTTCTTATTATATATATATATATACTTTGATTAAAAAATAATTATTGATGTTTAGTAGTAAAATAATCAAATTCTGTAGTGCAGTGGGTTAATGTTTTTGTTAAACTTCATGTAGACGAAATATAAATAAACCATTAGGGATTACATGTGCAAGAAGACGTTGCGTATTCAGTTTTATATTTATGGTAGCTGGTGGCGCATACTGTTTTATGTTGACCCATCTGGCTTACAGAAATACATATTTAATGTATTTTATTAATGTTAACTAAATACCAGTATAAAGGTAAGTTATTTGTTTTGTGATTTTTAAATAGGATAGCTTGTATTTTATATTTCTGATTTATACATAAAATGAGTAAAACGTTTTCTATACCATTTTGTTTCCCACTAAAAAAATTAGAAGATAGAAAAATTAATAAAAACTTTATTAAGAATCATTCTTTAAATAGAAAACAAATTTGGGAATTCCATTTTATATTCATTTTTTACATCCATATTATCAAAAAAGCGGACCTACTCAAAAAAAAACGAAAGCTTTTGATTTTACAAATAGGCCTGCCCAATTTATTTATTTTTTTAATTGAAGAACGGGCGGTAATATATATGCATGAAGAAATTAACTTTATATTTTTTTATAATTTTGACCAAGTGGGTTCCTCCATTTTAGGTTGAAAGTGTTTTTCTGAAGGTGATTTATTATTATTAAACATTGAAACACTTTATGTTTAATATCTAAAAAGTATTTCCCTTATTTTAATTAAATTAAAATTTGGGTCATCTAAAATTTTATATTTGAAATGATTGAGTTTCATATACATAAGAATAATAATTTCTCCCTTAAATATGTGACAGGTGGTTCGTCACCCAAACGAAACAAATATGTTAGCATTTCTCTAACACGTGTTACTTAATTTTTTTATGAGACTTTAAACAAATGTACGTTATTTTTTAGTTGCTGCTTTTGTCAATGAACTCTTGAATTTGATACTACAGGTTATGGCTAATTTATTTATATGTCAAAAAAGTTGCGGAAATGTTTTTTATATACATCTTCGCCAAATAACATTTGGTTGCTTTTGAATGGAAACGGCTTTCATTCATGTTTAGACAAAGCTAAGTGATGACCTCATAAAATATTGAACTGCACTTGTAAAATATATACAGCATCTTTTTTAAAGAATTTTTTTTACTTACAGGGCATTTATTGGGTTTTTCGCCGCTGTGCACCCTCATGTGGATTAAAAGTTTGTATCTCGCGTTGAAAGGTTTCGTTTTCCTCGGACAATTCGACCAGAAACAAGTAAATTCTTCGCCTAAAACCAAAAATAAGCATAATTATACAGTTTTCTCTGTTAATGCGGTATTTAGATATCAATACCAGGTGGGTGAGGTTTTCCTCACCTAAAAAAATGAGACCATCAATAATCTGTACGTGGCCCAAAGCGCTATGGAATGGAATTTTCGGTCTTACCTCTCTTTAACTCCACATGATTTTTCTCGATGTGTTTAACCAATGATGCTTGCGTTTCATAAAGTTGATAACACTTTTCCCATTTACACTGAAAATTAAGCGAACTGCTCACTTCTTCGCAGTCATTATCGGTTAGAGTTTCATTAATACGCTCTGTTTTTATTAGAGAACAATTGGGATTAGTAGAACTTAGGAACGGATCATCGTTTAAAAGCGCATCGGTTTGGGTCAAAACCATTTGGTTATCAAGATGTACATTGAATAAGATGGGAGAGTTGTCTTGTATTATGCCTGAGTTGTCCACGAGATTCGGATATTTTGAGTTCAACAGGTGACCGAAATCATTAGTCGAGTCAGATGGTTCCTAAAAATATATTTTTTCAAATTTTCAAGAATTAAAGAGTAAGGAAACTATTAATAGGGAAATTAGTAGAAGGTTCTAATTGTTGTAATTATTAACAATGACATATTGTAAATTTTAACAAAACCCGCTAAACCAGCCAATGAATATAGAGTGATAAATTTGTGGAATAAATGTCGGTACGGTATATCAATCATTTAAAAAATAAAATTAAATAAAAAAATTCGATAGGACAGTAATTAAAAATTTCTGTTATTTTTCTTGCAATAAATTGTGTTATGTATAATATTTGGCTGAATTTAACTGTTTATCAATATATACAATAAAAGTGCCAAGACCTACATAATAAAAAAAATTTTAGTTTCTAGTGCAAACAAAATCGATTTGTTTAGGTTTATCCCCTATAACTAGAGAATCGCAAAAGAATATGTAGAATTTTTTCGGTCATTGTAATTTTCCGAAAATAGTCAACTTTTCCTATTTAATTCTCAATTTTCCATAATGATATAAAACATAGGATGAACCAGATAAAATTTTTTTGTAATATTGAAAAAGAACTTAATGTACAATACAGTTATAAACCTAGAACTGGCAACCACAATCAACGCATGCAAAAGATTAATTTTATAATAGACAGTACGTTGAAATTTTTATATGTAACACGATAAAAGTGAGAATTAGAAAAATCAAATAATATACAGGATGTTAAAAAACACAACTCTGATTTGCCTCGGTTTTGTTGAACACTTTGTATATGTTTCATAAAAGTTTGTCGGATATTTTTTACGGTTAATTTTCGATTAGTTATACATTTATTTTGGTTTTATAAAGTGCTGTTTTGACAAAACCACTTGAGCTACAATCTTGTGATTTTAACACATATTGAGTTAAAATATCTAAATGAATGTAAGTTCCTATAAGAAAAAAATTGAGCTCGAATGATATTTGCATCATAGTAATTTAATTTACTATTCCGATTTTCTTTTGGTTCTTATTTGGTTGATACCAAATTTATCTATCTATTCTCTTATTTTCTATAATAATATTAATAATTTGTATATGTAAATTGCTTACCTGGTCAAGGTTTGACAAATCATTAGCTGGAGCTTTTCTTATAAAGCTGTTAAAATTGACATTATTTTTAATTTTTATGATTGGTGGTAAAAAAGTTAAAAAATCGGAACAACCGTTTTCCTCTGGGCTATTAAATTCAGTCTTCACATTCTCAAAATTAAACGAATTATCCACGAAATCCTCCCCAATATCAATATTTTCAAAATCGATGTTGCCGATTGATTTGTCTTGATTTTCTTCAGCAAACGGCGGTTGAACGAAGAAGTTAGAAAAAACACCATAAGTGGTTGATTCCATATACGAATTTTCAGTAGTAAATGTTTCGGTGTCGAAATTTTCTTCGGTCTCGTTGTTTTTCGTAACGTTATTATCAAAATCGATTTCGAAATCATCGAAATCAAAATTAACATCAATTTCACTAGTGGGAGTGCTAACAGGCGAATCTTCTGGATTCGAAATTAAATAATCTATCAGATAATCATCATCTACATCGTTCAAATTAGTCGTCTGAGCGTCATTTTCGTTAAATGTCGATAGTATATCATTTTTGGATAAATTTTGAGCTTCGTAAAATGCCAAGTTGAATTTTTCCATTAATTCTGCTTGACTAAGATGATTGATCGGATTGTATAGTTGATCAGTCATTTCGTATGATTTTGTTAACATCTGAAATAAATTAAATATATTTTTTCGATTTGTAAATAAATTTTGATGTGGAAAAATGTGAAAGAAATTAATAAGTGTTTAAAAGTAGCACAGCTTTTCATTTTTTCACCCTTGCCATATAATCAATTGTGTCTATAAGATATTTGAACTTTTTGCATATTTTTAATTGAAAATCTTTTAAAGATTAGAGCAGTTATATTTATGCAAGGAATATATAAAGAAATAAAAAAATATACGGGGTGTTCCATTTAAAAAAACAAAATTTTTGTCTGGCGCTGCGTTTCTGAATATTTGGGACTAATTTTAAAATGTGAATCTCAAGACTGCCTACACTTTTTGTAAAAACTTTTTTTTCGTAACTTCAATAATAGCGGACTAATCGTACTTCGATGCACTAATGCCGCACCCTGTATGTCATCAATTATGATTTATTACTGATATACAGGAAATTTCGTTTTCTAAAAAAAATCATATGAGTCGTAAGAATGTAAGAATACTAATTTGATTTGTAACATTCCATATCAACGATGGACTATTATTTTTTTATTTTTATGTTTATATCTAAACAATACATTCTTCTATGAAATTATTTATTTTAAGCCACTCAAAAACTTTGAGTACATTTTTTATTTAATAATATTTTACATTACAAGTATTCTTATATTTAATTAATCAAAAATAAGTTTACTTAAAAATATTTTTTTGCATAAAATCATAACACTTTGTATATTTAAAAAAATATTTTTAATAATTTATTATTATACATTTCTTACATTGTACGGCATAGCTTAAATTTCATTAAATCTAAATATATGCATTTTATATTAAAGCAATGAAAGTTATTTAAAAAAAACACATATTTACAATATTCTTTTATTCTTCTAACAAATTTTAGTGAAATATGCTTTTTTTGTTTTGCATAATGTGTAATTAATATAGTTTCTTTATTCGGCACCTTTATTAAAAATAATATACTAATATACTAACTAGGGTAATAAAATTATACTAACCTTTTCCAATTCACAAATAAAAATAAATTGCCAATAATTGATCACAAAATCACAAAACAAAAATAAAAAAAATAAAAAGTCTTTTTTGCAAATAATTACATCAAAACAAGATAAATTTCACGGTACCGGTAGCCGCTCTTTACGAGCCCACTGAATATATGAAGTGATATCATCAAAATATTAAAACTAAATTAAGATGACATCTTGAAGTGTTATAATTTTAAACTCCATCAGATTCCGACGTCTGAAAAAAAAAAGTTCGGTTTCCTCCGAGTATACTCGGAGTTTTCAGTTTTGAGCTTTCATAGATTTAGCTTTACTTAAATGCCTAATCGACATTCCAGGCAGTTTATAAACACGTGTTGCATTTATTTTAATCCAGGACTGTTTATATTCGGGGATGTTAACCCTTACCTTAGTTAAACAGTCTATAAATAAAGATTTTTTACAAATTGAAATTCAGCTTTTTAATTCATTTAGTATTGAACACAAAATTTTATCTGCTGGCATTAACTATTATGTTTTTCAGATAATCTAAAATGTTTTATGCACTATTGTTTTATGAAATATTATAGATGTTTCCTTAAGACTAATGATATCCATTAATCACTAGTGAATAATGAAATCATTATTCACTGCTCCTAAAAGCGAAATTTGAAAGAAACAATTTAGTTACTATTCAATTTAGACCTACATACACAGTGAAAAAAATATCAGGCTCGTTGTTATAAAATATCTATGAAAAAAAGTTTATATGCAAAAGGGTATTTTATTGTTTTTCGAGGCATTCGCAATTACGTTCTTCAAACAAATTACTAAAACACTTATTCCATTTAGAAGTTGGTATGCTCAAAATGAATGCTTTGAATGCATCCATGGGTTCTTCAAAGCAGGAAAAACGTTGACCACGCATTTTATTTTGAATTGTAGGAAACGTAAAAAAGTCACTTGGTGTCAAATCAGGACTGTGGGATGGTGGATCATTAATTCGACGTTTGTACTGGGCAAGATGCAACATGATTACACATTTACGTTTATTTTTGGT
Source organism: Hermaeophaga mercurialis (assembly GCA_951812935.1). NCBI lineage: Eukaryota > Metazoa > Arthropoda > Insecta > Coleoptera > Chrysomelidae > Hermaeophaga > Hermaeophaga mercurialis. Next base: position 29,228,205 of record OX638362.1, on the reverse strand, counting down.
ACTTGGTCAATTATTGCGGGTAAACAAACAAACTGTTGCATACGACTTCGAATTTACTGTTCAACAATCTTCTAAAGCAATTGTAGTCACGTGACCAGCTTTGGCAACGAAACGTATAATATTTTTTTCCGAAATTTACATAACAGCTTAAAGCTCTTCTAAATAATCACAAGAGTGACATTATGCAAAATTATCTGAGAGGTCTCGAAGCCACTGATTACACGCTTTGGAAAACCACTCAAAAAATCACAATTGACTAATCCACCCATAGACAAAGAAAACGGTTAATGGGTGAAGAGTGATAAAAAAAACTTTTAATTCGTTTGTCATTTCGACAAGGTGTTCCAACACACAAGCGAATAACTTATTAAAAAATAGCATTAGGGGTCAAGTAACGCATCATTTTAAAGCCCTTTTTAAATAAAATACATTTTAAAATTTAAATTATGTTTAGTTGTTTACTTACTTTTTAATTAAAATACATTTTCAAATTGATGACCACCCGCGTCCATACAATAAACAACTAAACATAATTTAAGCTTTAAAATGTAATTTATTAAAAATTATTATGTCGAATTTAAAAATTTAAAAACTGTTATAAAGAGAATTGAAAGGGCTTTAAAATGATACCTTACTTAACCCCTAATGCCATTTAAATATTTTGGGGTGATTGTTACCCTCGCTTGGAGGTGTAAGCAGCGAAGTCGAAAATACCGGAAAAAAGTGTCCTCCTTTGATCAAAAATCGACGGGTCTCTGCGTTTTTTTAAAACGTTAACGCAGTTCCTGATAATGGCTCTGTTTCGTTTTCGTTTGGCCACCCTGTATATATATATATATGTATCTAACGAATATATTTAAGAACAGATCACTCTCCCATGGTGTCAAAGGTAGCACAAAAACTTCTAATCCCTAAATACAAAAAAAAATAAACCATTTATTTAAAATAAATAATCATTCATTCATTGTGGTACTAGTACTAAAGTAAATGTTTAATATGGTACTAGTACAAAAATTAACCTTTATAAAGAGATGTACTAGGATGTCAGTATGTAGATAATAGTTATTTAGTTTATTAGTGGGATTAGGGCATTATTAACATATAAACGCGTGAGTTGCAAGACGAAGACGTTAGCCCAATACGCTAACAGCGAGAGTATGGTTATAGCCCTTATCACACGTATTAAAATACAACAATTTGTCTACGACTATCAAGAATTATCAACAACTGCAAATATTGATAAATTTGAATGACATTTCGATTTAATTTATTTGACAATTGGCGAACATTTTATCTAAAATCAAAGCAGCGATTATGTAATAGCATTTACTTATTGATATGGTAAACTGACAGTTTGTTACAAACAACGTCAAATATTTTTAATTTCTCTTAGTTTCAAGAAAACGCGTTAATATGAATGAGTCTGAATCTGAAAGTCTTATACCAGATATTGAAGATTGTGCAACTAAAGCAATTTTAAATTAATTGTTTCAACTCCATATTTATAAAGCAATTTTGTTACTAATTCAACAAAAATCCGGAATAAAAAGCTTATGGCTTCTTAGTAAATGGTGTGAGGAAAAGAAAATCAAAAATGAAACATATGAGAAGGTGTTACTAGGTTATTTCGAGAATATATCTAAACGTTATAAATCTTCAAACTTTTTGGCATATTATTAATTTAAAAAAATGAAAAAGGAAGAATCTATCTAAGTACCCTCGAGATCTCTTGATTTAACCAACCTGTTAGAGAGAAGAGTACTTATTTTCTATCCATCATAATTTTTTCAACTATTTGTAATTTCTTTTTTGCTTCTGGCTGATACCTGTTATTTTACCTCCCCGGTTAATACTTTTCAGATCGCCTTAGCAAATTGATGATATAGTAATAACCGATTTTTCATGTTTTTGTTAGAAACACTCGCCGATCTCATCTAAACTATTCTAATACTTGTTTTTGGATGGGCTCACTTCAAATGTTTTATAACTGCTATTCTTGTAATAATTTTAATGACAACCTTTAAAATAAATATATCACAGTAACAAAAATTAGGTAAAATAATATCCAGAACTCACTATCTATTATAAATAATAAACAGAAATCGTATTTTTTTTTTAAATTATGCTTAATTGGTTCAGTAATTTTGATAGTGAGGTAAATTTAGTTGTCAACATATAAAAAAATATATTTTTGTCTTATAATTGTGTCTAAACCCACTTGATAGCATTTCATATGGTTTTATTTAATACGCATCTGATTGGCTAACTGCACGTGGCCTAGAGTTTTTTGCTACCCCGTAACCCGATATCTTTCTACTCTCGACGAGTCGTACACTTGTCTTTGGCTTTAAGATAAAGATAGACTTTTGTTTTGTTTTGTAAAAGCAGTTGGTATTAACTTTCTTTTTAATTATTTTTGATTT
>OX638362.1:27894243-27968280 GCA_951812935.1 Hermaeophaga mercurialis | reverse complement strand
ACTCACCAGTAAAACCCCCAGGTTTTAGTTTAATATTTACAAAAATCTGAGACTTCCAGTAAAATTCAAATCATCTTAACCAGAATTTATTTAATAATATTAATAAAAAAAATATTATAGACTAAATAATAAATTAGCTTGTCTGAAACAAATCCTTTTAACAATGTCTTCACGCGAATAGAAACCTGAAATTTGGTTAAATATCTACTAATCACTTTTAGTTTTTCGCGAAAAAATTCCATAGAGCACGATATTATAACTAAATCATTAAATCTAATACCTGCTTGACATCCGGTTAGAAATTTACATTTCAATTAAATAAAATTCCAACTTTGGCAAATAACATTAGTAAATTTGGAATTATGCAAACATTTTAAAATATTATTTTTAGATATAAAATATATCTCTACGCATAGTTACGTAATAATTGGAGATGATTTAAAAAATGTATGAAAATAAATAACCAGAATTCAAGAAATATTTAGTAAGTAGTAATTCTACTAAAATTGTTTTTAAACAACATGTTTTGTTTAAATAGCGGTTTATTATGTAATACAATTGTTTGGAGACATACTACTACAATACCTTACTACCATTACATGTGGGATACATGAAAATATGATTTATTTTTTATATACAGAGTGTTGATAAATTCATACGAAAAAATTTAGGAAGAGATTCCTCGTTGAAAATTATGAATGATCTTTCCAATAAAAAAGAAGTTTTAAAAGCAACTTTTTGAGGAATATCAGCTCTCGAAAGAATGAAATCAAAATTGAATTTTTAATTGTTTTCTTATATCCGGCTTAATATATTAACTTGAAATGTTTGGAAGTAATTACGAGATTTTTTCAGTATTACCATTATATTATAAGGTGGAGAAATTAACACTTATTTTATTTTATGTTAGAACTTTTTATAGGGTTGAATTTTATTACTTAAAAATATCATTCGGAATTCCTATATCTTAATTTTCCTATCTATTGCACTTTTTCCTAGAACTAATGGTTTTCGAATAAAAAAATAATTAATATCTCATTTTTTATTCCATCTTTTCGGGGATTATATCTGTTGGGTTGAACAGAGAAAACTTTTTAGAGGAAAAACCGCTCAAAATTTTTAATGAGGAACCTACTACTAAATTTTTTTGCATGAATTTAGCAACACTTGATATTTAAATGTATGTTGAATAGTCGATAGTTTTCAAGTTTACAAAACTAATGATTTTTAATTTGTTTTTACAGATTATCCAAATATTTTTATATTTGGTACAGTGTTCTACTATATGCATTATGTACTGCTCAAACTATTAATCAACGTTATCCGGTATTAGAGATCTAGGTGTTATTTTTAATCAATATTTATAGCTCAGTGCGAACTTTTTATTGACCTTTTTTCATACGATGCAATTTTTTTTTAAATGTTAAAATTTTGTCTGATATCAAAGAAATATTAGACTTCTATTGAACATATTACTTTTACAGTAGATCTTGTTAAAAAGTACTTACTAAAACTTAACCGGGATTAGATGGTCTAACTTCGTACTTATTAAAAAAGTGTGCAAATGTTCTTACATTTCCGCTGTCTCTGGTTTTGCAAGTTTCTTTTAATCAAGGCTCCCTTCGTCCAAACTGAAAACTAGCGTCTGTCACTCCTATATTCAAGATGGGCAATAAACTCAATAGTAATAATTACCGTCCAATAAGTCTATTAGCAGTTGTAAGTAAAGTTATGGAGTCCATAATTTCAGAAGATATGCTTGAATTTCTCTTAACGAAAACATTGTTATAAATCAACAACACGGTTTTATACCTGGCCGCTCAACTCTTACTAACTTACAGCATTGTGTAAACGATTAGACTAGATCCTTAAATAGTCATCAACCAATCGACATAGTATATTTAGACTTCTCCAAAGCTTTTGACCGAGTCCTTCGGCGTAGACTCTTATATAAGTTAGAAGACCTTGGCATCCGTAGAAAAATAAATTCTTGGATTCAAAACTTCCTAACTAATCGACTTTTCAAAGTTAGTGTAGACGAAGGTTTTTCACAGGAAATACCTGTCAAAAGTGAAGTTCCACAAGGCTCGGTTTGGGTCCTCCGCTATTTATGGTATATCCTAGTGACCTTCAATTCCACGTAAAAAATAAAATTTCATTTTACGATGACGACACAAAATATATGCCAATCTATTAAACAGCCGATCATCCTTCAAGAAAACTTGGATTCAATTTAAAGTGGAGTTCGGAGTGGTTGCTTCCCTTGAATTCCGAAAAATGTGTAGTTCTCTGAATCTGTAAAAACAATCCATTTATACCTTAATTTATTAATGGTCAACATTTATCAACGTCACACAATGACCTAGGACTTTTTGTTAACAATGAATTGAGTTGGTCGGATCACGTGAGTTCAGTGTGCAAGCGTGCGAATTCTAGACTCTTTCTGATTCGTAAGTGTTTTTCAAGAGTTTCTTTCCGGTCCTTTTGTAAACTTTACACAATCTATGCAAGGCCAATTCTTGAATACTCTGGACCTGTTTGGCATCCCGACCTGACCCGCGATAAGGCTTTACTAAAAAATGTTCAACGCAAAGCAATCTGACTTCCTTTCGGACTAGTAAGACCATCGTATGAAGAAAGACTCTCAATGGCCAATATTACCACTTCCGTGGCTTCGGGGTGACCTAGTTATAACATTCAGAATATTAAATGATAATTTTGGTAATCTGAAGACAGTTTTTACTCTTAACCAGGACACACGCCTCAGAGGACACCAATTTAAGTTAAAGAAAGAAAATGTTGTAACGAGATCAAGACAAAACTTTATTGCAAATAGAGTCTTCAATATTTGGAATAATTTAGAAAATAACATTGTTACGGCTCCCAACACAAATATTTTCAAAAATAGACTGGTCAATAGTATTACTTTTAATCTTGGTATTTAATTGAGCATTGTTATCTGGTGTACCTAATATTTTTATTTTATTTTTGTTTTTGTGTACTAGTAGGTATTTTCATATATTATTTTTCTTTTTTTCTTTTTTGGGCACAATAAAAGCTTCCCCCTCTGCCTTTATAAATTTGTAATAATAATAATACCTTAATTCGCACATACCGTTGGATATAATTTCAAATATCTCAGAAAAGGTTTATCGTTCATATTAATAAATTGGGCAGCGTAATGTTTATAGAATATTAGAAAGCCCTATTGTACTCGTATATTTGGATACTAAAGTTAATTTTTAAAAAAACAAACCCCAAAATTTGTGACCTACAACTTTTATTGATAATGTTAAAAGTCAAAACAAGCAAAACTATATCTACACTCGAAAGAACAAATCCATGAACTTTAACAATCGATCAAATGCAATTTTTACAGAATAATCTAAACTAGCTTCATTAGAAGCTTGTATGAATGATGACTTAATTAATATATGTCTATTATATACTTTTATTATTTTTAATAAATTGTCCCGTATATCAAAATAATTCAGTGTACAATCCACTGAAGAGAATTAAATAAAAACATAAAAAGACAAATTAGATTATCGTATTCTACCACCTTTTTCAGAATGTTCCATACCAATAGAATCACCCCGTATAGAAGCAACATAAAGTATCGACAAAATATCCGTTACAATATTTATATCTTCCTTCATATGTAAATACAAAAAAGATTGTTGTAAAATATTTCACCTACTTAGAAAAACATGCCGCGATACCCTTATTCAAGTTTCCGTCCCCAGAGAATAACGTCTAAAAATTGGTATCATTTCACCCTATAAGAAACCCTAAATCATCTTATCCCTTTTGCGTAACATCTTTCCATTCGACATAACATTTCTAGCTCCGACTGCGAATCGTAGCGGGTATATTTAAAAGCAAATGGTGTGTGACATATTCGTTGAACTCAGAAATATGTGTTAGCACACTCCCTGTGGGATAATTACTCAGAACTAAATGACAGCCAGCTCAGTTTGGCACGGACAATATCTTCCAGAGAAATTCGAAATATAATGGATAAACTTTCAGTTTGATCGTTACATAACGTATATTAAGAAAACAATTATACATTGGCCAATAAATAATCGATTGTGGTTTCATATGATTTTAAATAAGTTTAAGTGAAACAGACAGAGGTGCTATAGATGAATTGAATAAAGTAATGGTTTACGATTAACAGGCTCAGAGGAAAGAATCTACTTATAGAGGTGATGACAAACTGAAATACTTGTCAGTTTTTCATCAGCAATGATTGTTAATAACATACAGGGTTTTCTTTTATTAATAGTTGCTTAGAAAGTATCAGAACTAGACAACATACAAAAGGAATGTAAAAGGTAATGAAATAAACACCGAAGCTGATATTGAATGAGAGAAAATGATAGAAGGACTTCTCTATAAATCATTTCCTATAAATGAAAGAATATTTTTAAGCTCCTGTTTTCTCCACACTTTTAAAAAATTGTAGTGATGATACGCATATAAGAATTAAAAAAAAAAACTTTATGTATTTACCGATGGACCGCTACTTTACGTCTAGATAACCTGATTACTAATTAAAGAGTGAATTGGTTACGAAGTTAGGTTCTAATTAGAGGAGAAACCTCAACAAGTCATATATAACTTCAACGTAATATGTAACAAAAGTTTGCAAGTATTACTTGGGTTAGTTTGCAATATTGAATTCATAGAACTTGACGTAATCAAGCTTGTAAATAGAGGCAGTGACGTAGAAAACGTATTTTATATAAATTACAGAAGCCTCTATGTCGTAAGAAATATATAATAATAATAATAAAAATAATAATAATAATATATGTTTGTCGTTTCACCTATTAATTTGTTAAGACAGTTGCTCTTATTTACTTTTATTTTAATACCTGTTCCGGTATCACCAAATTATATCATTTCTTCTTACTTTAATGATTTTTAGTTCTTCTTTATTTTATTTTCCACTCGCTATTCTTTCGACTATTAGTCGAGGTCCTACTTTCTATTATCTATATACATATTCACTCTCTGATCAAGTGATCAATCATCTTTGGTTTGTTTATTCGGAAATTAAAATCTTCAATATTCTGATAATTTTCTATATTCTTGGTTAGAGTTGTATTTTTAATTCTCTTAGGTATCTCTTTATCTCTGATCCCTTTGAACTTAAACACTTCCATCAATTCATTATTTTAAATTTGTCTTTTAGTTTATCCCTCGATTATTCTGTAACAGCGATTCTTAATAGGTTGTAGTTTTTGAAAATTACTCTTCGCTGTTGACGACCATACAACTATTGCATTAAGGAATATCGGTCTTAGGTATGTTTTGTAGAGTTGTACTTTTAATTTTTTCTCTAACTGGCATGTTTTATAAATATGAGGTTGAATAATTGCTATCGCACGTCTTGCTTTCTTGGCTACTTCTTTTATGTGTTCATTAAACCTAAGTTGTCTATCTAACTTACTTGATCGTCGAATTTAATTTTCTCTGGAGGTTTTCTGTCATTAGATAATATTACAAATTGGGTTTTATGTGGATTTGGTTTAATCTTTCATTTATGATGATAATTTTTAAGCCTTCGTTTCGTTTTTGCCATTCTTTTAGATATCGATGTTCCAATTATCTCGCAGTTATCCGCCAACAATGCTAACTCAATTGATTTACTTTTAATATCATTCGTGTATGTATTGAAGAGTATAGACGATAGTATACTACCTTGCGGCAGTTCATCAATCATATTAGGTAAATTTAAATGTTTTTCTATTCTAATAATTTATTTCGAAAGTTCTATTAGTAAGGTAACTATTGGTGATTCTAATTAGATACTGTGGGATGTTCTCACTATTCATTTTAACTATCAAAGCTATTCTCCAAATAGTATCATAAGTTTTTTCCAAGTCTAACACTGCTATTGCTGTTTTTTGTTTGTTATTTAAATTACTCATTCCTCTATTTACAACTCTTGCTAATTGTAGGTCGGTATTACGTTTTCCTCTAAATCCAAACTGCTCCTCATTAATTATTTTATTTTTCTCCAGGTGATAAGAAATACGTTTTTGTATTATTTTTTCAAGTCCTTTGGAAATTATATTAATAAGTGAAATGGGTGTATAATTCTAAGGTCTTTTTAAGTCTTTTCCCTGCTTTGGTATTGGTATTATCAAAGCGTTTTTCCAGCTGTTGGGAAAATATGTCAAATTCAAAGCTGCCATGTAAACATAATAAATTTGAACCAGCATTTTTATAGGAACATTTCTAATGAGATGTACTTTTATTCCATCTTCCCCTGGTGCCTTGTTATTCTTCATTTTTTTGAACACTTTGTTGATTTCCTCTTGTTGTGAAGTTGGATATATAATATCATCATTTGGTAATTTAAGAATTCGTTTATCTTTAAGGTTGACTGACTCTTTCAATTGTAATGGGATCAGATAAATTTCTAGTTAGTTCATGATTTTCTTGATATTAATCTAGCTGTTACCTCCATTTTTAAATAATCCAATGTTTCTTAACTCTACGTTTACCTTTCTGCCAATCATATTTTGTAATTGTCTTCTTATTCGATTTCTACTCTTAATTGCCTCTCTTGTTTCTCCATTAATCTGTACTTCTTTCTTTGTTTATATTTCTTTCGGTATTGCTTCATCTGCCACCTTTATTATTATTTTATTTTGCTTCTGTGTCTAATTATTTTTTCGTTGTTATATATCAGATTATTTTCGTTTTCTGCTTTAATAAATTTTTGTATAATTTCCAAATTGATCTTCCCAAGAAGAATGAGATCATTTTTGCTTGTTTTTTAATATAATTTTAAACATCGAAATCTAATTTCAAAAAAAGGATAGAACATGCCATAGCAATAAAAATGTATTTGGAAAAAACAAGAATTCATTTATTTAAGAAAATATAGCTGGATATGATTTTATTACTTATTAACAACACCTTTTTGTTCGTCTTTAGAAATTGAAAAGTAGAATTTGTAACAAAACGTTTGTCAGCTTAAATTTATAGGGATTCTTTCAAAACACGTTTTTAATTCCCCAAAAAAATACTTAACTTAAATAAATCACATTCTTACCTAAGAAACAGTGATACGTTGTTACCCCAATTAATCAATATTGAAAATACATAAATCGTAAAAGTAAACTGGGAATTGGAATTTAAACTTTTACCAATTCGAAGAAAGAAAAGAATCAAGAATGCAGAAGTCAGGAGCGTCCTTCAAAATAATTCAACTGACATTTCCATAGTTAACACACAAAAATGGACAATATTTATTTCCATTAGTTGCTTTCTTTTTATTGATTACTTAAACTTTAAAGGATATTGTTATTTTATCACTGAAAAATATTAAAATCAATTGATCTAGAAAAAAGGGGTTTAATTCAGAAAAGGACTAATAAACAGGGAGTTAAAATATTTTAATGTTTTAAAAACGGCAAGTTGTTCATATTTAATGATTTTTTATAAGTCCTTTGATAAGAATTTTTAACAGGTCGAGTATTTGAATTAGATTTTTTAAGAAGTTCCATATTTATTTATTAATTCTTTACAATGTTAGATTCAAAATATCTGTAGTAAATATTTATTCCCTGATGTGGTACTTACTTTAATCATAAATACCACTTTCTAAATTATTATACAGAGTGCAAGTATACATAGGTTAAAAGTAGATAAAGAGTGTCAAGATGATCCCAAAACATCCCATAATTTTCTCAAGTCTACCGTTTCCGATAAGCAGTGATTTATGTATCATGACAAGGAATTAAAGGACCTTTTGGTATTAACAAGTTTATAAAATGTGGATATAATAGATATCATTTCGTTAATTATCCTGTAATTTTAATTACCAAATACTTAAATACTGTATTAAACGCACGTTAAAAAGCCAACGTCTTCCATTACTCATACCCTCTTCAATTTCAATAGACAATAAATAACTAAATTCTTGGAAAGAAAACCATAAACCAAATTTTAATTAATGTAATTATAAACTTATTTAATTTATGTATTAATCAAAATTACTTTGTTTTTGATGATAAATTTTATATTAAAATTGAAGGATAAGCAATGGGTAGTCCAATATCACCAATTTTGGCAAATATTTTTATTGATAATTTGGACCAATATTTTTTTATTCAAATATCTCCTAGAACGGTATAGATATGTTGATGGTGTTTTGGCTGGTTTTATAGGTGTGATACACAATTGGATATTTTCTTTAATTTTATTAACAAATTACATCCAAACATAAAAATTACCGTTGAAATTGAACGTATCCGTTCTGTAAATTTCTTAGATATAACTGCAAAAGAGTAAACTGTTATCTTCAATTTATCGCAAACCAACTCATACAAATAATACTATCCCTTATAACTCTGATCACCTATATCACATAAATTAGCAGCTTATAATTTAATGATATAGTGCTTTTTCAGTACCAATGAGTAGGGATGATTTTAAAAAGGAAATTAATATAACAAAACAAATCGCCTCTAATACTGTCTAATAATTATCCATTACATCTAATAAATAGATTCATTAATAAAAAGGAAGAAAAGGTTAACATTAACCTTATATTTTCTAAACAACCTAAAGATGACAGGTCATATAAAACTATTATATATTTTGGAAATATTTTAAACAAAATATCAAAAAATATATCTCGTATAACATCTTCTACAATATCTTTTAAACTAAGAAATAAAGTAAGTTCATTTTTATTAAATTTAAAACCTAAACTTAATAAATTAAAAAATCAGGTACTTACAAACTAAATTGTCCGGATTGTAACGTCATCTATCTTGGCCAGACCCTTAGAAATTATGACTGTACCTTATAGTGAACACTTACGATCTTTCAGATTGAAACAACGGGATAAGTTATCATACGCAAAATACTTCTTTGACACTAAACACAAACCTACACTTAACAAAACAATTAAAACAACATTGGCGGTACTTTATATAACTGATAAAAAAGAAGAACTTGATTTTTTGAAGGAATATATTATCAAAAAATATATAAAATGTTTTCAGTACATAGTATTAAATAAACAACTAAACCTAGAAGTTCAATTATCATAGATTACCTTTTCCACTAAATATCTACATAAAATTAACCAATTTTTTTAGGAAATGTAGCAAAAAATCTTACTCTACATATTGCTTGATAATGATTGGTATTTATAATGTGAAGTGAAATCATAAGAATCTGCCAATTTTATGCCACGATTTGATAATGCAATTTAACCAAATTTTGGTCAGTTTGAAATACTGTGGATATTTACTACAAAAATTTACGGTTTAGTCTACTTTTATAAAGACTTGATTGTCATTATTATCACTGGATTATTTATTTTTTTTTGTGCTTTTTTCAGTGGTTCATATTTTTTAAGACTTCCGTGAAACACCCTATAAACTAATTTTCTCACCTCCTAAAGGATATTTTAGCTCATCTATTAACAATTCTCTCCAGCATGCTTCTCAAACTAGGTCAATGAGAGCTTTCGAAAACAACTGAATATAAAGTATGAGGAAAATTCATCCAAAGAGTCTGAAAACTTCAACCCTTCAATAAGACATTGATCATGTCGGGATACAAAGGACTTAAGTTAAATTTCAAATTCATCAGAAAATAAAGTGAAGGTGGTATAATATAAGCTCGTGACAAAGAGATCGAAGAATTTCTAAATAAGTATCGACAAAATCCATTGGAAAAAATAAAATTTCAATATTTGTAGGATAATAAAAACTGAAAATAGCAACATATAATAGTTTTCCTAATCATCAGTTTTTTAATTTAACATTATTAAAAACAAATTGTCAATTTTTTTTGTTTTAAAAAAGGCCAGTTTTAAAACCAAATTTCAAACAAATGAGTTTTTGTTAATGAACAAAAAATAGAATAATCAGGAAATTTGTCATGAATGTTACATTCATATCAAGATCCACTCTCGCGGAGACGTTTATTTTACTCTAAGAAAGTTAAGTTAAGCTACATCCTATAAATCCTAAAACTCACTCTTTCAAACAATCTCCGTTCATATAGTCAATCTGATTATCATTACACCAGTAGCAGTTTCCTAGTACTTTACAATAAGATTCTAACCTAACTATATTTAATTTTTAATCTGACATCCTAAAGCCGAGTAAGATGAAATCTACAAAATTTGGGATAAGCCTATTTTGGGATATGGAGATTCCAGATTTGATAATTGGAATGTTGCTAGATTTGCCGTTTCTCTGATATTATTAGTCACTTTGGTTTTTTAAATACATCACCCTGTATATTCAGTAATTTTTCGTATCTTCTCTTCAATACGAGTTCAACCATATGTACCACTTATGATTTTATGTAGTCTCGAAGATCTTAAATAAATAAAATAGAAGTCGGTTCTCCATGATTGTCTAGAAATTAATCGAGATTCATTGAAGAGAAGATTCCACAAATGACTGAATATACAGGGTGATGTATTTAAAAAAGCAAAGTTACTAATAATATCAGAGAAACAGCAAATCTAGCAACATTGCAAATGTAAAATCTGGAATCTCCGTATCTCAAAATAGGCTTATCTCAATGTTTGTAAAATTCGGACTAGCAATTTACGAGATAATAGACCGTTTCCACTCTGTATACGCAACAGTCACTTAAAAATAAAAAATATATTGCAGTATCCATAATTTAAGAATTTTATGGCTAACATCATTGTAATATTTCTTTTACTTTCATATAAGTATTGTTCATTGTTTATTTTACAAAACTAGCAAAGTAAAAGAATAGCAGGCTGGGATATTCTTTGCAAATAAACCGTGAATATAATGTCGATGAAAACAGATATATTCAATTTAATTAAAAACCTTTATTGTTATACATATATTTTCTGTAGAAGACAACACCACTGAGATAACTCAACATTCGTCTTTAATGTTCGACATTTCGAAATTCTCAAATTAGCGTTCCCCTGAGTGAAATTGCAATATGACCCCTAATGCAAAGGCAACTAATTTCCACGTGAAGGATGAAACAGGCCTTAGCGTATAAAATTGATGTTTCCAATTAATTTAATGGTAGCACAGATCACTCGAAACAAAGTGTAGCTATATGTAATTGCGATGTGGGGTTTGATTAAAATGATGAAATATCAGGTTGAAGTTAACACTATTTTTCATTACAAATCGCATTTTATTACAAAATTTGAACAAAAAGAAAACATGTGTATTTGCAATTAATTAATATTTTTTAGAATTTATATTCCCAGTTAGTTCAGTGGACAAATTTATAAGTTTCCTACCAATTTAAAATTGGCAATTATAAAAAAAAATATGCATCACTAATAAAAAAACGCAGGACCTGGAACGTAAAGACTACTGTTCTGCTTAGAATAATATACACATAATTTGGTATGATGATTTATTGTAGAACATCTAAAAACTACTTTTCTTTCTATATGCACATTACAGGAGTAAACTGGAACGTATTCAAAAGAACATGTTCCTTAAGGTAACAGGGTTATAGTATAGCAACTATAAACCTTTTAAAAGTAGAAAAAATTACGAGATTCGTCGAGATGGGCAGACCATGCGAGAAAATAGAGAAAGTCAAGAGACAATAATTCAAAAATGGTAAACGAAATAGAAGGAACAAATGTATATGACAGAGGATAAAAAAATGTATTGAAACCATTTAGCAATGGGTCAAATGTACGGTTTTATACTATATTCCTTTTTAGTGGAAATAAACTTAACAACAGAAAACTTGTCTAATTAGATGACAATTATGTGGGAAATATCTAGAAAGTTTTAGAGAAATTATGGAAAGAAAACAGTAGTGTTTAGAACCAAGAAAAAAAATCACTGTTAGGATTAAAATATTCCCACATGCTTTCTTAGCTTTTGATAATACTTGAAGATCGTCAGTTTCTGGTACGATTTACATCCTGTATTTGATCTATGTTGCTGTGCCCCAATAAGATATGCTAGAATCACTGCTATAGTTTTAAATATATTAACATATTATGCATATCCTCAAATAGCATCTACAGAATATTCGTATATTTTACCCATAGCAGCTTAATAACTGTGTCAAATTGATGAAAAATAATATAGGAGCATAAATCTTTTTTGAGAAAAGGGTTTTTAAATTTCTGGTATAAAGTAAAAATCAGTTTTCACTGTGAATCAAAACTTGGTTTTCTCTTTGGAAGAATTCATTTTCATGGATAAAATAATCATTTTCTAGTGGTATGTTGTAGAGATTAAGGATAACGTTCTCTAGAATATTTTCTACAGCACTGGACAGAAGTCAATAATTTTAACGTGATTTGATTTCTTTTTTAATTTTCTTCAAATAATGGATAACAATTGTACTATTAAAACATGAACTGTTTTCAAATATTCTACAAATAGTTAAAGCATTGTATATTACGCAATTTGCACATAACAATAAATAATTTCAACAATTAATTTATAGATAGTGAAATGTTGTCTAATACTTGCAAAAAGCTATAGTGATCATCATTTTTAAAAGTGTATCAGTAAATTTATATATTAAAAAGCTCTAAAAATAACGCGCAAATTATAAAAGTATGAATCAATTAATATTTTTATAATACAACCTCCTGAATTCAGCCCTGTTTCTTGATCTTTTAATATTTCTCAAGTTGCATGCTGTTTGACATCGCTTTCCACTCCATTCAGAGCAATTTCGTTGTACGACAATAAAGGAATATTTTTCAAATATCGTCGCTCAAGATTTATAAATCATGCTTTCTATCAAAAAGGGCAACACTAAAAATATTTTTGACCTTAAACATAAAAAGGGCCAAAACCCTTACGTGAAAGTTTTTCATTAACTATAGGAAAATAAAATTTGATTGAGCTTTGAAAAATAGTCTCCATTAATTGTTTTCATGTTTTGCAATATTATAGAAAAACTACGTATTTAGCTATCTTGAAGGAGATTTACACTCAGCGCTGTATCCACAGCATTTCACTGTTCTTATTAAATATTATTAAAGAAGCTTGTATTACATAGGAGGCTAGATAAGTTTTGAGATAAACAAGTAAATACAAATATTTGTTAAACACTTTTCCCACTCCTAATGGGTTAGCTCTAAGACATGCGATTTGAACGCTTCAACCGGTTCCCAAGTGTTGAAAAGAGTTGATCATGCAATTTATTTTTGATGCGAGGAAATAAAAAGTACTCACTGGGTGCTAAATCAGGGCTATACGGCGGATGGCTCATCAATTCGATATTTTGAGAGCGCAAAAAGTTATTTGACGCGATGTGTGAGCGCTCGCATGGTCGTGTTGGAAAACGATTCTATTTTGGGGATTCGTTTCTCGGAATACTTCTGACAAACAAATGGTTGTGTATCATTCAGAATTGACAATTCTAAGTTGCTCTAATGACCCGGTAGCGGTAGACTTCCCGAAGTAATAGACATCCATTTGGTTCGAAGTGCTTTGTGCGGAACAATTTTTGTTGGATTAGGCTTGTCTTGAAAGACAGATATAGTCGGCTGCTATTTAGTTTTAGACGTATAGACGTGTCACGATCTTATAGATGCCTTTTGAAGAACTGCGATTGAATTTCCTTTGATAAATCGAGCAAATCTTTTTTTCAGCAGTTGTAAAATTAAGCAGTATCCAAGTAGAACAAATCTTTTTGACGACCAAAAGTAATATTGAATATATTGAATTGGGACTAATGCTCAGACATGCCTTAATCTCACTATAAGCCACATGAGGATGTCTCGGTATCATGTCACGCACAGAATCGATATTTTCTGACACAACACCCAATTTTGGACGTCCCTCATGTAATTCGCCCTGGAGCAAACGACAACCACGATTCAAAATCGGAAAACTATTGAAACACGGAGGCCCGGGGTTGTTTTTTATCAATAAAATTCGTAGTGAATTAATCGACACATTATTGTTGAGAAAATCCATGGTAAAAATTTTAATAAATTATAGGGCGAACATTTTCACAATTTAATTAATTCCATTTTTGTCCGATTTGATTTTTGTAAGTCACTATAAACATCACTAGCACTAAGTATGTATACCATTAATTGGAATTGTTATCGTCATATTTCAAATATTATCTAGCACCCTACGTAGTATGGTGCAAGAGTAGTTTTTTTAATTCTATTCTATAACCGACCTATAACAAAATGTCTCTTCTTGTAAAAAAATAATAAAAATAATAAAATAAAAAAACTAAAATCCCTTTTGGTGCATCAGTTAAAAACAGAATATTCATTTTTTCTAAATTGTCATATAATTTCCTCTTTACGATGAAAATGCCAATTGGAGCCATCCATCTATTCAATGTCACTCACTGAAAATGAATAATGGAAAAATTTACGAGATGTACAAATTAGAATGAATCTAAAAGTTAGGATCGTTTTACAAATTGTATGATTTATCCGTAAAATAAATTTATTAAAAATCTATTTATAAATAATGAAGAAGATAATAGGTAAATGAATTATGACGAGTAATAACAACATATTCAGTCTGGTCGTATACATTAACTCAGCTCTTTATGTCCTCGTATTAAATAATAAATTAAATATGTTTAACTAAATCAAAACTCTCTGATATAATTTATTGCATGCTAAAAACTATTAGATTATAATTAAATAACTTTGTTAGACTATAATTATTAATGTCTGATTACAATTCATTTAAAATGATTTATGAGTTCAAGTAATGTGGTCTTCGGTATTTAATTTCTTATAGTTCATTAACAATTGTTTGGTAGGGGAAACAGGGAAAAGAAAATACTTTATTGGCATCAGTTGTAATAATATAATACCAATATTACAACAACTATAAATTTTCATCGACCATTTTTTAGGTGAAGAGAAGACTACATTTTTTACTTAAATTTATTGGATAATTAAAATTATTTAAAATATTCTGGGGTAAATTATTAATGGGTTAAGACAAACCTAGTTTCCTGCAACAATGTCTAAACTCATTTTAAAGGTATATGAACTAGACCCACCTTCTTGTCATACCGTGCAAATTTGAATCAAATCCATAAAGTGGTAAATATTTTATTATTAAATAATTATATGTTTGTATTTTTGTAGCCAAACTATATATACAGGTAAACAACAGATGGAATAAATATATATATATATTTAGTTTAAACTAAATTTACAACACAAATATAGATATGCTCGAAATATGCTGTAAAGGGACATACCCTATTTCAATATAGTATGCATTAAGTTTACTTCAAATTTCAAAACTTAAATGCAAAAAATGTGCCCCTGTTTTCAATATCCAAGAAAATTCTTTGAGCATTGAAGAACTTTATATATAGATTAGGCCAACATCGTTTATGAGATAAATTTTAATTTGTCCAGATTTATTTAAAGAATGTGTTCGGTATTTGAAACATTAAGTTACCTATAGCAGACTTATATTTTTAAAACTGAAATTATTACTGAAACTATACTTTCTAGTCATTATTTATACTACAATTATCAAGAATATATAATTTTTTTAGGCTTTACTAACACTGATTCAAAAAATGATACACCTACGTATACATAAACCGTTTGTTTATTCTTTAGTGCTCCGGATATTTTGACATGACGGCATAGCCAGACGTAAAAACAATTCAAAAGAGTAATTATTAATAAATTAAGATGTTTCTTAATTTTTTTTCATAAACTAGTTTACGTCTGAGATTCACCATGTGTAACGAATACGTATTTGTTAAATAAAAAAATTATATAAAAATAGGTTAATAATATCATTTTACAACATCTGAGTTCTTTTAATAAACTAAGGTCACTTCAAAAAAATACAAATTTTATTAAAAGTAATAAATTACTATAAAATAAAAAAGGAACTTCATGAAACTAATACTCACATTTCCTGTCGTATTCATAAATGGAATGAATAGGTCAATAGTATAACAAATATACTAAACTTTTTTTATATTCTATTAAAATTAACATTTAAATCGATGGAGATTCCATCTCACTAGGATCTTTGGCTGCCTTTTATGGACCATCTGGTACGATTTTGGGAAAACCGTAAATTCTTTTAAAACAACTTCTATATTGAATTAGGATTTACAATATCCTGGTAATAAATTTTGTCAGGATTTGTTTTTGATCAGATATTTCAGAATTATAACAAGCCATAAACTAATATTGAAAATATATGCACACAATTCTATGAATTCCAGTTTTTTCAGTCTTATAAAGATAAGATTGTTTTTTTACAAGCACATATTTTATTTAAGTATCGTATAACATGTATACAAGGTGTTTTTTAAAAAATGGATAAAATTCTAGAAGAAATTGTAGACTAGGAGAATAAAAATGAGATTTTGCTTCGAAGTAAGATACTAGATTAATAAACAACTGGCAATTCATATGTTAAGTGAAAATAAAAACTGAAATTTATATAAAAAAATGAGATAAAATAATCAAATATTCTAAATAACGCCTTACCTGAGGAACATAAATTAATCCAGCTTAAAAAATAATAAATATTGAAACAAATTATCTAAATAAAATAAATATTTTCTGCTTTGCTAAAATGAATTATAACCTATTTATTTTTGTAATATTCTATATATTTACTCATATCACAAACGAATCCGATTAAATAAAATTACTCCCATGCAATTTATTATAGCTGTTACCATTCAGGTTTAATTTATTATAATAAAATAATTATTAACCGATTTTTAATTTATTTTTAATAATGTTAGTTAGGTTACCAATTAAATTATAATATTAACATCAAAAACCTATAATTTTGATTGAAGTGATACCAAATATAATTAAATATGGTCCTGGAATCAAATGGAGATTAGAATATTAATACGAGTATATTAGTTAAGTTCAGTATTATTATACTCATAACGTCCTTTATAAATTACATTGAATCGATTTTTTATGTTAAAACATTTATATGAGAGAATCTGTATCTATTTCGTAATTTTTAATTACACACAAAGCGAACGGTAGCACAAATGAAGCATTTAACACGATAGATTTATTGACCTGATAAAATTTATTCGAAAGCCAATATTGGCTATTTTGAATTATTGATAAAATGTTTTCTGAACTACCACAGATATAAAATTGGAGAGAAAATAGAATATGAAAATTTGAATTCAATGCCATATTGTTAACTACAGTTTTTTTTAATTTGACGAAAATGTATATAATACATGTAATAATTCTTATTAATTTTGACGATGTTAAGAAATATGTACATATATTGGGTTTTAAGTAATCAATTTAAAAACTGGCTAAATAGGTTCTACACGTTTGTGACTAACGAAAAAAGCTATTGCTTATAATTTATCAATATAATCAATATATTTCAACTTTTGTGGTGTTTCTAAACAAAATATCAATGAAAAAAATGACAGATTTCAATGGTATTCCAAGCCACTCCAAATGTTTATTATCAAATTGAACCTTCGATATAATTTCATCAAAAATGTATCGTCCATTTATTTGGAATACAGTGACATATCATACTTTTTATTTATTAATAACAAATTAACGTACACGGTGCCTGCAACAGAGCGCTTAAATCGAAAATCGTTTTGTATTATTTTAATTTATTTTCATTTTTCTATTGCGTGTTGATACCTACATGACATTAAAAAATCATAGAATATTTTTTTGTGTTAATTAATAAAAACTACCAAGTACGATATGTTGATATATTTAAAATAATTAATTTTCGACAAAAACAAATAGAGGGCACAATGTGATAATAAAAAATGGATAAAAGAGTAAAAGTAATTGCAGTTTTTAAACGCCATTAGAAGTTTCAATAAAAATTGCTTTATATTTATTTTTTACAATATTATTTAAATAAGGAAGATATTACCTGCAAACAACTTCTTAGACTCTAAGTAACTATTAATTAAAAAAATTAAACGTAAGTTTATGTTTTTTCTATTATTTTTGATGACGCGTTCAAAATAATAAATTGTTGAATATTTAATAATAGATGTTATCGACAAAAAATAAAAATGTATTAACGCAACTGAAAAATCTGAATTTTTAACTAAAACTTGACCTGCCGGTGACCGACCTTGGTCGTCAAATATTTTATCATATATATAGCCAAATTTGCCGGCAAAATTTTAAATATTCTGTGGGTGAGGTGGCGTAAGAAGATTTACAAGATGAGGGCAATTTTGGTAAGTTGAAAGAAATATATTTGTACCGTCTTAATCTTATATAATTACGTTTTTAATTTTTCATAAATGATTCTTTCAAGGCTATTAGAGACGAAAAATTTATAAGCTACTAAAACCAAATATTTTGATATTTTATATTTATAAATTTTGCAATCTCTATTTCCAAAAAATATATGCCTTATTATTCATATATAAGCAAACTAGTACGATTTTTCATGTGGTGTCTTAATTTGATGAAATAGAAAAACATTTCTTAATTTGCTTTTATTTGTAATAAGTAATGATCCTTTTTTGATATAACTGCATATTTAAAACTATATTTTACTAATACCACAAATGTTTGTTGCGAAGACCCGATTTATATATCCACAGCTTTTCGTATCGTTTCCAATACATAACGTTTGAAATTACTGTAATAATATTTCACTTTCAGCTAGTATTTACACAGCACATTATAAATTTCTACCCGCGTATATCTTCAACAAAAATAAGCATGAAACCTTAGATATATTGCAAATTCCTCCCTTGTTGGTCTTACGTGCAGGTATATCGCATTATTTTCACATTTTGAACTTTAAAATAATGCATCCTTATAGAATACACCACGTTCTCCGCTTCTAGAAAATTTAATAAAATTTGCATATACGATAAGTGAATCGAATCGACTAAATAACAACTATTGTCAAACTGCAATTATTGATGATAATTGCAGCTATTTCAATCTAGATGTTGCCATAATTACAAGGTATATTACATAATTGAAAAAGTAAATTAATAAATCTACATATAGTAGTAAAAATACTATATTTGAAAGATCTTTCATTTTTCAAAAAAAAAATATTTATACTTCACTTTTATAAATATACATTGTTCTACTTTTTAATTAGATAACTAAAAATGTATGTGCAATTCATTAACTGGTTAAATAAGCTGAAACAGTTATCCCGCACTTTAAACAAATTTCCTAGAGTAAATATCTGTATTAAATTATGTTTGATATAATTAGGTTTTAAAATGCTGCTGCCCACAAGTCTAAAGAGTAAAAGTAGAAACTAAATCAATTGTCAAAACCAGAAGAAGATTACTAAGATAATTTCAATAAAATTAACTATGTAATAATGGACAATAAATTTTTAGACACTATTTTAAAAAATAACCATAAAAGGCCACTAATGATATAAAAAATATATTTTATCAATGTGCACAATCCAAACATACCAAAAAAGAAAAAATATTAATCTTGTTCATTAAATATTAATAAAATGTATATATTAGTTTGAATGTAACATAACATGCTTTTTATTTATTTTTCAGCTTGGAATTTTTCTTACCTTAGCTTTAGCTCAGGCAGTAGAAAACAAAAAAGATAATAAAAAAGTAGAAATAAAGACTGATTCCCCAAAAATTAAACGCCACATCTTTCCTAACAATTACAATGGATTAGGAGACCATCAAACTTATTCTTATGGATATCAGTATTCAGGTAAAAAAATCATACTTGTAAACATTTAAATATTCAAAAGTAAACAGGTATCTACACAAGTTTCTATTACTAACTAAATTGTTTTAATATTAAATGTTGGTAATTAGATATATAAATAATACACAATTCAAATTAATTTTTGCAAATAACGATCAAGCTAGCAAATTTAACTCTACATATCAAAGAAAATAACTCAGACCAGGGATACCTATCCATTTGTTATCTTTACATTTTGAGATACTTTTTTATGTTCAAGTGATTTAATTACTACTTTCTTTCAGCTCCAACTTCTAAATTAGTTAGCAACACCCATGAATACCGCCAAATAACCAAAAAAGTACCAGTACTAGTACCCCAACCCTACCCTGTAACTGTTACCAAAACAATAAACGTACCCCAGCCTTACCCCGTTGAGGTACCAAAGCCATACCCAGTACCTTATGAAGTCAAAGTTCCATACGAAGTACCCAAGCCCTATGAAGTCAAAGTACCACAGCCAGTCCCTGTGCATGTTAAAGTTCCTTATCCTGTAGAAGTACCTAAGCCGTATCCAGTCCATGTCACTAAGCATATCCAAGTACCAGTAGAGAAAAAAATTATTGTAAAGGTAAGGATAATTCCATAAATATACCGATGATTAGAGTGGAGACACATGAGATCTTATCATCTTATATATTTCTATTTTACAGGTACCAGTAAATGTTCCTGAACCAGTTCCTCAACCCTACCCTGTTCACATAACAACAACGGAAGAAGTGAAAGTACCAACTCCAATAATTGTAAAAGAACGTAAGTATATTGAGAATTATGAAACTTCCGCTCCAGTGCAACAAGTTCCTTGTGATGATGATAAAATTCCCCATTACTTCGATACTAGCTTCCAAGGACAAAATATCGAAAGTGGCAACCAATATGGCTTGAATCAATATGGCGGTCAGTATGGTGGTCAATACGGCAGCCAATATGGATACGGAGGTCAACTTAATTTACAAAAAAGTTTTGACTCCAGTTCAGCACTTTCTGGTTTAAATACCCAGTACGGTCACGGTTTTGGTAATTTACATGGTAGTAGCGATTGGACAGGCCTTACTAAATCATACGTTCCCAGCTCTCAAAGAGGTGTATATGGCAACGAATATGGGGGTCAATATGGCAATCAGTATGGTAATCAATATGGTTCGCAAAAATCTGTTGATTTCAAATCCTTTGGAACAGACTCAGGTTCACAATATAGCAATAATTTCGAACAGTTAGGTAACAAGTATGGATTCTTGTATGGTAAACAACTAGGTCCTGATTGTGATGATCATAGTGCAGATCTGCATACTCAATACAGTCACAATTTAGAAACTCATTATGGCACTAAATATGGAACTGATGATTACAGTGGACTTTTAAATTCTTATATACCAAGTTCCCAAGGAGGATACAATGGAAAACACGGTTTTTAAACTCGATAATTGGAATTTCTAACTAGGTATTATTATATGAGCATGATGTAATATTTGTTTATTCATTTGGATTGAATTGTGAATTTCAAATTTGTATATATTGTAATTTTAAGTTAATAAAATGGAATTAAAATTATTGTTTTGATTTTTTTTTCTAAGATATCGTATCATAGAGAGCTATATTAATATTTAAGTATTACACTAACCAAATTTTACTGCGCCACCATAGCAAAACTTTGGAATACATACCTGAAAAGAGATAAACGAATTATTAGAGGATAAAATGTACATGACAGTAAATATAAATGTAAGCCCAAATAAATCCACCCTCAGTATTTTGTGAGCCTATTACCATTTTATTCTAATAAACAGTTGCCAATGAAGTGATTCTTACCTGTTTATTCAAATTCTGGATAAATGGAAGAACAAGAATACCAAAAACTATTTTTTTTATTTTCCGGTAATATTGTTCATTACTCTATTGGTATTGTATATATATATATATTGTATTTTTAGAGATTCTAATTTTTTCATCTTCATTTTTTTATAACAGGTTTGATAAATCTCTAATGATAATAAGAATTTATGTTAGGATTAAATACCATTTTTTATTTATTTAATTGCACATATAATAAGTGGAGTTCCGTAGTTCACCCATAATAGGATACATCAAATCAACATTAAATGATCACCAAACCCATGGTAAGAGTTCTATGGTTTTCCATGTACAGGGTAAATCCCTTCAGAGGAGACGGTACACTATTTGTAAAATACCGATCGTCAAACTAACTTTGTCTTTTCTTTTTGACACGTATACTAGAGGCTGTGTTTCACACCAGAACAATGATCATGAATATTAGGGATACAGAGTGTTTGAGACTGATTCCGGTTATACTGGAAGTAAACAGCACACCAAATTTATTATTTAAAATTGGACAATTGTGTAGTTTTTTGTATTTGAATTCTCCTCTTTAAGTTGGTTTGAACGATATCTTACAATTTGGTTTATTTATATACACGATGATCAGGAATTGGATCATTCTGTATACACATTTTTCCAACGCTAAAAAAATTACTTCAAAATTAAAGATACTTGTAAATTATTTTTCTAGATCTGTCTAACTGTTCTTCTTATTATAGCACGTTGTTGACATCACCTCAATGAGAAGAACACAAAAATGTGAAAATATATAGGAGAATATATATTGCAACAATATTTTTTTTATTTTTAAAAATATGTTTAATTCAATGCATGATACTTCACAATTCCCTACTCTACATAAAATTAATAATCTAATCATAATGGCAACAAAACAACTTATACTAGATCTTATATTACAAATAATTTTCACATTTATAAAACTTTAAATATTTGATATAAAAAAATTACAAATTTCCCAAAATATAATTTTCTAAATATTTTCATTTAAATTCCTATTTACTTATTTTACTTCATATTTGTTAATTTCTTTAAACCAATTGATCGATTATTTATTTTTATACCTTTTATTCTTTGTAGAATTATTATTTCCATAATTAATTATAGTGTATCAATTTTTATACATTTATTACATTTCTCTTCAAAATAATTCATTTAATTTTAATGCCCACAATACGATATGGGGTTCAAAGCATACATTCGGGAAAGGCAAAATAGTTGAAAACTTAATAACTAACCGCAACATTAATGTCTTAAACAATGGTAGTAACACTCACTTCAACATATCATCAGGAACTTTCTCAGCAATCGATCTCAGTATTTGTGATCCAAAGTCCTTCCCACTTCTCACCTGGAACACTCTAGATTGTCTTTTTGATAGCAATCACTTTCCTATTCTCATTACAGACTCTAAATCAAAACCTGCAAATGCTATCACTAAATGGAAAACCGCCAATGCTAATTGGCCATTATTTAGCTTAAGCGTCAAAGAAAAAACAGACCAATTAATATTTTCAAATAATATCAATGATGCCGTCAGTGAATTTAACAATTGTATCATTTCCTCAGCTGAGGAATGTCTAGGTACTTTCACCATCAACCCCTCTAGAAAAACCGTTCCCTGGTGGAACGAAGACTGCAAAGTAGCTGTAAAAGAGTCCAAGAAAGCTCTAAACAAATATCGTAGAACTCGAACACAATCTGATTTAATTAATTTTAAAAAACTAAAAGCAAAAACTAAACGGATACTAAAAGAATGCAAAAAGTCATCTTGGAACCAATTTGTCAGTTCAATTACGTCTGAGACCCCTCCAGCCCAGGTCTGGTCTAAAATTAAGCAGATGAAAGGGTACTCTAACTCTCATAAAATCCCAGCCCTCAATCATGACGGAAAAATTGTTACAGATGACCAAACAATTGCAAATATCCTCGCCCAACACTTTCGTAACAAAACTAAAAATATTAACATCCCTGATAACCTGCCTAATATTTCCCCCACATTTAGACCTACACCCCCTGCTTCTATAAATTTTCCGTTTACGTTCTCAGAGCTAAACGCCGCTATTTCTATGTCAAAAAACTCAGCTGCAGGACCAGATAATATCCCTTTTTGTTTTCTCAAAAACCTGCACGCATCCTCACTAGACAAAATTCTGGAACTGTATAACAAAATATGGACCAGTAAAAATTTTCCTTCTTTATGGCAAAAGTCAATTATCCTCCCTATTAATAAACCGGATTGTGAATCCTCTCTTCCAGACTCTTTCAGACCAATTTCTCTCACATGCACCCTATGCAAACTCTTAGAAAAAATGGTCAACAAACGTATTATTTGGTACCTAGAAAAATTCAATATCCTAAATAAGGCTCAGTCAGGTTTCAGACCAAATCGGTCTATGTTAGACAACCTTGTTCTTCTTCAATCAGAGATTGCTCAAGCCATATCAAATAAAAGCGACCTAATAGCAGTCTCTCTAGATATAAAAAGTGCCTTTGACACTACCTGGAAAAGCACTATCCTATGCAAACTTAAAGAAATAAACCTGACAGGTAATATTCTAACATTTATCAAAAATTTTTTAACCAATAGATCTTTTAAGGTTAGCGCAAATTGTAAAGAATCCGAAATCCATACTACTGAGAATGGAGTTCCACAGGGTTCGGTCCTAAGTACTACTCTATTTTTACTTGCCATCAACGATATTTGTTCCTCTGTCCTACCTCCAGTTAAATTCGTTATCTATGCCGATGACCTCATAATATTCTGTCAGGGAAAAGTGACTTCTAGTATCTGTAGTTTGCTCCAAACATGCCTCGATAATATTCATATGTGGTCCTTAAAAACCGGTTTTAACTTTTCACCTAGCAAATCTAAAGTAATTAGCTTCAGTAGGAGATATAAATGCCAGCAACCTAACCTAAACTTGAACGGCGAGCCGTTGCAATTGGTCGACAATCTTAAAGTATTGGGAGTCATCTTCGACAAGAGACTCACTTGGACTTCCCAAATAGCTCAAACTAAGAGTAACTGTCTAAAAAGATTTAACATCTTAGCTCATTATCAATGGGGAGCCGACGAAGAATCTCTGCTTAAAGTCTATAGATCTTTAATCCGCTCGCGACTAGACTATGGCAGCATACTATATATATCTGCTAGTAAATCAAACTTAAAATCCCTCAACGTAATCCAAAACTCGGCCCTAAGAATTTGTCTTGGCGCCTTCAGGTCCAGCCCTACCGAAAGTCTTTATGTCGAAGCAGGTGAACCCCCCCCTTTTATCCGCAGAGAACGTCTGCTACTATCTTATTCCGCTAGTGCATCTGCTAATCCAAACAATCCTATATTCCAACTAATAAATGCTACACCTCCTCCTACTAGAAACAACTCCGGAACCTTACCCTTAATTCCCCAGACCCTATCAACCCTATTGGGCAACATTGACCTAACCAAAACAACCCCATTTCACGCCTCAAACATTCCTCCATGGACCAAAACACTACCTCTCTTTAACACAAGTTTGGAAGAATACAACAAGAAAGAAGCTTCCAGCATACTCATTAAGCATACATTCACAAACCTAATTCGTTCGTCCCACTACGACAAGATACTTTATACCGATGCATCCAAAGATGATCGTGGGGTAGGCTGTGCAGTTACTACCACAAATTCAGTTGTAGATACGAAGCGACTTTCCACTAACTGCACTGTTTACACATGAGAACTATTCAGTATTCTTTTAGCCCTAAAATCTATCACGCCAGATACCAAGTCAGCAGCAATTTGCACAGACTCCCTCTCATCTATGCATGCCATTAAAGACATATACTCCTTAAACCCAATTGTCCAAAATATTCAAGAAATCTGCCACACTCTTATTATCGAAGGCACTGTCATAAACTTCTTCTGGGTTCCTTCACACATCGGTATCGAAGGTAACGAAAAAGCAGACCAAGCAGCAAAACAAGCCATTAGCTAGGACGAAAATGTAGAGAACACCCAACTCCACACGGACCTAAAATGTACCATCAAACAAGCATCATTAAACTCCTGGCAAATACATTGGGATAGAGTTAATGCTAAGCTACATGATATCCAGCCCAGTATGGTACCTTCAAAAAAACCCCCAATGAAGAGAAGAGACAAAATTATCATTAGAAGATTAAGAATAGGACATACTCGCATTACCCACGATTACCTTATGGCTTCAAAAAATCCTCCGACCTGTGAACACTGTAACAACACCCGCCTTATTGTTCAGCACATACTGCTTGACTGCAACCGTCTGAGATCGAAGCAACTACAACATAAACTTAGTGGAAACTTAAAAGAAGTTCTTAACTCTCCTGATAGTTTGTGTAATGTTGTTAATTTCCTGAAAGACTGCAATTTGTACCACCTTATTTAATTTAACAGTGCCTGTGTCAATGACCAAGTTGTCGAGACACGTTAATAAAAAATAAAAAAAAAAATAAAAAATTCATTTAATTCACTATTTTATAATATCATTTTACATTTATTCATTATAACAAATCAATATTTACGCATATTTTATATCTTTTCTTTTCCTTAACCTATTTCCATTCTTATATTTATTAGATAATTCTATATTCTTACAATTCCTTTCTTCCAAAGTAATCTATTCTTACACACAAACTATTCTTTCTCTTTCTAGTATTTATTTCATTTTCATTTTTTATAAACCAAATCGAAACAAAAAAAAAATGTAATAAAAAAAATGAAATGTAACAAATAAAAGAACATATTTGAGGAGACTTACGTACATATAATATAAAGAACACATCTTGTTTTTTCTTTCAAAAATATAGTTCTTCCGAGATAAAGTTAAAAAAATTGTTAGTAATGATATTTCTTATTATTATCACCTTTGAATTTAACTATTGGTTCCTCATTTTATGTAGTTACTGTTTGATTTTTTGTTCAAGTACTTTTATTTTTAATTTTTGTTTCCATATTTGTCTGTCATCTTCAATTTCATTTTCTATCATCATTTTTTTCAAATTTGATTTCCGAAGAATTATTTCTTCTTATAATAACTTAATGTCTTTATGTAATTCTTTTTTAGTTTTTAAATTGTTCTCATCTGCTATGTTCATTTTCTCCCATAGACTTTTTATATTTCTACTATCAAATTTTCTTCTATTCTTTTTATCTCTTTAACTATTTTTTTATCTTTGTATCTTTTTGAAATCCCCCTCTGGAAGACACACAATTGGCAGCAATGACTTCCTAATATTTCAGATACAAATAAAATCCAGATTTTAAAACATAATCGCTATCATAATATATTCATCAAATTTATAGTTTAAAGAGTTAAATATTAGAAACCACAATTTTAAAACGTAGTTGAATTTTCGTGTAAATTTGATCAATGTAATGTACATTTTTACAAAGTTTCACACTCGGAATAGTTTTCTACATGTTCTAATATAATAATAAAATTAATCGGTTGATTTATTTTAAATATTACATTGGTTTTAGCTATCGTACAACATTTTCCCATTAATTTTTTAACACTGGCCACTTTCAAACTGGACACCTCCCAGCTTACTTCCGACTTAACTCTCAACATTAATAATAATAGTGCTCTGCTCGAGTCATTAATAATTCCATGAAGGAGATTGTACATCAAAGTGGAGTTGCTTGGTTTTTACTTTTTGAAATAAAGACAAACTGGGACCGACCATTATTCTCCATTACCGCGTTCCTGGTTAGAGCCCTTCAGCTATGGAAGGGACGATTTTACCAGAATGGGAAATTGGAAACGTTCGTCTACGACAACAACAAAATTGAGTTATTCCATAGAAATGTAGAATTGGAAGTGTTTCATTTTGCAACTGTTCTTCTCGGTTAATTAAACTCCCTGATATAAGGATAAGCTTACAGAGGCGTAACAGGGCAATAAAAATAGGAAAACCTTTTGATTTATAATTTTTACGAAAGTAAATAAAGTTTAGAAGCAGTTAGTACTTTCTGATCAACATATACGGATATTTTTTATGTGCCAAAATAGAATAAATTAAAATTAATTTTATGATTCAATTTTTCTGTATTTCGAGTCATTTAGAGAATATGTTTACTTTATTTATATATTCATTCTAACCTAACTTCCTAAACTATAATAGAGATACATTATATTTGTTTAATATTACATTGTTTGCTAAACATTTCAGACATTGTACAAATAAGCTCTTTATGTCATTTTCAATAGGGTACATCAAATATTTAAATATTTATTTAGTTCCTTTGCATAAATATGTTCATATATCTACATCTACAGCAACGTAATCTTCGTAATTATTGAGGATAGGTAAGTATATATAGAAGATATGAATAGAAACAGAAATGAGCGTCTGTAAAATTTTATGTATTTAAAATAAATGAATAGAATTAACTAAAGTTTTTTTCCGCCTTTTAAAAATTCCTTATTAAATATGTAAATGCAAAATATCAATCTTATTTTTTAACTTGGCTATAAAGCAATTAAATAAAATTAACATTAATAATCTGATCAAAATATTAATGGTATTGCAAAGTTTCTGACTAAAATACATTTTTTTATTACAAACTCTTAAATAAGTAAAAATATATTCTAGTATTTATTCCCGTGATAAAATATCCCCTTTCCCGAGGTAAATAAAAAACTATGTTATGTAATAAATAACGCTAAAGGATTGCTTTTAGAACAATTTTAATATTAAAATATATCACCTTTGGTTTGATTTTTTAGGTCAATAATTTGTTAAATTCCTTATTTGTTATTGAAAAATAATTTATGACTTTTTTTGTAGGAAAAACTAAACGAAATATTATTTTGATCTAGGAGTTTTATCGAAAATGGTACATAAAAGTTTCATTTTAAATGTCATAAAAATTTATACAAATCTGACAAATTAAAATTTATACAATTTCTATATAAAATTAATTTCTGTCTGATCCAATAATATTAGAAATTATTATTATTATTTCATAAACATGAAACAAGAATAATAACAATACTCGTATGAAATTTAAACTTAAAGCCAAAAATGGTTTTTCGAACAAAATTACTTCAAAAATATTAAAATGTGGAATATGCTATTATCATTAAGGATTGTGTAAAAGTTGGTTCAACGTTTTCGTTTGATTAAAAAAATAAAAATTAAATTGAATAAAACTATAACAGACACAAAAATAAATAATATAATTTTACAATGAATTTAATTTATAACTAATTTAAAAATAAGCAGATATTTCATATAAATTATATACAATTATAATTAGATTTGACATTAGAGATATAAATGAATTCATTAAAGAATACAAGAAACGTTTTAAAACATAAATTAAATTAATACTGGTGGATATTCTCGCGGTCTCGGTCAAGTAAAATTATTTTTAATGTTAAAAACAAGCATTTTTTACAAAGTTCAAAGACCGCGGAGTAGATGAAAGTAATTTTTTATGTCTGCACATTAGTAATATTGGTATAGAATTCCAAAGATTTACATTCAGTAGATAAAAATAATGATACAATACATATATATAATGATTGTCAAGAAAAATAAACATTAATTTTTAGATAACTTAAAAATGAAAGGCTCCGATTTTTTAAGTTTATATTTTTTAATGCCTAACAGAGTAAAATCAGTAGATTTAGATAAAAAAAATGAAAATATAAAGAAACCGGCTTTAAATACTTTTAACGATTTTGGTGTAATTTTAAGACTGGCCACAATTAAATATAAAAGAAATTAGACGTATCTTGAATTTTCACCGAATGTCAAAGCAATTTTTAAATATCTTTCTCTAACCAGGTTTCGCTAAATCACATTTTCAAAGAGTGACATAACATTGACAGATTTTTTTGCTATAAAATCTTTAAAATATGATAATATTCTTTTCCTAAAAAATTTGGTTAATATTATACAGAGTGCTCCAAAATTATCAAGCAATATTTCAAGTTCACCTAAAAATAAAAGTTCCTTTCGAAAACTCATTAATAAGGGACATACAGGCCTCCAAAATTGTATAAAAATAGTGTTTTTTTTAATATCTTGAAAATAACATAAAAAAAATTACAGACATAGAAGTTTTGTATAAAGGTACTTAATTTTGTTATTAATCATTTCATCCCATCTGATTAAGGAGCAGTTTTTGGAGATAAATACTAGTTATTACGTCATATTGTTTTGGAGTAACATGAATTATCTGTTTGTTTTATTCTACAAGATTGTAAGTGCTCACTGTAACTCATTTCAACATTTCCAAGGGTCTGGCCAAAGTAGATGGCGGTACAATCCGGACAATTTATTTTGTAAAAACCTGATTTTTTTAATTTATTAATTTTAGTTTCTACATTTCATAACAATTATATTATTTTTTCCTTGAAAATATGATGTACTAGATGTAATTTTTGATATTTTATTTGAAACAATTTAATTCTGACCATAATTAGTTCGATTAAAACAGATTATAAAATGTATTGATCCCGTTATTCCCTGTTGGGACATAGGGTGGTGATAAATTTTATCCACTTTTTTCAGTAATAAAATGAAAAAAAATTTAAAAATGGTTTTATTTTAACTACTTTTAAGTTAAACGGATCAATAATCTATAATCATTAAAAACGTATTTCCAAAATATATTAACATATAAAACAACTGAACAACCTTAACCCATCTCTAATCAATTCGGCCAAATAGATAAAATCAGATTTATAACACACTTAGAATTTAGAATATCAAATGGGTTTTTATGGATTTTAGTATAAAAAGCGATATTTTATTGGTTGATGTATCATAGTTTTTTGGTCCGATAATACTACAACATTAAGAAAAAAAATGAAGGTAATTTTGGTAAGTACTAGTTTTTACCGATAGTAGTGACCATTTATCATATCATACATATACTAATATATCTAAAATTAGAAAAACTAAGAGATAAAATTTTAGGACTAAAACTCGTACGTTATTAAATACTACAAGTGTAAACTATTAGATACGTTCGCGTTTATTTTTAAAATTAAGAAAATTATTTAAGTTTTTTTTAAAACCATACACTCCCATTTCAGTTGAAAATTATTAAACGTGTCAATATAGTAATTTTTTTTTTAATTTAAATTAAAATTTTCTAATGATCCTATTTTTATAAATAGGTCAAGGAAAAATATGTATTTAAAAAATAATTTTCAAAAGTATTTAAATCTTGTCTTCAACTTTAAATTTGGTTTACATTTTTTTTTTAAATAAAATAAAATTTTATTTAAGGATTTGTAAGTTAGATTTTTAATTAATAATTAAAAATGTTGACGCTTTCAAAATCGTTTCCTATTTTGAAATTTACGATAAGTTTACATTATGTTATTTACATTAAAAAGGAACAGACAGTGACTTTTTTCTTCTTTAATTATCTTTTTTCAGCTTATCGCATTTTTGGCTATTGCGGCTGCCAAAAATGTTGATCTAAAAGTGCACAATAAGCGTCAGTTGGATCTTAATCCCTACAATTCTTATTCTCAACAATCCATCCTCCCTTCATACTACGTTCAAAATGAAGAGGTGTCTCAACACACAGTCCACAACATCATCAACAAAGTACCAGTTGCAATACCACAACCTTATGCTGTACCAGTTACCAAATATCAGGGCGTACTACAACCTTATCCAGTACACGTAGAGAAACCAGTACCAGTAGGTGTCAAAATAAATGTTCCAGTACCGGTAGAAAAGCCTTATCTAGTGAAGGTATGATCTTTTACTAAAATGTGAAAAAATAAGTACAAAAATTATTTTTTAACAGGTACCACAACAAGTGCCATACGAAGTGAAAGTTAAAGTACCATACGCTGTAGAAAAACCATACCCCGTTACCATTACCAAAACTATCCCAGTAACTGTAGAAAAACCAGTATACGTAAAAGTTCCGGAAATTGTCAAAGTACCAGTTGCCCAACCTTATCCAGTTCCCATTGAAAGGAAAGTTTCTGTCACCGTACCAGAACCCATTTTAGTTAAAGTACCTGAATATTACAATTTTGAACATAAACAACCTATGCAGCAGTACTACCAGCGGGAACTGAGCTTACCTGTCTATTATTCTCATCTTCTAAGCCCACAATTTGCCCAGAAAAGTATGGCTGATTGCCCTTTCACTCACAAACATCAAGGATCTACCATTCGGACCATCAAACTGATGCCTACTTATGGTTATTACGATGGCCACAATATTTTTCCTCGAAGTACTACCGAAAATAAAGTCAAGAAGAACTAATGTCACAAATTTCAAAATAAGATATGTACGTAAAATTTTATAATTTTGCATAATTAAATACTTTTTAATTAAAAATAATATTTTTGTTTGAAACAATTTAATACCTAGTTGTTTTTAAAATTAAAACTACAGCAGAAAGCTGGTTAGTTACGGATGCTCTAAAACCATTCACTTTAAGTTAAAAAAAATTTTGAAGGAAATACAGGGTGAATCACTAGTGCGATAAAGTTCACTATATTCTATATCCTTAAGGGCATTAAAGTAAAATTTGGAAGTTTGTAGCGAGCTGGCACAAAGTTATGTAACATCCTCTGCAATTGTAACTGATTTTAAAGTATGAATTTTCAGGTTAGCTACAATCTTCCAAATTTTGTTTGGATGTCTCTAAAAATACAGAAGATACTGTACTTTATCGCTCTAATAAATCACCCTGTATAATGTGAATTTGAAAATACGTGCTAATATAAAAATTATATAAATTTACAATTTTAATAAATAATTCTCCTATCGAACGAATATTAATAAAACAGTGAATCGGAGTTACACCGAACATAACAAGTGATCTTAATTACATGTTTTTGAACCTCGAGTTCGTTTATTTCACGGGCTTTTCCATTTTTTAAGTAATCAAAAATACAAGCTTACTGTTATTTTTAGTTTTAAAATAACAATCATCCTTTTTTAAATCAAGTTTACACGTATTTTATCTCCAATATTTATTATTATATTTTTAATAAAGTCATTATTGTTCGCTAATTACTTTTGTCGAAATATAGGATTCATAAATAAGGAATATAATAGGATATTTTCAAAATCAAAATGTCAAAGCAAATTATTATGAAATACTGTATATATAACATATAAAACTTTAGAAGGTACAGAGACGGGTTAAGTTGTATTAGAATGTTCAAGAAATTTTATAATACAATAGGAAACTATTTGAATCTATCAAAAATTTGAGTTTTTAAGTTATATAAATTGTGATATGCAAATACAAGATTTTTTTCTTAGTTTGACATAAAATTATTTGCTAATAATAAATTAGGTTGTCTGGTACTATTAACTAGTAAAAGTAAATTTTGAAATTTTTCATTTCCGCTGGATTTATTGAATGAAAAAAATTATTTTGTACTCATGTAATGAATTTAAATTTAATAAGTTGTCTCGTCTATATAAAATTTTAATATATTCTTTGCTTTAAAAATGTAAAATACACTACAGTACCGAATGAAACAATATAAATAAATAATTTCCCTGCAGTTAATATTCTATGTAAAATTAAAACCAACATGAATCCATATATGTTAAGCTTACTGTAAAATTACTAAAAAAAACATTCAAAAATTAATTCTACCATATGGAAAATTTCTCATTAATCAAAAACTTGTTTATTATGTTGCCGAATTAAAAATAAAAAAATATTAACGAGCCCACTGCTCATCATCATCGTCATCGGTGTTTGATCCGGTATCCAAAAATTGAAAAAAATATTTATTACTCTGTATAGGAATACTAATACGGACCCATATAGATATTCCAAAACAGGTTAAGTTGAAAAATTGGCCTTCACGTTGGTCAAAATGTCATCGTATAAAAAGGTGGCATTCTGATTTTCTATGTCATTTGTAAAATAGTGCTTAAGACGAACATCCCACCCAAATGAAGGTATTTTTGGTAAGTACCCATTTTTAATTGTACTGGGTGAACCAACATAAATATAAAACCAAAATTTAGTTTTTAAAAATACCTAATAGATGGAGTGTCGTCATTTCTAAATGGCATTCGTATATTATTTATAGTAAATTACTATATATTTTTATAAAATAAACAATTTTTTCCTGTATTCCCTATTTCATTATTTTAATTACGTTACTTAGCTATCGTTTTTTAATTTTAATGACTTTTTCCTACTATTCAATAATAGTTAATAATATTTTATTAATTATATATGTCGAGGTAGCTGCACAAATAACCTATATAAAACTAAATGTTGGTGTCCTATCTTAATGTATTTGACCCAACTAACAATCTTGTTTTGAAGAATCTTAACCCTAATATCGAAAAATTTATTTAAAACTGACAGTTCTAAATACATAGGAAATAATTATTTACTTTTAGCATATTATACTTAAGTAAGCAACAAGTAAAAGAGAATTGTAAGAAATCGGTAATATTCGTAAACAAAACATTTTAAAAATATCTCTGCGTTAAATTGCATTTTTAGTTTATTATGCCTTCGACATATCTTGGTCAACTAATGATTGCATTCATCTGGAGTAAAATTTGTGTTGGAATAGTATGGGCAACTTCTACTCCTTCAGTTGTTAAAAAGTTTAATAATATTTCACATTGTATCATATATCGCGATAAATTAATACTGTCAGCGATTTTTACATTTTGAATATAAGTATATAATAACTTACCATATATCTTCAGAAACAAATTTACCACGAGACATTATTATTTATCATTATCAACAACGAATGCACAATTATTGAATCATCATATATTATCATTTATTTATTATATTGGTTTATAATGATTTTAAGGAAGCCACAATCTAGCTTAAGGGTGTTTTTGTCATGTTTTTTGTTCAACTTAAATAACTTTGCATAAAAGAGAATTTCAAGCTGAATATGAAAGGGTGGTTCATTATTTATATTTATTTATTTATATTTATTCTTATTACTTGGTACCAATATATTTTCAACGCAACACAAAATTGATTGAAAATTAAAGTTAGGTAGATATAAATGTTTTTTTGATTCATCATTATCATTAATTATCATTAATGTTTTTACAGCAAGCATTTAAAATCCAAATTATGCATTTTTAATGAACTGTCCTGTCCAAACTATTCATTTTAGGTACTAAGTCTAACATATCGATGATATCAGCTCAGCAAAGACAAATAAAAGCATTAATGTGGCAAAACTTTTATTATGCACCATGTGGTATATGGAATTTTTTATAAAAATTAAACGAACAATTTTCTTAGACCAAAAGAACGGAGAAATAGTCGTGACCTATCTATACTTTTTTAATACATAGTAAAGAATAGAACAACGTTTAAAGAATTTTACAAAGTCATAGCTCAAATGGTTTTATCATGACTGTATAACCATGTGTACACTTCTAATTTTGTTTCCAATATTCGCTTCAATTAGTAACAAATAACCAATTTAATGTAATATTTAATAAGTAGCACAACATAATTTATTTTTTATTTTCAGATTGTAGCCGTTATAGGCTTCGTAGCTGCGGCTGAACCTAAATCCAATACCGTTCGATCAAATGAACAGCCAGTTCCAGCTGATTTTGGTTGGACGCCATCAACAATTCCTCCAACTCCTCCAACTCCTTCAACTCCTCGACCAAAACGTCACAACACCTATTCGCACAGCGCTTTCCAATCCGGACCTGTGTATCATTACTATTATAAATCTCTCCCCAAAACTCAATATTCGTATGGTTTTCAATATAATTCAGCACCAAAAACATTTAATGCTGGACTACAATATGGGTCTGGTTTACTTGGAACTGGTGTACAATCTTTTACATCTGGATTAAAATCATACGGAGCTGGAGTGCAATCATTTAATGATGGATTGCAATCTTATGGAGGTGGATCTTATGGCACTGGAGTACAATCATATGATGCTGGATTACAATCTTTTGGAAGTGGCGGATCTTACGGCACTGGAGTACAATCTTTTGGAAGTGGATCTTACGGCGATGGAATACAATCATATGATGCTGGACTTAAATCTTATGGAGGAGGGTCTTATGGCACTGGAGTACAATCCTATGGAACTTACGGAACTGGAGTACAATCCTTTGGTACAGGAAAGGTAATTTCAAGTGAGGAAGTATCAAAACACACAATACACAATGTTATTAACAAAGTGCCAGTTGAAGTCCCTCAACCTTACCCGGTACCAGTAACTAAGACTGTCAAAGTTCCACAACCTTATCCAGTACATGTAGACAAGCCGGTACCAGTGAAAGTAAAAGTTAATGTTCCATATCCAGTCGAAAAACCTTACCCAGTAAAAGTACCACAACCTGTACCGTACGAAGTCAAAGTTAAGGTGCCATATCCTGTAGAAAAACCTTACCCAGTTACTATTACTAAAACTGTCAGAGTACCTGTAGAAAAACTAGTCTATATTAGGGTTCCAGAAGTTGTTAAGGTACCTGTTCCTCAACCATACCCAGTTCCTGTCCATAAGAAGGTTTCCGTAAAAGTTCCTCATCCTGTTATTGTTAGAGTACCTGAAATTATCAATGTAAAACATCATATTCAGCAACAACCTGTAAATATTCAACACGTTCAACAAGAACTAGTAGCACCTTTAGTATCCCAAGGGCAAGAATTCTCTACCGGAGGAATATTTTCTTCCGGACATTCTCAATCCCTTGGACAAGATGTTTTATCTTCCGGAGCTTTAGTATCTGGTGGACAATCTGGTTCTGAATCCGGTAATGAATTTTCAGGGCAACAGTTTGTTTCATCTGGACAACAAAGATTTTCTTTAGGACAAGGATTTTCTTCGGGACAAGGATTTTCTTCGGGACAAGGATTTTCTTCGGGACAAGGATTTTCTTCAGGTTTGACTTCATCTGGGGTAGTATCTGGTGAAGAAGGCTTCACTTCATCAGGAATAAGTTCATCAGGATTTTCTTCCGGAGGTTTAGAATCAGGTGTAGTATCTAGTCAAGATGGTTTTTCTTCTGGACTTTCTAGCGGAGGGCTACATACAGGTGTAGTCTCTGGCCACGAAAGTTTATCATCTTCAGGTGTACTTTCTGCTGGACAAGGGTTACACTCATCAGGTGAATATGTTTCTTCTGGAGTTTCTGGTTCACAAGGTTTTCCTTCAGGGGCACTTTCTGATGGACAAGGTGAATTTGTTTCTTCTGGAATTTCTGGTTCGGAAGGTTTAACTTCAGGGGTACTTTCTGGTGGACAAGGTGTAGACTCCTCAGGTGAATTTGTTTCTTCTGGAGTTTCAGGTTTCTCTTCAGGAGTTTCATCAGGTCTTTCTTCACCGACAGGAGTAAATTCTGGTTTTGATTATCATTCTCACCAACACAATAGTGGTGCTCAAGTTCCAGTTTGCCCGTTTGAACACAATGAATCAGAAACTGTAAAGGGTTTTAGTACTGGTCATAATATCTTTGCGAGAGGAACTGAAAAAAAAGATAAAAAGAACTGAAGTTTTGTATAAAATTGTAACATAAGAATGTAATGTTGATATTCGACAATCTGTAATTAAACTTTTGATAATAAATGTTTATATCAACCATTATTTTTTTTAATGAATGCCAAAAACTATTTTGTAATATGCTGTTTACTATAAATAGGCAATATATTTATATGCTAAACATGTAATGGTTTCTTTCTCATAAGTTTAAATTGATATAGCGTCAATAGAGAGTAGGTATATCATAAGTATTTTCCATTTGGTAAAAACCAACAATAAGAACTAAGAAATAAGAACATCATATAACAAGAAAAATTTAGAAAGATGAATATATTATTTTTAAATATCTATTGTAACTTTATAACGACAGTTTTGAATAAAATATCATTCTTTTACGAAATATATTCACGTGTCACCTCTATTAAAATAAATTAAGAAAAGTTACATAACATCATATTTCACTTTCTTCCATAAACATATCGGACATTATCATCCTACCTGCTGTATCAAAATGTAAATTACCGATTTCAAACATTTTAAATTATATTTATTTTGTTGTTTTCTCATGGTCTAAGCGCATTCATTAAAAAGCAAAATAGGTAGGATGTTCTACCTGCTGTTGGCCGGCTGACATTTTTATTGAACTTTATAAAATTTATTTCGTAGACTCACCAATATTTGTTGAAGAAAGTTTAACAAAAAAATTAAATCATGGTAATTGATCAATTTTTGTATATAGTCTGGGGCAGCATAACGGCATAGAATCGGATGCCCAAACCATAATAATTTACAAAACATTTTTGTATAAAAGATTGTAGGTCAATTAAGTCAAAAATATTTTAAGCTATACAGGGTGGTCCAAAAATCTTTATTTACCGGAACACCTTGTATTTGATTTCAAATTCTTTTAGATGGTTGATCTCCTATATTGTATTATGTATAAATATATGTTTGGATATTTAAGCGATAATATCTTGTACTGACTAGAAAGGACAAAATCATCTTCGGTTTGTAAAACATTCATTACATATTATATATTGACATCGTTTTTGATAATATCTTTATTATTTATTTGATATCTGTTTTTTTTTCGATCTCACATTTTAAGATTCTTTTTATATGAGATATATAGAAACAAACTACTCTCGAAATTCTTTATCTTAAATTCCTTATTGCCTATATTTTTCATGTCTTTTCATGTTTTATGTCTTTTCCTATCCCAAATATTTTCCGTAGTTGCTCTAGGTTTTTCAAATAGTTTTTTTCGATTCACCGTTAATTCAAGGTTCAATATTAAAAATTTCTTTGAGGCCTTTTCCGATTCTCATGTAAATTTATTTTTGTGTTCTTTATTAGAAATGTTCATAAATTTCTTAATTTTTTAAGAGCTTATTTTTTAGCCTCGCTATACAACTATGTGTAACTGTTTTAGATTTGTACCTATCTATCGAATTAAAGGTTATATACGGATCACCATGTAAAACAATTCGAGGTTAACCTTACCCTCGAAAATAATTCATTCTGGAACTCTAACACCCATCCCTTGGTTTTCGGTTTGGAAAACCTATATAGGTCGGTTTGTCTATTAATCATCCCCCTAGAAAATCTCAATCTACCCACCACTCACTACTTTCTCGGTCGCGACCTTTTTCTTTATCCGACAGTTTTGAAATTTATCTCTAGAGCTCCATATTACCTTGTTCGCGTCACTCCTAACTCCTCGCCTTATTAATGTTCCAATTAAAATAATTTCTCAAAGATCTACCAACCTATGAAGTCAAGGGCGTGCATCCTAATTATCAGCAACGGCAACTGCTTTTTTTGTTATTTCTTATAAAGTAAAAATACAAATTTAAGTCAAAATTGATTTCCCAGCTAGTCCTTGAAAATAATAATTCTTGTTACTTAAAATCGTATATATAGGGCGATGCTTTAGTGTGACAAAGTGCGATAAGTCTGCTATAATTGAAGTTAACAAAAAAGAATAAGCACTCTGAAGATATATATTTTAAAATTTAAATTTAAAATATACAGGTTGTTCAGGAACGCATTAGCAGACCTAAGTGGTATTTC
Organism: Hermaeophaga mercurialis; assembly: GCA_951812935.1. Classification (NCBI taxonomy): domain Eukaryota; kingdom Metazoa; phylum Arthropoda; class Insecta; order Coleoptera; family Chrysomelidae; genus Hermaeophaga; species Hermaeophaga mercurialis. The sequence continues at coordinate 27,929,153 of OX638362.1, read as the reverse complement.
TTTAAAAGAAATATTACATTTTTTATTGCAAATATATTCTGTTGTCCTTTTCAAGTAGTCTTTTATAGGTTTATTCCGGGGGTTTTAAAAGTTATAAAGCCCCATTACATCAAAATCGATGTACTGTTAGTGCCCTGTATATGAAAAGGGAATCCGCTACTAGTTTGGTTACTGCTTTTCTTTATTTTAAAAGTTCTCAAACCAATTATATACAAGGAGAGTCAAATCAGTTAAAGTTGATACATACAAAAAAGAAAAAAATATGTTTATAAAAATTGTTAACTTTGATCGCTTATTGAAATTTAACAAATAAATTACCAATATTTGAGCATTTAAGTACTTTATTGTTTTACTTCATTAATCCTTTTTCTACGCTCTTGGATCTCAGGAAGGAGGACGAATCATCTTCTGGCTAATAGCAACTTTCCTTTCCTTCCCCAGAGTATAGCGACTTTGCAGACTCTCGTAATTGCCTACAATGCTCGTTTGTTCATATAATAGATATATGTAATAGTGGATGACATTCAAAATCCTTTTTAAAAATGAAAATGTGAAGGGAGAGTCAAATATTCTAGTTTTGTTAAATAACTAGATTCGAAATTCGATGTAGGTAATACGTTTTTACTCACAGAATTAAACTGTTTGATTAAAAAAATCGAATAATAAAAACGTAGAAAATTTAATAGTGAAAAATTCAATTCTTATAGAGCGTTGTCGCTACCTAAATATTATTTGTTATGTAATAGCAGTTAACAATATATTATATCTAATTACCTGTAAACACTATAAAGAACTATTTTAACAATTCTAAAATTTGAGTAATTGAGAAAAATGTATAAATTAATAATAAAGAAGGTTCTCCACGGGGTCAAATGTGGTAACTTGGAATGATCAATGAAAACTCAAAATCAACCCCAACAATTTTTATTCAAATTAAAGACATCCAGTTTCGACTCTTTCGAGTCATCTTCAGGTCTAAAAATTATTAAAATTATTACAATCATGTAAAATAAAATACATTAATATTGTTTACATAAAAATTGTATAACAGGATTAGTTTTCAAATTAATTTAGTTTTCAAGTTTGTTTGACTTTTGTAAACAATATTAATGTATTTTATTTCACATGATTGTAATAATTTTAATAATTTTCAGACTCGAAAGAGTCGAAACTAGTTGTCTTTAATTTGAATAAAAAATGTGGTATGATTTTGAATTTACTTTGATCATAAATTATTAAGTTACGATTTTTGAAGTATTTTCTTTTATTACAATATTCATGCATTTTTTTATTAAAAATGAGTTAGATTTGTAAATATTAATGCTGTACCTAAACTATTTAATTAATTAATTTTAAGAAAGATATTTAGACTTCTCATCCTCTATTGTTCTCAGAAATCATTAAAAAGGTTTCAATACACAGAAAAGTGCTGCAAATTGTGAAAAAAATATGGTCAATTTGTTTTTCTTATTTACCGCTACAGTATTCCATAATAAGCCCTATATCAAAATACGACAATGATGAAAAAGATAAATCGGCTGGTAGGAAGATAGATTAGAAGACCTTTCGTTTGACAATATCTTGAGGCCCACTATTATAATGAATTATGAACCTAAAGAAGGACGTTGGAAATAAAAACGTTTAGGTATTTATACTTAGAGATGAATCACTAAAAAATAAGCACGGTTTCAAAAACACAACTTGTTTCTCCTTCCAAAATTTGAACCCATACAGAATCTCAGCAAGCAGCTTCACGGGTCTCTGTAAATCCATTTTCACTTCTGCAAAATTTTTCGAAGCAGTCCCTCTAGTTAGTAATTTACCTCCAATAACCTTATAATTATTTTTATTAGATATTATTTATTTTAATGTATAAACATGAATCGTAGGTAAGATAAGCGGAATAATACTAATGTAAAAAGATAACTACTCTTTTTTAACGACAAAATTCTAACTTCATAGTTGTTGAATCTTCTAATTATTATTTGGGGAAAATTTCTGCTAACTGGTTTCTAAACGTACATATTCACTAGTGTTGAAGTCTGTCAAAACTTTGCCACTATCTGTTTATATAGACTTTTGTTTCTGGAAAGGTTTACAATTTTCCATTAAAATTTACTATTTACACACTGTTAGTCGCAATGAAATCAAATTCAAAACTTCAACTAAAAACTTGCCGGCTCAATTCACTCCGTGAAACTGAAATCGTATTTCTCTAAAGCATAAACTGTTCGTTATATCGTGAAAATAGAATGAAAAACTTTGAATGAAAAGCGACTTCTCCAATAGTGGATTTTGAAAGCGCTCGGACTAGAACTTAATGAACGCTTGAAAAATAATGCCAGTGGAATTTGCATCAAACTGCAGAAGTTTACTCAATTACGAAATGAATTAAACAATTTTATTTAGTTAGTAAATAGTCAAGGATTTTAAATTAATATTATGTGGAAATATGTTGGAGTTCAAATTAAAATCAAGTTGATCGCTAATAATGTTACAACAATACATTACAATTCTAAAATGCGAAATTTAAAATCAAGAAAAAACCCTGTATTATGTCAGAAGTTAGAACCTGAATTTTAATTTCATCTTACAGGATAAGCAATAATTGCTCTATATCGAATGACCTTTATTATCAGATTAAAAATTTTGAGGCCAATAAAGTTTTGTTGAGAATTTTTTGCTATATAAATAATATAATAATAAAATAAAGTCATAAATAATATAATAATAAAATAAAGTAATAAAAATGCTCTAAGTATAAGAATAGAGAAAAATATATAAGAGACGTTGGATTTTAACAAGAAGAAGAAGGAAAACTGAGAAAGGCAACAAAGAAATTATAATCTAGAAAAAGTGTAAAGTTGGAGTGTAAATAGAAAAATAGATATTAGACAAATAATTTCGGAATTAATCGAGTAATGTAAAGAATAAAACTTTGACTTATTTAAATTCACAAGTGTTGGCTTTTTTGGGATAAAGTTAAAAAAACACTAAATGTTAGAGACCAATTAGGTACTTCTCAAAATATTATTAATAAATTATTTTGTGTAGGTATCTCAGAAAATAAGTAAGTCTGTAGGGAAAACAAAGCCGGAAATACGTTTTTCGTAAAAGAAAAAAGACACTTTCAATAATGAGCCACAACGGTTACAGCGGCGGCATGAAAGTGATGAAAAGTTACTTACAAATTGCTCGTTTAAAATGTATAAATAAAATAGATGATGTTAAATTCCACATTCTATACGTGTCTTCTTTAAATTAGATTATTATAACATATTTTGTACAATAAATCATAAAGAGCAGTTAGAAAGTATTTTTTATACTCAATCAGTGTCCTCAAATTTAAGTTAATTTATGGTTAGATATATTTTGAATTTTAACAATGTATTTACTAAACACATTTTTCGTTAAAAACCAAGCGCAGCTGTTTTCGAGACTTCCATAAATAATTGAATTCCTGTCAAATACCAATGTATATCCTACTAGTACAAACTATTTAAAATTTAAAATCAATTCTACTGCGACATGTTTATTAAATGATAGAATCGAAATAGATTCACGAATATGTTATCCAATACCTCACGTATGTATTGTATGACATTCAGGGGTTAATAAAAAAAAGTTTAATAGAATAGTATAGAAACAGGAACTTTTTTGGATGGAAATCACAACCATCAGTAGCACAATATTGAATATGCACTAGTGCGATTCCCATGATATCCAGCTCTAGACTATTTATAGCAGTTTTATGTGCTGTTTTTATTAACTATACTGAATGGGTAGTACTCCATCAAACAATCATATATGATTATGCAAAAGACCTTGGTGTGAGGCAATCCCTTGTTAACGTCAACGTTCAATTTAATATCAACAGTAAATTATTTCATTTCTTCTTATTTTAAGCAATCGATAATAAACTGTGGAAGACTCTTGAAAATTTTATAGTACAAAATAGAACGCTTTCGAAGCAATTCATATAACTCAAAAAGAATATAAAAACCTAAAATGAGCTTGGATATAGTGGCTGATGGAAAATCCAATTGCGTGCGTTCGTTGGGTAGTATTCGTCATTCAAAGATACACAATATTGTTGATTTCTTTGGAATCAAAAGCAGTAGGGTCGGCATCAACAATAACTGTTTTTTGGGTTGGAAAAATACTATGATATAACGAGTTCACTCGAAGGCTGTATTTATTTTAACCGACCATATCTATTGGTCTAGCTATTTTTATAATTTTCAAAAGTTGTTTCATAACGTCGTTGGTCATTTTCTCTAAATAAGTGAGTAACAGAGCTGAGAAAAAATCTAGTAATCTAGAGAGTTCCAAGAATATCCCAATAAAAGTACTAATTCAATTGAAAAAATATTTTTAAATACAAGGATCTTTCGGGAGAAGATATAAAGGGTTTTGAAAATTAAGTAACAGACGTTGGGTTTTATTTTAGAAGATTTACTGCTGAAATATAAGTTGACGCTTCAAACGACAGAATAGATAAATTTATGATTGTAATTTTTATACAGAAATAATGGACTTAGGATGATAAAAACTGAACGGAAGGTTTTGAGGGTTGTTTTGCCCTTCTATAAAAAAAGTTTTCATTCAGAATTGTCACCACATTCTTCAGATCTGACATATTGTTAGATTTGTAAAAAAGTTTTTTAATAATCCGAAAGTCATAAAATCAGTAAATTTACCGCTAAGATTCGAAATCGAAGAAAAAGACATTTCTGGGAAACAGTTGATGTACTACCCTCGTCTAGAAAATTACTATCGTTGTGGAAGTCACTATATTAAAAAATAATAAATAATTTAGAAAGGTTCGGTTTAGTACCATTCATTAAATGAGTGACCCATATACTGGGTGTCTCCTAGAATCAAAGCTACAGTTCTGAATTAAATGAATCATGTAAGTGCCAATATTTTTCATTAATATACTGACTAATACAAAATGTTTGATTTTCATTAACAAACCAATCGTAAAAATGTACATGCTCCTCTCATCACAAAACAATACAATAATACATGTAGTGTCATACATCTATACATAAAAACTATAATTAACTTATATAAGGTTTGTGTTAATTTTTTTCAACCAAAATATGAACGTGTTATCATCATCAAATTTAATCCGGTATGTCTATGATCCCGTATCTTTCCTAAAGTGCAAATAAAACGATGAAATTTTCTCTCATTTTTTATTCTTATATACAAACAGCTACCCCCAATAGTGAAAATATTTACCTTGCTAGGTAACGATGGGGGCTTGAAAGCAGCATCTGTCTAAAAACCAGAGACGGTTTAAGGGAATATTATCGGTTAATACTGGCAGATAGAACGAAATTGATATCCATAAAAAAATTCATACGAAATAAGAATAATTTATTTTATCAATAACTAGAATTGTCTTGACCTTTTCACTATAGTAACTTAATTATATATTTTGCATCAGCTTCGAATCCAGTTTACGTGTGGACTAGTTTTTTTTTTTTTCTGTTTGTAGCATTAACAGCTAAAGGTTACTAGCCGTCGTGTTCTGTGTAAGCTTTATTACTGTTTTCCGGCGCCACTTTAGGAATACAAAAAATGTTGGCTCTTGCTGGGATTTGAACTCTACCATTGAGCCACCCACCCCCTGATTTATTTCTATGAGTACTGTTAAGCTCTATAGTCAAATTAAGGTTTTTTCAAATATTGGTATTAAACACAAGTTGTTTTGTATGAATTAATTAAGATATAATTAATAACATAACAGTGTCGTTTATTATATTCTTCTGCTAACTATACTTAATTATGCTTCAATTATTTTCTAATGGCAAAATTTTTGTTTTGTTTTTCTTTGAAAGAAAAAACTGCTTAAACCAACACTGTTTAACATTTACTTACTTACTAATTGCAATAGAACTTAATATCTGCTGATTTGTTAAGTAAACTTTAGCATTAAGTATTTACCTAATTATTTCGAATAAATTGAGGTAATTCAAAAAGGTTTTAAAATAATTTAGATTACAATATTTCATGTTAAACTCTACCAAATTGGAAAAACTCTTTTACGTTTATATTTGAAATACTCTTCTTAATTATTATTCTCCCTATTCTCTAGATATTCAACAAAAACTTTTTTGAATTTGTGACGAAATTTGAGAACATCTCTGCTCGTTAAATTTTTACCTGAAACTGTAAATAAGTCATTTTTTATATTTTCGCGTTTTATTGCATATTCATTAGTAATTTCTGTTTACTATGTGTTATGTTTTAAAGGCAGTATTGATCTTATGGTGCTTAGATATTTTAAAAATAAGGGAAGATCAGAATAAAAATAATTTAAATACTTGCCTGTATGTCGAAATAAAGTCTACTGAACTTAAAACTTCAATTCGACTGTGTGATAATTAATTGCTTTGAGTTCAAGGATGTTTAAAAAATAAATATTTTTACAAATTTTCGCTATTAAGTAGAGAAAAACTTTCACTTTATTAATACCTAATAACAGCTAGGTATATACCAGGCTAAAGAAATTGTTTTTAAATCTTTGCAGTCACAATGATTAAAGTTCAAACCAAAAATTTTTAAATGGTTAAAAAATAAATGTGTAAAATTCTTACTAATAATACTATAATATTATTTCCGGAATTTTATAGTAGATCTAAGTATTTTCGAATTATCTGAATGAAAGACGATTTAAATATAAAATTTTTAAGAGAAATTATTAAAATGAGTGTAGGTCGATGAAAAACTTCACGCCAACGTTTAATTTTAATATTGTATGAACACCTTTGGGAAATTCATTTTACAGGTTCTAATATAAAGTTTAACTGCTTTTTTTACATGGAACTGTCATCATCTCAATAAATTCTGATATTACCTACATCCGTGGTATTAATACCTTGGTAATTTAAAAATAAAATAAAAAGAATGTTGTTGGGATTTGAACATCCTCAGCCTAAAACCATGGTATAGGATTTTTAGTACAAATACCGTTGCACGTTAGGAGTGACGTACCTCTTTCGTCATAGTACTGCCAACTAATTAAAATTTCCCTAACTAAGATAAATCATACGAAAATTCACGAGGACTCATGAACGTAGTCACAGTACTAAAAAACCGAAAAAGTAATCGTAATTATTTTGATAATTTTAGAATTATTTCAATTATATTGGCTTATATACGTCTTATTCTTTATAATATAAATTTTATAAATCATTATTATATGTTTAGTACTCAAAAAACCATAATTTACATTAAATAATTTTGAAATTTTCTACGCCCATGAGACTCGTATTTATGATGAAGAAATGACATTGTAGCGATTGGCATGCCTTGATGCGACGTTGTCGAGTATTTAGATTGAAACATTTCAACGATTTCTGACGTCCGGCCGTCAACCAGTTGTGTGTTTTCACCACGTTTTCGGTAATTTTATAATATTGTCTTTATTTTTTTGCTTTGCTAGATAGTTAACTTATAAAAAAAACTGTTTTTTTCAAAACAAACATAGTGTGAATAAGCTGATTATTGACGTTTATTTCTACAAAATGCCAAAAAAACTATATTGTTCACATACGCTTCAATAAATTAATTTTTCATAATAATAAAGCTAAACAACATAACCTAACCTTACATTTTTGAAACTTCCTACATTCCTCGACAATTTAGACAAGCCGACAACACTGCATAGTATTTTTAATACAAATCCCGTTGCACGTCATATATCAATTATGAGATCACGACCCTGCAGTGTTGTCGGCTTGTCTAAATTGTCGAGGAATGTAGGAAGTTTCAAAAATGTAAGGTTAGGTTATGTTGTTTAGCTTTATTATTATGAAAAATTAATTTATTGAAGCGTATATGAACAATATATGATCCTCACACTCAAGACACTTCATCCTGCCAGTTTTAAAGTACATTTGAAAAATGTTTTTCTCAGTTGATTCATTAGCAATCTACAACTGTGATATTCTTCTTCTTCTTGCTGTATTATCTACTTTTAATATTCAATAATCTGTTATAAAAATCGTAATATTATGTTGTTTATTTGTACTATTTTTATTAAATAAATAAAATAGAGACATATAAAAAAGATAGCAAACTATTTATTGTTATTAAAATAAGACAATGTTTTGTTTAAAAAAATAGATATTTTTCTTATAAGAAACAATTCAACTACAATATTCGAATTCCTACAAAAGGTAAATCCTTTCTCCTAATTCAAATCTGAATCACTTGAATCACTGTCATCGCTGTTAGGATTAATAATAATGGGATTAATTTCTAGTCTATCAAAAACTCTCTCTCTTTCATACCATTTTTGTATTTCTTTTTCTGTATGTTTAATAGAATTTTTCCATACTTCAGGAGTAATTGTCCTAAGAGCTTCAGACCACATATTTAAAGAATCTTGTTCTTTATTACCGTCTCTGCCAATATGTTTATTATAATATTGCTTAGAAAGGCCCCAAATAAGTTCGATGGGGTTGAAAACACAATGATAGGGAGGAAGACGTAACACTTTATGTCCATATTGTTCTGCTAAATTGTCCACCATAAATCGTTGAAATATTTCAATCTAAATACTCGACAACGTCGCATCAAGGCATGCCAATCGCTACAATGTCATTTCTTCATCATAAATACGAGTCTCATGGGCGTAGAAAATTTCAAAATTATTTAATGTAAATTATGGTTTTTTGAGTACTAAACATATAATAATGATTTATAAACTTTATATTATAAAGAATAAGACGTATATAAGCCAATATAATTGAAATAATTCTAAAATTATCAAAATAATTACGATTACTTTTTCGGTTTTTTAGTACTGTGACTACGTTCATGAGTCCTCGTGAATTTTCGTGATGTTTCGTATGATTTATCTTAGTTAGGGAAATTTTAATTAGTTGGCAGTACTATGACGAAACTATACGTCACTCCTGACGTGCAACGGTATTTGTACTAAAAATCCTATACTACCATCCGACTATTTCTTAATATGAAATATGTAAAAAAACATTACCAACATAGTAAATAAAAATTTTCTATTGTAGTCATTAAGTAGTTTTGATTCGGCCTTCAGAATTTCTTTTATTGCTTCATTTCCTCAATGTATGTAAATATTCGTAGAGATTAGTTTTTATTTTTTGTACAATTGTCCCATAAATATTTTCCATAATTTTTGCTTAGTATCATTTTAGGAAAATTGAAATATTTTATCAATTCACTAGTTGCTGATGCGATATACAGAAACAAGTTTTTGAAATTTATTGTATAATCTTAATAAAAGATTCGTTTAAAATGATATAACCAGAATACCAGATTGTTACTATTTTTAAATAATTCTAATGATCTTGGATCATCCAATAAATCCTTTAGTATTAGATTTGATGGCTACTTAAAACGTCTTCATGGTTTATTTGACGATTCTTTTTTTTATACAATTAATTTGTTGCTGTTAAAAACACGTTCAATAGAATATTTCAAATATCAATATTTTTAATCGTGGGAAAATTCAATTTTTATTTATTTTGTGAAGCTTATATCTCAATAAAAAAGATTTGGATCTTAAAATAGTTTATTAAAAATAACCTATAACCTATTATATAATGGATAGATTCCACTTAGTAACCGGACCTACATATTTTAAAATTCAAGTTTTTATTAAAAAGTTATAATCGATACCAATAAAATATATATAATTATTTTTTTTAAATTTTTGTGAATGTTAAGGAATTAAAAACACCTTAGTGACTTATACAGGACGTAATTTTGATCTTTTTCAATATTTTTACAACTTTAACAAAATCATATTTTAAAAATATTTACAAATTAAGACCAAACCATATTAAGAAAAATTAGCTAAAAATATAAAAATAAGATAATAAAGGGAAACGTCTACGCAAGTACATCTGTGAAAAATTTGTATATTATTATTAATTTACTTTTCTTGACTGTTACATTAAACATCGTTAATGAAAAGGTCTTCACTTTAAACTTTTCCATAACCTAAACTTGATTTTCAATTACAAAGATGAAGTTTTTTACTAAATTTTCATAATTTTCATTAATAAAGCACCGTGTTGCTTTAATTAGCAATTTAATATTGCCATCAGGGAACGAAATAAAAATGGCTTTCTTTGGTAAAATATATTGCACGAGTTTTCGGACAAAAAGTATGAGATGCAGTAATTTCCTTTTAGAAAATGCAGTTTAATAAAAGATGACACTAGAGATTAACATAGAGGTTTTATATAGAAGAAAATAATATATTTTATGTATGTGAGACCATTTTTCTGCGTCTTATGTATAAAACGTATAATATCTATTTGTTTCAACATAGAAAGAAATCTGGGGAGGAAAAAGTAAAGTAACGTATCATTATTTCACCGTTGTTCTAATGCCCTAGTTTATATAGTTTATATCAAATTTCTAGGCTTATTTTAAAGCATGATCTTAAAGCATTGATCGCAATAAAATAACGCTACGTGATTCTCAGAATATTATGAAGTATAATAAATAGTCAAAAGATTAATTGCTTGGATTGGATACAATAGGAAGAGTGTAATTGTAGAGATGAGCTATATCTAGGAGGTAGTTCACTAAAAACACGTTTAGAGGCTGTAAAGAGTATTTATTCAAAGAATTTAAAATAAGTCTCAATTATCATTAACGCATGAGTCCCACTGTAGGACTAGTCTATAGGTGAAATTCTTATACGGTCAACATTACTTTTTCTGCCGAAGGTTTGCGATCAAAATTTGATTATTTTTGGACGGATTTTCTAAAATTTTTTTTACCACTTCGAAAAGAATAAACTGCTCACCGATACGTGAGTACTATTAATAATAGTAATAATAATAATAACAATAATAATAATAGGGTTTGGCCTTCATACCTATTATTTTTCTGAGTAAATTGCTCTGTTATAGTTTTATTTTATTACCTGTTACGGAAACCACCAGATTATTTTTATTTCTTTTTGTTTAGTGTATTTGAATTTCTGTTTATTTTATTTCCCGCTAGTTTTACGGCATTAGTCGGGGTTTTTCCTTAATTTTGATTTGTTTAATTTGTTCGATAGATCAATCTTTTTAATTTTTAAATACATAATTTTCCATAAAGCTTTTAGCTTGGTTTAATTCTTTCTTCATTGATCTTTACATCTTAATCATTTTATTCAAATCCTCAAGTTGGTTTATTTCTTTAGTTAATTCCTGAGCTTCTTTTATTTGTCTTTCATAATTATATTGATTTACAGATTGATTATGCGTATTTGTATTTAAGTTATTCTTCGTGATTTAGCTATACGAGAGACCTTGACTGACCGTATTGCTATCGAATTTCCTTTGATCTTTCATTTCTACTTTTCCTTACCTTATGTTTTTGTTCCTCGCCTCTTGTATCTTTCCAAGTATTTTATGTAAACTGGGCACATTTTATAATTCGCTGTGTGGTTACCTTGGCAGTTACAACATTTTGTTTGGCTTGTTTCGGTTGTTACTAACCGATATTCTTTTATGTTATGATCTTCTCCACATTTTACACAGTTGGGACTCATGTTAAAATTGATTTGAGAATGCCCGAATCTCTGGCAATTGTAGCATTCAGTTGCCCAGTTTTTCCTCTTATATTACTCCGATTTAACATTTATATTTTAGGTTTCTCTTACTGTATATAATGATTTTATGTCCACATCTCTTTGACTGTAACAAGATAGCTATCACTTTTAACATTCGGGTATTTACCTTTCATTGGTATTATGCTCTCTATTTTTATTTGTTCTTTTATAAAAAATCTGTGTCCACATTTAGTACTGCCTTTACCACAACATATCATCCTGTGTATTCAGTTATTTTTGGAAAAACTGAATATACAGGGTGATGTATTTAAAAAACCAAAGTGACTAATAATATCAGAGAAACGGCAAATCTAGCAACATTGCAAATGTCAAATCTGCAATCTTCGTATCCCAAAATAGGTTTATCCCAAATTTTGTAGAAGTCGGACTAGCAATTTACGAAATAATTGGCCCTTTCCAGATTTTTGGTACACTCTGTATGTATAATACTTTAATCCCACTTTTTCCTTGTTTTCAGATAAAATTTTTGTGTTTCTGCTAAATTGGATTGATAAATTATCATATTTAATAGTTTCTTATCCGTTTTACGAATCACCAATGATCCAGTGGACTGCCTTCGATTACTACTGGTGGTACTTTCTTAATCAGTTGATCCTCTTCCTCCATTCCAGCTATTTTATCAGACTTTTCTTTATATTGGACTAGTTTATCAAATTGGTTTTTGGTTTTTACCTCTTACTAGGGCTAGGTTTTTTGCAGTCTTCTTCACTCTCACTGTTCTTTATTTCCAATAATTCTTCTTCAATTTCTACATTCCATAGTTTATTATGTACTACTTCTCACTATTTTTTATCAATGCTATCAATTTTATCCATTTTACATGTCTTTGAACACAACAGCTCTTCCAAAACACTTTCGATTCACTTCCGCGAATTACTGTTCCCCTAAAATTGGGGTTTAGGGTTAGAGTGAGTACTACTGCTTACACAAACAATATATACAAATAAATTATGTTGCCATAGCGACGAAATCATGTCTACGCTGATCAAATGTGTTTCTATTGAACTACCCTCGTACTATACCAAATCTAGCTATTTGATATAATTGCCTTATTAAGTGGTTTTTGGTAAAACGCATTTAATAAAAACCATCCTGTACAAATAAGAATTTAATATTAACTGTTTAAATAAAAAAAAAATTGTTTGGCTTAGCAATATTTATTGCATCAACAATACCCCAAAATAATAAGTATATCATCACAAACTTTTTATTTTCATAGACAAAATAATAATAATTAATTATTCCAAAACTGACTAAATGACCTGATGAAAAGTTGAACCAAAAAACTTCATTTAAATTTAGAAGTCAACCTTCGACTGGTTTATATAAAAGCTATTTTTTATAATTATGGCCGGTATATCGTTGCCAGAATTTGTTAAACTACCATGAAAGGACTTTTGGTAAGTTGAATGTATTTTACTATACTTAAAAGTAATCAGAAAAGATTTTATTAAACCAAAATTATAACATTTATTTATTGAATGAGTAAATAAATAAATCATCAAGATAAAGAGTTACTATTAAAATTTAATGGTATCTTTATAAATTGAGATAGTATAACGAGAACATTTCTTAAAATTAAAAACTTTCTGACATCGTAACTCAGTCTAAATGCAGAAATAAGTTATTATGTCAGAGAAAAAGATAAATATCGAATGCAAATTTTTATGAAAGTTTTATTTTTTATATGAGATGTGATAAATAATATGGCGGACCATGCAGTTTTTAAAATTTTAAATCAACCAGACAAGTGTTTTAGTGCATACGAAATATCATTGTTATTTTCTTAAGCCGGTGTACAGGGCATGTAATAGAATATCCATAACACTAATTTTTGTGGGAATTAAAATTTTTAAACTGTATGTGTATGTGTTTGATATGAGTTTCAAATATATTAAATAAAAACCTAGGTAACCATAATTTTCTAAGTAGACTTTAATTATGTCAAAAATATAAAAGGTATTTCCTTAAAAGTTCTACGACAAAACATTTTATATTTGTATAACTTTAGCTTTTATTTTAAATTATTCTTAAAATCGTATTCTACGGTGAACTTATCTTTCTCTTTTATTGGGTTACAAGGTGTTTTATAAATTTGAAATTTATTATCTTGAAATACAAATAATCTTTTGAAAATCATTGTTAGAACAACCTGTCTATCATATTTTTCTCTTTGCACATTAAAATAAAACTAAATAAAATTTTGGAGGGATTTAAATCACTAGAACCATATTTAACTTTCCATAACAAACTTTTCAATAAAATTTTCTTTAACTCAATTTTTTAAATAGTAAGAATTCTACGACAACTTGTCAAAAATTAGTATCAGTCTTTTTAACCAATATTTATACCAGGAATATAAACATTTTATATAATACAGCCTTAGGAAAGATATTTCAACAAAATTGCAAATGGAAATTTTAAAGTACTTTGTACACATGATATATACAAAAAAAAATAAGACTCAATGTATGCAAGAGGCCACAGAAAAATAAGGAAAAGCAATCTGTTTTTCTAATATTCTCTCTAGCATATATTTCTTGGTCTCCAACGCCTTTTTTACACTTTTTTCTTTTGATAATTAAAATTGCATTCTTATTTGCTGAACTGTTCTCGGATTGGGTCATAATTTTTAATTATTTTCAGATAATTTCTTTAGCTATTTGGGCACTGGCCAGTGCTACTGATCAAACAGAAGAACCAAAACATAAAAGTAACCAAAAAAATGAACAAAAAAGCAAACGAAGTTTTGAAGCTCAAATTCTACCAGCTCTATCTTTAGACTCTGAAGGAGATCTCTTTTCTCAAAGTCCTGTATTACAACCATATGCTGCCGAAGGTATGAACAGACTTTTGTAAAACACTTTAACTCGGTATAACAATATTTTTTTTTCTGTGTGTGACATGGAATTATTTTCCAAAATATTTTATTTCTTCTGTATTTTATATTATTTTAGAACAATTCAGAGTAAATTCTGGAATCCACTTCTACCATCAAGAACCAGTATTATTATCAAACCCTGTACATACATATGCTGCTGAAGGTACGAAAAGACTTTTATTAAACATAATTTATATACATATAATGTAGAATATTTGCGGCCTAACTATGTTTTAAATATTAATCTAATTGTTCGTCGCTATTTTGACTTATTCCTACCAATACTTTAGCAATCAAGCCCAAGAATTACTATCTAACCCTGTACAAACATATACTGCCGAAAGTACGAAAAGTTTTTTATTAAATATAATTTTAATTAAATATATTGTAGAATATTTGCACCCTAAAATAACCTAACTATATTTTAAATATTAATATAATTGTGTTATGTTTTTTAGAACATGTCAAGGTATCTCCTGGAACTCACTCCTACCGTTACATTACCAAGCAAGTACCAGTACGAGTACCTAAACCTATACCAGTTGAAGTCATTAAAAAAGTAGCTGTACCCACACCATACGAAGTCTTGGTTCCAAGACCTTACGCAGTACCAATAAAAGTGTCAGTACCTTATGAAGTACCCAAATCATATGCAGTTCAAGTACCACACAGAGTCCCTGTAGCCGTACATGAAAGGTCAGCATTATTAAAAATTACGTATTAACCATATTGTGTTACAAAAATAAAACTAAATATTTCCATTTAGAGTTCCTGTAGAAGTCCCCAAACCTTACCCAGTCTACAAAACAAAAGAAGTCAAAGTAGAAATAGAAAAGCCAGTTTTTGTCAAGGAAAGAATAGAAGTCAAAGTACCAGTTCCAAAACCGTACCCTGTTGAAGTACCAACAGCAGTACATGTTAAAGTACCCCATCAAATAGTACTTAAAGTGCCCCAAGTAGTTTTTAACCAAAAACCAAGCTGCGATGTACAACATTCAACTGGATTTAGACCAGTCCAAACTGAAGTAGGCACTAGACAATGTAAAGAACCAATAAAATTAGATTTGGTCTACGTTACGATTATTTTTATTTTTTGTAGTTCTGGACGTCCCAAATTATATTTATGGTTTAAATCAAAACTATGGGTCTTATGGTCAACAATTTTCGCAAGGATCATTCCCCCAACAATCCGTTTTTGGCCAACAAGTAGAGTTAGATGGTCAGTACGGCCAGAATTTAGGACAACAAACTGTCTCAGGCTTCTCTGAAAGCAACTATGGACAAGGTTTCCAAAGTCAAACTGATATATCCAACATCCCGACATACGAACAATTTTTAGAACAACTTAATTTGCAAACTGCTGGAGCTGTAAACCCAGAAAAAGAATCAGTTTCTGTGGGATCTTTCCAAGCTAGAAGTGGATTTGCCGATGTCGTTGATGACGAAAAGAAAGAATCTAATGTCGTTGAAGCCGAAAAGAAAGAATCTAATATCGTTGAAGCCGAAAAGAAAGAAGCTGATGCAGGTAAATTTAAGTAAATTAGGTTTTATTGGGTCCGTATTTAATATGTTTACGTTTTAGGCGAAGCTTATCATAAGTCTGAAACTACCAGTAAAAAACCTGAAGCAACATCAGAGTCTAGTACTAAAGCCGTTGAACAAAATGAACAAAAAGACGAAAATGTAACAGTGCCTTCAAGCACCACTGATTTAATTTAGACGTTTATGTTTGAAAATTGTACAAAATACCTTTAAATAAATATTAAAATGATATTTTAAATATATTTGAAGTTAGCATCTTTTGAGATAAAACTTTGCTTTGAATTTGTATGCAAAGTAAATATAGAAATTACATAGTACAAGATTGAGTGCAGATACTAATTAATTTAAAAGCTGTTTTACCATGCAAACTGAATCGGTTTATCATTAACTTAATTTATTTTGGCTTACCTTATATGAATGTAAATTAATAAACCTGTTTTTCTCACCTGAAAACAAAAATAAAATTACTTTATTAAACAAGGTTTCCAAATTGATGACTATAATTAATATTTATTATATAAGAACTAATGGATTAAGTATCAAAGGTGAAAGAAAAATGTTTTAATAATTGATATAAGTTTTAGTTTATTTAAACATATATTCAAACATCTGAAACCCTGCTTTATCATATGACTTTCTCGCTTAAATATCTGCGTCGCTTTCGATTTGATTAATAAGTAATAACGTTTTTATATTGATCGGTTTAAGATTAGTTATTTTACTTTCGTTTTCATCTTAACATTCAGCTCTTGGTTAATTATCAATAATAATAATAACATAATAAATTGGTCAATACCCAACGGTCAACGTAAATGTGAATCATACCCGTCAAACTTGATATTGACATTGATTGGACTGGTTTATTTTTAGCAACATGTGAAGGACTTTCTTATCAGTCTTGTATAATTGCGATGACAGTTTTTTTTATTAAACATAGAATTTGTAATCTATACAGTGGCCATAAAATAAGAATTTATTTTCTAGAAAAATTCATAATATGCAATTATTTGTTGGTAGATGTTGTAATAAAGAGCATTTGCAATAAAAAGGAAAAATTAAAGAAGTAAATGAAAAATATAATTGAGGAATGAAGGCATATCTAATACTCACTTCAAAGAAATTAATAGAAAATAAGTATACTGATCTAGAAAGAACACGGACATCGAAAACTCAAGACAGATGCATTGGGAATTATGAAATTCTGCCATATACATTTTGTTGCACTTAAGAATGGGGAGATCCTAAACAAGATTAGTAAATTGGGCTAAAATAACAAAAATAACATATTCCATTCCGATACCACTTTCTTTTTTGGGCATTTTTTTTGGAAAATTATTAATATACTTTTTCTACGACCATGCTTTTGAAAATATTAATGTAGTATTTATTTTAAACAAATAAAAAATCAATAAAAATGCACACAGAAAGTAAGGTGTCATTAGTAACAGAATATATTTTACTTATTTTTAAAATAATAATAAATGTTTAGGAATAGATTTCATTTCGTTTATCTAAAGGTTTAAAGTAATAAACTTAGTGAAACGGTTGAAGATTTTGCTACAAATTCTTATAGGTACAAATATACAAATATCCTCCATACAAAATTACCTATAAACAAACATGCTTTATTATAATGACAAAACAGTTATTGATTCGTTAACACTTATTAATTTTTTTGTATCTGTTGTTTTGAATGGCATAGTTATGGTCCAAATGATACCGCCGAAAAAAACACAACGACAGCGAGTGTTGTGTGAAATGGATTACGTAAGGATTGCGTTTATGAAAATTTAAGGCAGGAAATAAATTCAGTTTTGTAGAAAGGCTCTTCGGTCAATTTGAATTATTCATTTCGCGGTCGGGAACATTCGGATTAACACTCTCACAAGGCCATTTTCTGTAAAAGATATATGGCCCATGTGCTTCAAGTGATTTATAGAAGAAGGAGTAGGTACTTTCGAATTTATTTCTACTGCCATACTCTCAAGCCCTACTTGAACGACTTAGTCGATGTAATGCATACATCCAATTTTTATAAACCGTACCTTTATATTGCGGATGTTCTTGTCAAACATTTATCAACACCAGTGATTCAAAAAGCCAATACATTAATTCTTACTACAATTACACCAAAATCTAAATTAAAATGATCCTGTTATACATGCTTTACAAACATTAAATTAAAATTATAATCTGAAAATTATGCTTCAGCTATATTCCTTACAAGAAATAACGTCTGGAGTTATCCAAAACGCTTTACAATTATTTGTTAAATGAGTCGGATATTGTCACCAAGATGAAGACCACTCACATTGATAGATCATTTATTTGTCTACCCAACAGATTTTCCTGATTACAACCTAATTATTTAATTATCCTTGTATTATTGTTGCCACTGAAATGTTTTCCTTCTACAAGAATTTTGGCTTACATATTTGTTGTCAGAATATTCTAATAACTCCATTATACAAATATTTTGTATGAAGCGTATTAAAATGGAATTACGGCAACAAAACGTGTGTGCTATGATTTGTTATGATTTAACACATATTTAACAATACATGAAACGTTTAATTTTTGCATTTGGTGGTGAAACCCCGCCAAATACGAAGACATTGTATTATATTATGAATATAATTAATGTATCTTACAATAAATGTGTCCATGGTTTTGACTAGATTTTTAAAAACGGTGTAAAAATTTTTTGACGGATTCCCGGCTAGCTCATCTGTTGCTTTCCATTTAGAACTAGCAGTTATAATTTGTCTTTATAAAAGCTTCCAGTTTTTACTGGGATTGTGTTCTAGAGCACTTCTAGATATAACATCCCAATGTCCACACTTTCGCTTTGCAGGTTTTAAAAGCACACTGCCAATATGACTTACCGTTTTTTAATACTTTTGAGAAGAAACATTTAGCACCTTCAAAACTGACACCTTCTTTTCTTTCACTTAACTTAAAATAGGATTTATATTGAATTATAAACGCTTACAATAACTAAAACAAAATAGGAACTGAGAAGGGGGTAGGTGGCTTAGTGGTAGAGCCGCCAGCCGGTGATCGAAAGAACTGCGAAAATTTTCTAAAAATGCTGTAATATCTGTATTTTTACAGATTAAGGAAATACAAAAAAATACGTAAAAATCTATTTCGGTACAAGGGAGGAATTTACAGGTAGCTGCAAATGAACCGGCGCTGAATTCGTGTTGAGTTTTTCAAGCCATAAAAACAACCCTCATTAAAAAATTGCTCAGGATGCAACAAAAATCAATACATTATCTGAACAAAACCGGTGATAAAAAAAACAAGTTTATTCTGTAAAAAATTGACGGGTATTTAAATAAAGGGATTTAGATTAGATTTTCTAATAGTGTTATTTTTTATTACACTAGTCATTAGGGATCAAATGGTTATTATACATTTTAAAATAAATAGAGAGAGAGTAAATATTTGATGCCTTACACGAATCTATGTGAGCACGAGAAGAAGTGACAATGCAGTACAATTTCTTCTCTGATATCTTGAAGTGGCCCATATCGGAGGAGGGAACATCGTTCTAGTCAATTTGATAGTGAAGTAACTTTTTTATGTTTCCTACAATTAAAAATAAAATGCATGGTAAACTTTTTATCTACCATGAATAATTCAGAATTCAAAACTTACTTCCTTAAAGTCATACTTATTTATAAGTCGTAAATTAGTTCCAAAAAGAAGTATCTGGAACTAATCCTTGTTACTTCTAATCGACAAAATAATTATGATATGCATTGTTTCGGAGTGGCTGTTTTTAACACTGGGAGATTACGGCTTGTAGAAATATAGGTTTCTAATTTTTCAAATTTACTAAATAATTTTAAGTGTCATATGAGCGCATGTGCATCCTTTTATTTTGAAAAAAATATTTAAAGGTACACTATTGTAGGACGGTGGTTATGAACTCTCTTTAATGAATCAGCTGAGATTTTTTTATTTTAGTGTCATCGCATTTGACCCGGCTTAAATAATATCCAAACGGAAGGAACATGCTATCACAAACCTCCAAATATTCCCCCGATCTCCTTTATCCCCCTTTCACGTAATTCATACTGACATTACGTGAAAGTAAAATTATGTGTCATCTCTTTCATCTCTTGGCTTTTGGGGTATCTTAGGTGTGGCTTCATATATAAATAAGAGAAGGTATCATGCCGAACATAATGTTAAGATCTTTTTGTCACATTTTTAAGTTCCGATATGCGGTTGTTATTGGTAAGAAGTTACGAATATATATTTAGTTTTAATTATTGCAAAAAATGTGACGGTTTTTATATTTCCCGTTTATAAGTTTGTGAAAAATTGTCCTGTTGAAACTAAAAGTGTTATTTATTAATATTATCATTGTGCTTCGGATCTTAAATTATATATAATAAAATAATATTTTAAAAAGCGTTACCGGTTTCTAATTTTTTTACTATATCTGCCAAACTAAAATATTAAATTTATTCTATGTGTGAATATCTACAGTTCTACAAATTTAATTGCTCCAATATAATTGCTGTCGAATCATTTGTACTAACGCATGATCTTGTAACCTACATCTAAATTTCACAAAAATATTATTAGTGTATTCATTATTTAAAAATCTGTTTAAATATATCGGCGTATATAAAAATTCTATTCAAAATACAAGAATATATAGTTAAAAAAATTTAATTTGTATTTAGCAATAATAATTGTAATAAAATAACACAACTATGAATTTGTGCTTTTTTAAAACTATTTAATTTTAATTAGAATTTTATATATTTATTTATTTAATTTTAATTTTCAATACTTTTAAAAATATATAATAATAATAATAATGTATAAACTCTTTATAGTATCTATTATAATAATAATAATAATTATAGTATAATAAATTTATTTTTTATCATTAAAATTATTTTTTTCTATTGCAGTTATTTCCAGTTTTACTGTCGCTTTTATCTGAATCCAAGTGCGGACATCATGGCGGTGACCTTCATTCAGACCTCACAGCCCCTTCCCCATCAGCAACTTACGGTAGTGGATTCGGTTTACATGGAATATCTGGTCACGGAGGACATGGAAGTATTAATGTAGGAATATCCGCTGGTATCTCACACGGACATGGACCAGGAGGGGGAGGAGGTTACGCAGGTGGATATGGAGGTCACGGAGGAGGATTTTCTACAGGTGTAGGAGGATTTACGGGAGGACCAAATTTTGCATCGTCTAGCATAGGAGGATCTTTCGCTGGAATTGGAGGAGGGCCAGGATTTGGAAGTGGACTAGGATTTGGAGGAGGACCAGGAATTGGAGGTGGACCAGGATTTGGAAGTGGGCCAGGATTTGGAGGTGGGCCAGGATTTGGAGGTGGTCCAGGATTTGGAGGAGCACCAGGAATTGGAGGTGGACCAGGATTAGGAGGTGGACCAGGATTTGGAGATGGGCCAGGATTTGGGGGTGGACCTGGATTTGGAGGACCAGCAGGGCCTGGATTTGAAGGACCTGGCGGCCCTGGATTTGGAGGTCCTAGCGGCCCTGGTCTTGGAGGGCCAGGTGGACCAGATTTAACGGGTCCTGGCGGCTCAGGATTTGGACCATCTAGTAAGAATCTTTATATTTTTGCAGATTGCAGGGTTTTGTATTTGTTTGTTTATTTAAAAGTAGATTTTTACCATTCCTTACATACAATTTTTGTTTTAGATACAGTCTTTAGAGGTACCACTTACTCCGAAAATACCGAACGTGTCAAAATTACAGTACCACGTCCAGTGCCAATTCCAGTAGACCGTCCAGTACCAGTGCCTGTACCAGTACCTCGACCGGTTCCGGTACCACGTCCTGTACGAGTAGAAGTACCGCAACCCGTTCCAGTAGAAGTGATTAGACATGTCCCAGTAACAGTATACAAACCTCATCCAGTACCAGTCAAAGTTAAGCATTATGTCAAAGTGCATACTCCTGTACATGTAACAATACCAAAACCTGTTCCAGTAGTTGTAACTAAACCAGTTCCAGTTAGAATACCAACCAAAGTTGTGGTAAAAGTACCAGTACCAATAAACACACACTCTAGCTCTTCGATTGGAGTTAGCGCTATTGTTGGAGGTATTGCTGGTGGTTTCGGTGGTGGACCCGATTTTGGCGGAACTAGTTTCAGTGGAGGACCAGGCTTCGGTGGTGGTCCAGGTTTTGGAGGTCCTGGTTTTAGTGGTGCAGGATTTGGAGGCCCCGGTTTTGAAGGTTCAGGTTTCGGAAGCGGTTTTGGCGGTGGTCATGGGGGCGACTTTGGAGGTGGCGGCTATGCCAACAGTTTCAGCCACGGTGATTATTCTGGTGGATTTGGAGGTGGTCACTCCAGTGGATTCTCAATAGGAGATAGTACGTATACTTCAGGTGGTCATGGATTCTCTGGAGGGAATCACGGCTTTTCTGGAGGAGATCATAGCTACTCTTCGGGAGGTTACGCTCAAAGTTTTGATCATGGAAGTTACAACCACGGAGGGTACGGCGGCGAAGGGCAATATGATAGTAATGGGGGTTATAAATATTAGTCGGTATTGTTAGATAGGTTATAGAGTTGATCTAGTCTGTATTATTTAGGTATTTTAATAAATAAATAAAGATATAAAAACTAAAAAATGAATATTTTTTTATCCAATTTTATAAATAGAATTACTTTAACATAAGTAAATCCATTTATAATATTTTTTAAGGTTGGAAACAAACAATTTTGAGGAAAAATTCTGTATTTTTACATAACAATTAAATATACAGTGTAAACCAATTGTGAGTAACGATGTCATCGACAATTTTTTTAAATGGCACACCGTATATATATTTTTTTTAGGTTTAGGTAATTAATAGATTTGAAGATACGATCATTTTAAAATTAATATCGGCATACCTTTGGTTATCATTATTATTCCATACTTTATGTACACACTGTATACTGAACGACTATTGATATTTTTATATATATTTCAATAACGGTCATATTTGTTTTTCCGATTTATTGTCCCTTTTTAAATGTTATTGGAGGGTTATTAAAATTGAAATAATCCATATTTATTAATAGATCATAATTTAATAGAGAAAGTTGAAAGTAATCCTGTTTGTAGAATTAATTATTGAATTTTACTAGATTCTACCTTAAAAGAAAGTGATAATCAAAACGATTAATTTCATAATATGTATAAATATAAATATTTATAAAGTAGTATATTGTGGTATTAATAGGACAAGGGACTTATTATTATGCATTTGAATAATTTTACATATGTACAACTAGTGGGATCTTATATGAAAATGAATATTTAAAAAAAATATTACATAATTTTAGCTTTTAAATATTGTGACATAATCAGAAATTTTTTATTAAATAGCAATGTGCCCTGTCAGTAACATTTTATTTCTCCGCAGACAATTGTACTACCAAAATTTTACATTCAAGTATAATTTATGAGCGTTTTGGGGATTACGAAATCGTATCGCAGAGATTTTTGTTAATTTTTTGGTTGAAATAAAATTTACTTAACTTATCTAGAGAAACATCCCAAAAAAAGAAATGAGTTTGTATATTTACAAATACAGATCACTGGAAAATATGGTTACAGGGCCGTACAGAATCATTCAATTTGTTTCAAATATTTCGAACATCCTGTATAAGGATATTTGGAATCTATGTACTATTCGGAAAGGTATTTTGAAGCCTAAGCTTAAAAATGCTAAAAGATGTTGGAATTTAACTGGGGAACAAATTTTATTAATAAAAATTGACCGTTTTATTTTTGTAATTTGTATTAAAATATTGGGCATGTTGGGAAGACTGGATGAAAAGTTATGATTTTTTTATTTTCGTTTGTAAATATATTTTTTCTTACGGGATTGTAATCCCGTTAAATCTTTAAACGCAGAATATATAGATGGAATTGTTAAAAGCCGAAACTTGGTTAGTATACAAAAAATCATAAAAAGCAGTAATATTTTAAGAATCATTACTCGAAAAAAACTCTCTTTTAGGGATTTGTTAAAGTTATAAAAAGAGAACATACTAATGTCATAAAGTTTTAGCTCCCAAAAATAGGACGATTTAGACAGAAAGTGTATTTTGAAATGAGTTGAAGTTTAACCCTCGCTTTAAAGGGACTCTAGTTACACGATTCTCATCTTTCATAATACAACTAAAGTTACAGGTCCACATTGTTACAAAATTTCGTACTTATATGACCTTATTCGGCATTGATATCTCTGTCAGCAATGGAAACTTCATATTGATAATATTGATAAGGCAACATCTATGAAACAGTCCAGTCGCACAACTTTTTCTTGTAAAAGAAAAGAGATATGATTAACAAGTATGACTTATCTGGCCGAGAGGATACACAATTTGTGTTATCGACGACGTGCTTCGGAAATTTTATTGCCACGAATATGGTTTATCCGGTATTTTTCTGTATACTGGCCGTCCCCAAGAATCATAACTGAAGTCCTGAGAGTACATGAATGTGGGAAGGTCAATGTTCTTCATTAATACAGTACGGCTATCGTCTGATGAATCCTCTATAGTTTACTTTCGCTAAACAATTCCATCACAACTTACATTACTAACATTACTAACGCATACCTCCAGCTAAATACAATAAAAATAGAGGTAGTGTCTCAGTACCGGCGTCACACTTACATAGATAAGAAATATCTTCTTAGTGCCTAAAGTAACACATAAGATATTTTATATTCGCAAAAATACCGATATATAGGCAGCCTCAACCTATATTTTGGTATTCCCATATTTTAAACAAATTACACAATGTCAGAAAATACCCATACATTTTCCTGATAGGGCGTGTTCTGTGTTTTTTGAAACAGCTACAAACAATAAAAATTACATAGCTTATAATCTGACAAATTGGACCACTTTCATTATGTCACCAAAGACTACGTTTACACAGAATTATATACAACTGGTTATTTTTAGTTTTTTAAGTATTATTCCACGGCCACAATAAGATATTACTAAAAAATATAAAGAATGACAATCAAGAATATATATATATATATATATGTATTTGGTGTTAATTATTTATGTGAATTTGGGTCTTTACTTGTTTATTATATGTATAAAATCAGCATAAAAGGTTTTAAAGGAATTTTACAGGTATTTTTCTATTAAATAATAATAAATACATATTTGAGGAAGAAATGAAGGGTAATTTATTAAAAACCGACAAAAAATAATTCTCGTAATTATCTTAATTTTTAATGAGAATTGCAGTTGGATTAAATTTTTAAGGTTTGATTTTCGCTTTGTTTGGTTTTAAATAGTTAGTTTCATTAGACAGAATGTTAACTATGGTCTTTATAATGGAAAGGTAAGCTTAGGTATATTAGTCACATATGAATTTTTGTAGAAACAATATTTGCTGGTATGATGTACAAAACGTAGAAAATAGAAGTGAGGATTATTATATTAAAATGTGGCTGTAACTAAATAATAATTTGGATTTCTATTAATCCCTGCTTTAAATAATTAAAATATTGTTTCTAAATTTACTTTAGGATTAATACTTAATGAATTTCAAACAACCATTCCAAAAACGTGTTTTTCACATAAATGTACTTAATTTTTACGAATCGAAAAACTAAAAGTTAGATTTAGTGTTTTTTTTTATACCATTATTATAATTATATAGGAATAATTCTCTTCCCAAATTTTCTACAATTTTTTATTAGAATATTAAATTTTCTGTGTTTGAAACTATTTTAACTTGCTCAATAAGTGGCTCTGTCAAGTACCTAATTATATATTCTCCAACCATAGCCAAGTAACATTGCAATATTTCTGGTTAAGTCGAAACGTGCTCATTAAAACATAGGAATATATCCACGTAAAATAAATGAAAAAATATGAACGCAAACTTTGTTTTTATTGTATGATTTTCTAAATAAATTTTAAGTTAAAATTATAAAAGCTGTGTAAATCTATTTGCCGTGAATGCAATCCGTCTTTGAAATTGTAGAAATGGGACAGGCCACACCTGTTCAGGGGATTCTCATCTTTTATTTCGGTGATTGTAATTTCGAGAATAAACGAACAGAAGAAAGATCGAGACAAAACGAAAGTGAATTTGCTGGGCTACCGATCGCATAAACCTATAAATTGAATGAATTTATACTGTTTCACTTTCCTGTAAGATATACTAATTTTAGACATAAACGAATAATGCTGTTTGTTATAATCATAATCATAATCATACGGGGTGGTACTTTTTGCGGAATAAAATTGTTAGTGGCATTATATGATAGATCTCTAAGACACCTCGACGGGTCAAAGTTGAATCTAAAAAAAACATTTTACATTTGTTCCCAGATTTAAAACATACAAGGTAATTTGTGTAAATAATATAGCGACGCTTTTCAGTCCATATATTGTTTTATGAACTGATTTCACTGATATGGGTAAGTGGGTTCTAAAATAAATAGCCTTTTTTAAGAAAATCATTAAAGATAAAAGAAAATAATTTGGTGGTATTCATCTTCTTTCTTGGAGCTATTATCTTTATAAATAATTGAAACTAATAATAGAGTAGCCATTAAAAAAAAGTGCACTTACATGTAAAAATCTGATATGTAATTTTCAACCTTCGATCTTTCCTAGATTAGTAGTAGCTACACTGTAATTTATAGGAAAATTTAAATTTTTAAATATCGGAAAGTCAGAATAACACATTTATTAATAGGTCACTTAATTTAATTTCTAATAATTCAGTCTTACCTATTATCAAATATGCGTCAATAGATTACGTTGATATAAAAAGAAACTACCAGCTTTCTAAAGTAAAAAAAAGTTTAGTGAATGAAGTCTTACGTTGTTCGAATTGTCAAACACATTTTTATATTCCAATCTTTATTTTTTTTTATTTTGAAGATATATTTTCATTTCAAAGGATATACTTTTCTTATTTAGAGAGTTGTTCAAGCAAAATTTATTACTTTTTCCTGCAAATTCTAAATTCACAAATTTAATAAAATGCTTGCCTTAAACAAAGTTCATTTAAAGCAGCGGTTAGATTTTAGTGATATTGTAAAATTAAATGTTAAATATTTATATAATTACGGTTTAATAATACCCGCAAATTTTAAAAGTAATTTTGATGTTATTATTTTCTTATTAAGAGTCACTATTTTCGTTGGTAAGGATCTGTTTTGAAAACTATCACTAATTAATTAGTTTATTTCATTTTTCAGGAGGCACTTATTTGTTGATGATGTTTAGCGAGTTAATCAATATTTATCTAAATATTGGTAATCTCTCAAAACTTATTTCTGCTTCATATCTATTTCTTACACACTTCGTTCAAATATTTAAATGTTACTGCATGTATAAAAACAAAGATCGATTAAAAGTCCTATTGAGGTCATTAAATAGAGAGGAGTTCCAGCCAAAGAGTCGAAAACAACAAGACATATTAAAGAAGTACATTCGTTTATCAAAAATGATAACGGTCTTTTTTTGGTAAGGTTTTTATTTAACTAGCTGTGAAATATTTGCACTTGGTAAAATATTATCCTGTTTTTTAACCAGGTAGCATTTGTCAAACATCGAATGACCCAAGTGTTTTTTGTTATCCCTAAATATATTTTAAAAACGATAAAACATTGTCTTCTTCTAATCTTTAACTGTCTGAAGTAAAAACTATTGCTCATGTATTTTTTTATAAAACGGTAAAATATCAATTCAGCCCATGCATGGACTAATAATATAAAGTTCTCTTATATTTTTTCATTGAGTGTTTTTAAATATTGTTGTTGTAGGTTAGCCTGTTTTGCAACGTATGTTTTCTGGATAATTGGAGCATTAACATCTGAAATGCCTTATACATTACCAGTAGCGGGATGGTATCCATTTAATGTAAGATCACGTCCCGGATATGAAATTGCTTTTTTGTATCAAACAACTTCTGGATTTCTAAATGGAATAGCAAATATTAGCATGGACACTTTGATGTCAGGTAAAACTCCAAATTAATTTTATGACGCATGCATATCCGATTGTACCATGTCATATGTGAAAAATCTTTTGACTACGATTTTCTTTCGGTTCTGTATTGAAACATCTTTGTGTCAATGATTATATTGAAGTACAAATAATGTCGATTTCAATATTTCTTACGACATAAGATGAGTGGGATTTATTCATATCTCTGTATCTAATCGAGCTCGGAGTTTTAGTTTCCTAGTAATATGATTATTATAAATTATTTTTATATTTTAGGACTTATAATGGCTATAGGTGCTCAGCTGGCCATTTTAAATGATAGCTTTATTAACATACGACCTCTTGCTCTCGAATTATTGACATTGAACTCAGAGAAACATTATTTTCGTATAAAGATGTCCCCAAGATTACAAAAAATGATGGACAAGTTTTTAATTAATTGTGTGGTTCATCATAGATTTATACTTGAGTAAGGACGAAAAAAGAATTGTTAAATATAACAAATTATAATAATCAATTAAAAATTACAGATTGGCTGCAGAATTCACCAATTTATTTAGCTTGGCTATTCTGGGACAATTCCTTGTAATCGTCATAATAAATTGCATGACTTTGTTTGAAATAACTGTAGTAAGTGCATACATACTTCGTCTAATATTACTGTACTTCATAATATACAAAACATATTCCGTATGTAAATTCTATCCTTATAATTCTTTATCGTTGCAGTTGCCCCTTTTATTATTTATGTTTTGTATTAATGAGTTCAGATAGGTTTTTTAGATATTTAAACTATTGTTTTACTTTCATTAAAATTTTGGCATTTTCTGAATTTGTGCATTTCAATATTGTATACAGAT
The DNA here is from genome assembly GCA_951812935.1 of Hermaeophaga mercurialis. NCBI lineage: Eukaryota > Metazoa > Arthropoda > Insecta > Coleoptera > Chrysomelidae > Hermaeophaga > Hermaeophaga mercurialis. The sequence continues at coordinate 27,900,234 of OX638362.1, read as the reverse complement.
AATGAGTGGATCTTCTGATTGCCTGACATAACCGAAATATTTGTAATGATCAGCAATTGAAAAATCGTATGTAATACGAGTGCTGCTCGGAATAGACAAACAAAAACATTTAGAATTCAAAAATTCGTTTTATCGATTTTGAAAATTTTCCCCTGACAATCTATGCACTTTTTTATGTAATTAAACCAGTTGTCATAACAGTTTTTCCAATGTGAAGACGGCTGGATCATCCGGGCATTTTTAAACGTTTCAACTACCCCTTTTGGGCTTGAAAAACGCAATTTATTTTTTATTTTTGGAAATATATGAAAGCCGTTAAATCAAAACTGTAATCAAATAATGAAATCTTCGTTGGTCTGTGTCTGGCATTGTCGTGGTACAGAATGGTGCGACGTCTTCTTTGATTCGACTCATTTCAGAGAAAATTTCTAGTAAATCTTTACGAGAATTTCTCGAGTTATTTCATGTGCCTATTTTCTGAGATGCACGAGTAAAGATCCATAATGTGCTCAGTGTTTTAAGACGAAGGGGCCAAAGTTCACTAGATGAAAAGTAACAGCAAGGCAAGTACTAAAGACCTCAAAGATGTGCGCTTCGACTACAAACCAAAATTACATCAAGAAAAAAAGAAAAAAGGGCATTTTGTACCTGCCTTAATGTTACTTATTGTTGGGTAGGTCACCTTCAGGTTAGAATATCCTGAATTTGCAATTGTATTTTCAAATGTGAAATATTAAAAGATTCTTTTGATGGTAGGTAACACCAGGGAGTTACAAATTTATATCTTTGGTACTTTACGAGGCATGTATGGTGACAGAGATAATTTTATTATGTTATTTTGGAAATGAAATCATACTTAAGGTAAAGTTTACTTACATAAAAATTTTCAATCGATAATTACCAATTTTTTTCTTAAACATTCGTCTTAATTTAATACAATTTCTAAAGTAACTTCTAAAGATTAATATTGTATTTATTTAAAGGAATATATTTAATAAAAATAAAAATAGATTAAACGGTAAATAGTAATATCTTACGCAGCTAAAGTTGTTTTCATAAAATTTGCATATCAAACTTAAGAACTATAAAAGATATCTTCAACTTAAACTTTTTTAGAGCAATAAACTGACAGAAGTTGCTTACCACAGCGACTGGTTGGACTGCTCCTTGAGATACAAAAAGAATTTGGTTTTGTTTATGACGACGTCCCAGAGGGTGTTGAAATTGTACGCTGGCAACTTCTTTACTTTATCTCTGGATACTTTCGTATGTGTAAGTTTTTTTAATGTCTCTCAATTTTACCGGAAATAAACAGCGCAATACTACTCAAGCAGGGCACGTAGGAACATTTTTTGTGAGAGCACTCAGAGTCGAATAAATTATTTAATAGATTGTGTATTTTCTTTTCTACTATAAAAGTAATAAAATACAAAAAATCTTAATATTTTACGTATAGGTATAGTAAAAAATATGATTTATTTTTAACTCATTTTAACCGAATTAATTATATTTATAACGTAAAAATTTGCTTTAGTGGCTTTTAGTTGGTGAAGGAAATATGTACAATACGACACAGTCTAAAAATAATTGTTCATACTGAATCTAAAAAATAATAACACCTAATTTAGCGATTTTGAATATAATTTGCAGCCTTTTTTGTTTCAGATCCTCAAATCATCTTGGTCATATTTTGCACTTCTTTTGCAAGTAAACAACAAATAGTTGCCGTTACAGAAAATTTATGTATTAGTCTTTGTTATATGATTTAATCAATATAGAATAGAAGCATATTTCATTTTTATAACAAAATGACTACAATTTAAAAACTGGTACTATCCTCTTAACAATTATTCAATTAGAAAGAATTAAGACTTAATGGAACGTGCACTTCACAACAATTACGCACGTAACCCGTGTTACCAAAGCTTTTAAGTAATTATTTACTAAGCGAATTTTCGACAAAACACATTTGGATTTAAAGGACAATTCTAACAATAACATTTAGATTTAAAGAAGAATTCTCACAATACCTAAACATAAAAATATTTGTTTACGTTCTTTCTTTCTCTCTTTAACAACGCATAAAAGAAAAATCTACAGTGCGAACGTAAAATGTTGCCTCGATCCCATTGGGCAAAATATTTGAAGAAATTCTCAGATAGGTCGATTTTCATTTCTGATTAAGCACATTTTGATTATAAAAATTACATTCCAAATACCATAATACCAACGCCTGTGCAGAGTAACTGCCTCTTAAAAAATTTAAATGGCAATAGATTTTTTTATATATAAATAAATGAGAATCTAACGTCAAATCTTGAGAATGCTATAGATAAATACCGAAACCTCGGTCCATAATATACCAACTTTCCGCCATGTCCTTGAGAAAACGCTAAATCTCATCTTTCACCGGGTTATCGGTACTAAGTCGCCTTCAGGACAAATGTTCTTTTATCTTAGGGAACAGATGGTAGTCACTGGTTATCAAGTCCGGACTACAGGATGGGTGTGTGATGTGATGATGTTCCATTTAAATTGTTGCAGGAGAACGACGGTGACAGAGCGTTTTTCAGTTTTTCACAGTACCTATCACTGTTTATTGTCATGACTCAGGTATAATGTCCATCAACAACCTCTTTCCATCCCAAAACTCAGTTGCCATGTAGTAGTAGTATAAGGGCGGGGAGGCTGATGCCTGGCAAGTAGGCCTTGTTCAGGCCTTTATGGCCGTCCCCAATCTTCCCTCTCCTTTCTTCCTCACGTTTGCCCCTCCTCGAAATGCCTTGACCTTCTAATGAAGATTAGGATGTCGTTTCATGATCACCAAATATTTCTCTCCTCAGATGCCAGTAGATCTCACAGTTGCACAGATAGTGGAGGGCGGTTTCCTCCTCCCCTCTACATTTCTGGCAGTCTGGGTCCTCCACTGCCCCAAAGGATAGGTGTCTTCGGAGCATGTAATGCCCAGTGAGGACTCCAACGATCAACCATAGTTGCTGCCTGGTTCTTTCTAGGCCCGACGATTGCCTGCTTGGTTTGTCTACATCCTCGACTGCCTTCCCAGGCCCTTAACTCCTTTTGCGTCCACTCTTCAAGTAATGAAGAGGTTTGCGCTTTACTTATTCCTCAGTGGCCACGACTTCCACCCAAAATTTCAATCTTTCCGACTCACTAGTCTAAAACAGATAGTTTTCCGATCCATTGTACGACTTTTTGAGTATGATCGGCTCATTTTAATTCTTCACCAATTTTTTATGTTTTTGACATGTTGGTTATGAATTTTAATTGGTTCAACGCCTTTTGCCTTTAAAAACCGAATAACTACGAAAACTTCGCACTTGAAAGTAACATTTAAAGAGATCTCGATTCTCAACGGCTGCCAAGCCAAGACTGAATGTTAATAGTAATTGTATAGCTAATAACCATATAGTTCTTCTTCCTAGTCAACACTTTACAGACTTTGTTTTGAAATAACCCCCGCAAAACTAAGCTAAGTTCACCTAAAAAAGATCCGCAATCTTTGGCGATGATTCAGTATGAAAGGTAAGAAAATACAATGAGCACAACGTTGCAAAATTGAAAAATTATAATTCTGCCTGTCCCTCAACCAAAAATCAGTTTTAATTTGTAATGGAATATATTTCAGCTAAAAGTAATTCATTCACTGCCTTCCATTCATTTTTCCGTGTTTTTGAAAATTATTGATCGAGCTTACATTCATGTTCTTATTTAAAACATGAATTGATAGAGCGCTATGACACAACTGAATGAAGATAAATGATCCCTAAGATAATGTTACAAATTTCGCTGAACGAAAGCATTCTGTAGATAAAGCCACGCACTTTTACTTTACGCATTTTGAATATTTCGCGTAAATTTCGTTTTTATCACATTTGGTATAATATTTTAAATGATTTAGAAAGATGTGGCGCATTCAATAAATCAAAATTCAAAAATATATTCACTTAATTCATCTGCATTATCGCTTACTATTTTATGGTGTGAGTTCTATTGAAAAGACTAACTATTTAAAATTTAAACAATTTTTATAAATATAATTTTACTATGATAACTAACTGTTCAATTTATTTCTCCCTTCTCATTTTCCATGAGCGAGAATATCCGAAAGCATAATATTGTCCTTATACAATCATAATGGTTTAATGTTCAGAGAACATACACATTTGGGATATTACAAATATTATAAAGGTAAGTGGAATATGAATGTGGGGTAACAACCCTCCGCCCTTAGGACAAGGAAGAGTATGAGAGAATTGAAGTGTAGCACCAAAATAACAAGTAAAGAGGAAATAACAAAACAAAATGAACTAAGCCAATTAAATACATTAATGCATTTGGGGAAATCATAACAACGGGTGTACATTTAAGTTATTTAATGAAAAATATAATAATATTGATACTTTTATTCAAATCCAATTCTAATTATTGATATTACCTTTTCTCCTAAACTTAGTTTTTTCTCTTTGATCTTGGCTAAGACTTTATGAAATACATGAAGAAGGGTTGTGCTTCTATATAATTATTGCAGTCTGATCACTTTATGTGTTGGCTTTCCCTTGCATCTACATTGATAGTGGTTATTAATAAAATATTTTGTAAGCAAGAAGCAAAGCTGAAGTTTTTTTGCGAAGCTACAGAGCAGCCATGAACTGATATATAAAGCATTATAGTGTTTTATTTTTCATATTTTCATATTTTTTATGTATATTATCGGCATATTGCTTGTATATAATTCGAAAACCATTTCCCCCAAAAATGGACATCTGGCATACAAAAATAAAAAATAAGAAATTAGTAGAGCGGATGACATGATGAAAATTAAGTTGCAAATAAATAAATACTCTCATAATTTCATATTTTATAATAAAAAGAAAAAATAGTCGTTCATACCTAAATATATTAAAACTTTCTGTGAACTTCCACCTATTAAAAATAATATCATTAAATTTTTTCATCCTGTAGCCTTAAAGATAGTGATATATTAAAAAATATCGTTCTTTCATTAAAGTTTGATTCTCTAAAATTATAATTGTAATTTTTTGCTTTATTCGGTATTTGAGTTAAATAAATATTAATTAAGAAAATGTCACACCCGCCGAAACGAAAATCCGACTGTTATTAACCTGTATTTGGAATATTATTTAACTACTACCAACAAACCTATAACTCTAATAATTCATCTGATTGATATTTAATTTGTTCTGATATTTTTCCCAGTTCATATAAATATGTAGTTATATTTAAGGAATTCCTAGTTGTGGTACAATTTTCGTTACCTTTAAAGGGAAAATTGTAAATGGAGGATCTTATCAAACTGTATAAATCTAGAGATGAGCTTACCTCAGGCTAAGTTGGCTTTAATTTGTGGTTAGATTTCAGTGATATCTTAAAATTAAATGTTAAACATTTATACAATTACGGTTAAATAATACCTGCATATTTTAAAAGAACTTTTTGAAATTTTTATTTTTAATACTACAACTATATTTTGAATTCTACCGCTAATAAATAATAATTCTTATTTCAAGGTGAAGTTATTTGTTGATGGACCTAAGCATCTTAATCAATATTTACCTAAATATTGGAAACATCTCAAACGTTATTTCTACTTCACATTTATTTCTTAAACGCTCTGTTCAAATATTTAAATGTTACTATATTTATTAAAACAAAGCTGGATTAGAAGTAATATTGAAGTCATTAAATAGAGTTGGAGGTCCAATAAATCCAGAACGGACATTAAAAAAATACATTTGTTTATCAAAAACGTTAACTCAACAATTTGTATTTGTCATAGTTTGTTATAATCTTATAATTATACTGAAATAAAGATAGGTAAGACATACAGAGTGGACCAAAAGTCTGGAAACGGCCAATTCTCTCGTAAATTGCTAATCCAAATTCTACAAAATTTGAGATAAGCCTATTTTTGGATACGGAGATTCCAGATTTGAAATTTGCAATGTTGCT
>OX638362.1:27810905-27894043 GCA_951812935.1 Hermaeophaga mercurialis | reverse complement strand
AATAAAACATTTCTGATTAATGAGAAATCTGTTTAAGAACAGTCGACTCAACATGTATTCGATTGGACTTATGTGACCGTAATTATACTGATTGTATAGGGCTTTTTAAAACAGTTAACTAAATGAATCTACCAGTACACATCAGCGATAAAGCTACAGACCAAACAGTGGATGAGAAAAGCGAAAAATGAGTCAAAGAACAACAAACTGTTTCTTTTTTGGAATTCGTGGGGTGAGAAAGTCACAGAATCCTTGAAAAAAAGCAGGGCAACATCCGCCCAAAAAGGAAATTCTCATTCACGATAATGCACCTATACAGAAGTCTCGTGATATAATTTCACAATTCTAGGAATTACTTACGCTCCGAATTTGGTTGCCGGCTTTTATTTTCGCTTCCCAAATGTAATAAAATGGCGCACTGCTTATTAAACGATAATACAAAGATGGAAGTTTATTTTGTGTAACACTCCAATATTAACTAAAAGATGAAATAGTTTTCATCTCTAAAAATAATTTTAATCTTCTGGTTCTAAGCGGTCTTTTCAATAAAACAATATTCTTTTATTTTCTCCTAATTTTATCTTAACATTCATGTAATTACCTATGTCAAGCTTCAGTAAAATAAAATTAGCTAGAATTATTTTATTAAAATTTAACCTAACCTAAAACACACATAAGATTTTTTTTAAATTTTTTAGATCAATATGCTGACAGAAGCAGCTTACAGTAGCGATTGGCTGGATGTTCCCTGAGACCCAAAAAAAACGAGTTCTTCTTTACTTTATGACGAGATCCCAAACACCGTTGAAATTGTTCGCTGGCAACTTCTTTACTTTATTTCTGGATACTTTCGGATTTGTAAGTTTTTTAATGTCTAGCACTTTTACCGAAAAGAAACAACAAAACACTAGTCAAGTACAGCACGTAGGAACATTTTTTAGTAAAAAATAATGTCACTTGGGTTGAATACATTGTTTAGTAAGTTGTATATTCTCATATCTACATTCAAAAATGCAAAATAAAAAAAATATCTTACTATTTTTTTTACTCACTGATTACAAACGTGCTTTTGCTACAGAGTTTGGTAAAAGTGTGTAAATATAAATTGTGAATAAACTTTGATTATGGCTTCGATTGACTCCGTTATGGAATTTATTTTAAATCTCTAACATGATATTTCAACTGCAGATACTGTTAAAATACACTTAAACTATTATTGAGCACTTAACTAATCGTATAAAGTTTGCGGATTAGCGGCTTCATGTTGTTAAGAGAAATAGATAGGATTTAAGGTATGATCTAGACATCAGCCTTAATACTAAAAATATAACCTTAGTAAGAGATTTTAAAAATAATTTGTAGATTATAGTTTTTTGTTTCAGATTCTCAAGTCATTTTGATTATATTTTGCAGTTTTTTTGTAGGTCAACAACAAATAGCTGCCATTGCAGACAAAAAATGTATTTATTTATCATTTAATGAATATAGGAGAGAAGCATACTCATTTTTTTCTACTCTTGGATCAATATTTTTGGGTAAATTTTCACTTAATTTCAAGTACAAGTTTGAAATCCCATCTGATTTTTAATCACTCTGTATCAAATATTTTTTTATGCCATAGCTGAGAACTTGAAAAGTTAGGATAAGGACATGTAAACCGTTTTTATTGTTTTTCAACGGTTTGGCTACTACAGACATCTAAATTAAAAAAACATTGATTTTCAGGTGGCTGTAGATCCTTTATTAATAGACATAAAGTGATACATTCAAGAAATTAGCTCGGCAAGAGGTTTATAAAAATGTGAAAATATACGGGGTATTCCATTAAAAAATAACAGAACTTTGATATGCTGCGACCATTGAGACACCCTGTATATTACGAAATTTAAAATGTGAAGCTTGATTCTATCTATACCTTTTATTTAAAAGATTCTTTTCTATTTTTCAAGATAGCGGAGATATCAAACTTCGGCGTATAAGTTGATCTGTGAAAAAAATTGATACAATTCAAAGAAAATTTGTCAAGTATCTAATCAAAAATTTCATTCACAATATGAAAATTTTCTATTGATTAAGCAAGAATGTACTATTTGCTTTTAAATTATGACACATTTGATACATATCATTATTACCTGCCTCTACTCCGAACTACTTTCTATTTTGTGTAAACCAAAGCAAAACTGCAATCTAATCTCACCCCTTCACAGATGCTCCAAATAATTCAAATTCTTGACAAATCTATTCAATCTTGATATATTTTTCACTTCTTTGGTAACTGTTATTAATATAAATATGAAAAAGATACATTATACTTATCTGAATTTCCCCAGTATTCCAAACCGTTTTAAAAATGTTTGAAATCTGACCCAGGTTTCGGTATCTGACATACCATTTTCCAAGATTGACAAAAGTTTGACAGATCTTTTAAACGTAAATAATTTCATCTCATTGACATCAAAACCAATCATTATTCAGCAATATTCTTCTTTTTATTGAGTTTTAAGAAGATCTTAATAAAACGTAATCTAGCTTCACAAAATTGTGGTTCAATAAGCAGTGCCAGAAGGGAAACATTATTACCAAATACATAAATTTAGATATCTACATGAAAACTTTACAGTCTGAAGTAACTTACAGGTTTTATCCAGTTGAGTTCAATATACCTACTGGATGATAAAATACGTTAAACTATTGGTATAATTAAAAATAAAAAATTTCTAAAACAATCCAAGAAATTAATGAAACTTCAGATTATTTTATTTTTTACTAATATTTCTATTTTAAATGAACATTTATCTCTTGTGATTACGAAACACATGATAACCTTTTAGTTTTTCGATGTTTTCTAATAATTTTGCAATTAAAACGCCGTAATAAGTGCATTTTCATTTATTTTGCAAATATAAAATACAAAATTTTATTAATGTAAATGGATGTACTTGTAAATTTAAACGTAATTTTTAATTGTGATCAACTTTTTTTAGTAACATTTTTCGATATTGTCAAATTTAAAGGTACTTTACTCTTGAGTAAAACTCATATTTTTTGACAAACCTCGTATACCACTGAAAAAATTTGATATTTGATGACTGTATTCTAGGTTTTAGATAATGCAGAACTTTTTATGAAGAATAACTTTTTTCCTAAAATTAATAATAAAAAAGTTTTCCATATGATTCCAACTTAGGGGGACATATTGTATATATAGTCGTTGTAAAGATTTTATTTTTAAAACTTGTAACTATATACTGTTTATGAATTAACAGTTTCACTCAAAATTAGTTCAATTTTAAAATGTTATATCCCTCTAACACTCTATTTTATTCAATTAGAAAGAGTTAAGTCTTAATGGAACGTGCACTTCACAATAATTACACACGTAACCAATGTTACCAAACCTTTTAACTAATTATTTACTAAGCGAATTTTCGACAAAACACATTTAGATTTAAAGGAAAGTTCTAACAGTACCTAAACGTAAAAATATTTGTTATGTTTCCTCTTCTCTCTCTCTCTCTTTCTCTAACAACTTTTGAGACAATTTGATAACACGCAAAGAGACAATAATCTAGTTATTTTAACGAAATTTTGCCAAATATTAGATAAAAAATCCTCTGATTTAAAAGCAGTGAATTGTATTACAAACTCCATTACGTTAGCAATGGAAAAAATTATTTTAAAGATAAACGTGTTCGATTTGAAAACTACCCATTTATCAATAATTTTATCCCAAATCTGTGTTAATTTCTCCGAAAAATTGTACTATTATGTCCAATGGTCTTAAGGAGACCATATATACTAAAAACTAAAATAAAATTTCATACTATTATCAGCTTTTTTCTAATATTACAGAGAGTTATTTAATTCGTAGACATATTGAATAAATACTAATTTTGGTTGGGTATTCAATATTTTTAGTTTCTAGTAATTTATTAATGATAAATGAAAACATCAAGAAAATTATAATTAAATCCTGAAAATTGTGTAATTCAATATTGATTTTAATTACAAGCTCCTTATTTCAAATAACTACCATGGTTACCGCCCATTTCAAAGCAGTAATTATTTTTCCCTTGAATATAACATAAACAACTAAATAACATTTTGCCTCTAATTAAGTGCTACATTAATAAATCTGTGCTTGTGATGTTGTTGGCAGTAATACTTAATTCCGTTTGAAAACTAATACAGATAAACAAATATATGTGAGAAATTTGTACCACATTTGTTACTCATAAATTATTCCGTGATTCTATGGAACACTTAAAAACTTTGTTAAAAAAACTCCTATAATTTTTTCATTATAAAAAATTTTTGTAAAGATTATCCCTAACTTTGATAAAGAAAAAATAATATCAGAAGAAAAGTTAGAAAATTTGAGCCCGTACATGATATTATTTTATGTAAAATCTGTTTTAATTTACGGATATTCTAATTGAGTTACAATTTTATTAATACATTTCAAAATGCTTCTTCCTCAAATCATGTGTTTTAGTTAAAAGGCACTATTTAAGTTTATTTCATATCTATCATTGACGATTATTACCATAAGAACAGAAGATATAAAGAGATCAGATTAATTAAAAATTTAAAAAATAATACTCTAACGATATCGGGAGTAATCTAATCGCTGTTAAAGTTAAAGCACATGTAACTACTTTCTAACTTAGAGCATGGTGGTGATTTAACACTACGTTATTCTGTATTTGAATGTAATAGGATTTTAATGGTTTACATTATTTATAGCATTTTTGTATAATATTTCATTTACTCTTGGATAAACTCCAAAAACCCAATTTTAGGGGATCAAAGAAAAAAAGAGAAAAGTGATCAAAAATGCCGAAGGAGAAAGAATTTAAACACAGAAAAAGTAGAGAAGTGAATAAAAATAGCAGCGAAGTGAGGAAAGATCACGGAGTGGAATCAGAAGAAAATAAGTAGAGGGTTTCGTAGATCTTAAAGACTGCTTTATACCAAATGTTAGGCGTTGGAGTTAGAAAGCTGAAAGGATGAATGTAAAAACGGGAGAAAGTGAAGAGGAATGGAAAAACCAAGTACTAGTAAGAGAGCCTAAACGCCTAAAGAGAAACAAAAGGAAGCACATGTAAAAGCTACAAACCGCTTCCATACATTGTAAAAACACGAAGAGGAAGCTGTCATCATAGTAGAAATGGAGGAGAGAAAGAAATATAAAGATAAGAAAGCAGAGGAAGGAAGAAACCATACAAAAATACCACCACTAGTCATAGAGGACGAAAAATAAGAGCGCAAGGAATTTATCGAACATGTGAGAGAACCTTTAAAAATAATAACTTCACAATACAATTCAATCGTAAGAATACAAAAATCTTTAAAAGTAATAAAAAAGATAGACATTCACTAATATACCAACTGAAAGTAGATGGAGTAAATCATTACACTTTTAATGATAAGTAAGATAAAATAAAAAGTGATGTATTAAAAGCGGCACCAGAGTTAGATATTATCGAAATAGAGAACGAATTGGAAATTAAAGTGGAATAAAAATGATAAAAATAATACATCTTAAAGAAAATATCCCTAGCATTAAAAGTCACAGTTATTTAGTAATTGTTGGTAAAGAAGAGAGAAAATTAAAAGAATTGTATAAAATTGTAGTAATAATGAATATTAGAGTTAAATGGGAGATGTATTATAGAAAGAACAAGATCACAAAATGTTATAATTTTCAAAAATTCGGTCATTCACAGAACAACTCTTTTATGAAAGCAAAATGCGTGAAATGTGCGAAAGAACACAACACGAACGAATGCAGTATAATGAAGACGAAAAATAGTGTAACAAAAAGTGATCAAATGATCATTTTTTTTTGTTATTACTAAAGAAAATGACCAACGCAAGCTGACTAAAGAAGTAAAATATATAAAAATATAATTTTCTAAAAATAAGAAGTAAAATAGAATAAATATTTTCAAAACGATAATTTAAGAAAAGGAAACCCCCTATTATTATTATTATTTCATTTTTGAAGGCTATTTTTTTCAAAGTCCGATTGGTCGTAAAATTAAAGTCATAGTAAAACTCGATGAAAATTTCATGACTGACAGCAATGGTACAGAAACTTCGAAGTAGTACATGTAGACGATACTTTTTGTGCATAATAATTAAAGTTTTTAATAACGATTTTTTCAAGTTGAAAGAATCTTATCCTTAGGTTTCCGAATCCGAGCTTTTTCCACTACTACGCCCTATTAGAGCGGAGTCGCTTGAGAAGTGACGGTTGTGCCGAAATGATAATCGCAAGGTATTGTTTAATTCAGTAAATATTTTATTAAATGAACTGTTTCGACCATTACTTTATGGAATCCATCCATAATAAATATAAAAGATAAATTATACTAATTTTTCCAAAGTTTTTCAATCAAATTCTTTCTATGAATCGAGTCTCGCTAATCTCATACAGAAGATTGACAGATTTCTTGAGAAAACATCATAAAAATTTAAACCAATCATTATCAAGTAATATACAGGGTGTCCGCGAAAATAATGCATTCCTTTATGGGGGAGGTATAAAATGTGCTATTGATTAAAAAAGTCTTATAACATTTTTTTGTAAAGTCAACGGTTTTCAACAAAAAAATAACATTGATTTTTGTATACCTGGTATGATATCTACAGTAAATTTACTAAAGCCGACAACGCCGCCTATTCTGAAGCGCCACGAAAAACAGCTGATATCTGGCTTTAATAGGTCAGTGGGTTGGTTTTATGCAAAGAAAATCAGGTGTCTTGTTTTTATTGTATTCGATGATAGCTAATCGCAGTAAATACGAGTAAAAAACTTTTATTTTTGTAATAGATAAGAAATAGTGCTAACAGCTGACTTTGTATCTTGAGAATTTGTTTAAAGTGAACTTATTTTCTTGCAATTTAATTGAGAAGTACTATCTTTATTTTAGAAATAATGACCTTTGAAATGTTTTGATTTTTGATTTTGATAAATGTGGAAAATTTAATTAGACTAGATACACAAAATAACTTACCATAACGTCAAGCTACATTTAAGGCATATCGAAAAGTTTAGGTTCAGCGACTGCGATATTGTTTATAAAAAATGTTCAAAATGGTTTCCATTTGCACGCACACACGCATTAACGCGGCGAACCCAATTTTCATTAATATCATAATTGAATAAATTATGACGAATTGTATCGGCTGCTGCGAAAACGCGATTTCGTAGTTCATTCTCTGTTTCAATCTCAGGACGATTATCATACACGAGGGACTTCATATGACCCCAGAAATAATAGTCCATGACATTTAAATCAGGCGATCTTGGTGGCCATAAAAATGGTCCATTTCGACCAATCCAACGGCGAGGATAATGATCGTCAAGAAATAATTTTACAGCTCGAGCAAAATGTGGTGGTGCGCCATCGTGTAGAAACCACATGTCCTGACGAATGTTCAATGGCAACTCTTCTAGTAACCCTGGTAAAACATTTTCCAAAAAGTTTAAATAGCTATCTCCACGTAACTGTCTCGGTAATTCGTATGGTCCTATCAAAGTATGTCCAATAATACCAGCCCACATATTAATGGAAAATTTTTGCTGGAAGTTTGTTCTACGCGTTGCGTGTGGATTATGATCATCCCAAATATGGCAATTGTGGAAATTCAAAACTCCCTGTCTCGTAAAAGAAGCCTCGTCTGTACATAATATTTCAGAAGGAAACAAAGGATTTCTGGTTGTTTTATTCTGAAACCATGTACAGAATTGTAGTCTCCTTGCAAAATCACCTTGATGCAAATCTTGCACCCGTTGAATGTGGTACGGATGTAATAGTTGTTCTTTTAATGTTCTGTGTACACTAGTTCTACCAACATTAACTTGCCTTGCGACAGATCGTACACTCACTGTGGGATTTTGGGCAACAATATCTAAGATATCCTCCTCCACTGCTAATACACGATCCGTGCGATTTCGACCACTAGTTTTTTTAGGAATTACACTACCGTTTTCCAACAATCTTTGAGACACGGAAACAAAAGTACGACAGTTTGGTTGCCGCCTATTTGGGTATCGTTCATTGTAAAGTCTTACAGCAACACGACTATTACCCTGTGATTCACCATAAATAAGTAGCATATCGTGGTACTCGCGAGTTGAAAAAAATGCCATCTTAATATTTTTACATTAATTTGTACCATAAGCACCTAGATACACCTCCCAACGTTAAAACTGGGAGTGGCATCTAGTAAGTGACTAATTACTTATGCTTGTGACTACCAAAATATTAAAAAAAAAAAAAAAAAAAAAAAAAAAAAAATAGTTCCGATTCTTTCTATCTTCGCGGTGTTGTCACGTTGTGATTTCCGAAGGAAAGTTTATTGATCATTTTTGTGAAAACTATTGATGTTAGAAAAAAAAATTATTAGAATTTTTTGTTGCTAATAACACATTCTACCAATCCTCTAAAGGAATGCATTATTTTCGCGGACACCCTGTATATACAGTATGATTTCTTGTCATAACATTTTTTTAAGTAATAATATTCTTCTTTTTCTAAAAAAAATTAGTAAATTTAGTCTAAAAGGTAATCTAAAATAATTTCCTAGATTTAATTGCTCATTCAGTACAACATACTGAGAACATATTTTTTATTTCAAATTCCGCCAAAAACTAAAATTATTTTTTTTTGTCACTGATAAAAAGTATCTCATATAAGTAAATAGTATAAAAAATCTTCTGTCACTGTTTGACAACACGATTAGCGAAACTTAAGTCACAGAAAAATGATAAAAAAGCTTTGGAATACTGTAGAAATTCAAGAGAAGTAGTGTTTATCTAGGATACATACATTACTGAATATACTTCAAGAATGTCTGGCATTGTATTTTTTGAAAAATATTTAAATGTAGTCATAGCACTTTTTATTTATTGTATTTTGTAACCAAAAATAATAATTACCATCTCAAACTAATTCAGTTTTCCCTTGTACCTCTCCATAAAATTGTTGCAATAGCTAAAACTGGTCAACATACATATTTTTGAAAGTAACAAGAAAACACTTTATTGGATTAAAGACATAGAACATACAGTTATCTCCTTTATCATGGAATATTATGATAATATATATATATATACATATATTTAGATATATATGGGAACAGTAATACAAATTATCCTTTTTTTATTTCTACAACAAAAAAATGAATTTATTATACAACGCCATGTCATAATTAGTACCGTTGTTGTTAATTTCAATTTGTGTACAAAAGTCATGAAAAGTATTCATCATAAAAGTGAGTAATGTATATTGTTGTAATCAAATTTTTATACTAATATTTATAGCACTTTTTTGAATGGCTAAAACAAGCAAGATTACACGTTTGCAGCTGGCAACAATATTGGAACAATTTTTGTGTGCTTCTGCATTTTAGGCTAAAATAAAGCCCTTTGAGAAATATTAGAAAGCAATTCAAAAATAACGCTATTTCTATTTAAAACTTTATTTTCATACAAACATTTACTTCGCACCATATGAGTAAGGAATAAATACAGTGTACATGTGGAGATCCAAAAGTATTGATATATCAAAAATAAGCATTGTTTGGTGGGCATCCTGGCTGTATTTTTTTTTGTACTTATACTTTCTTTGAATAAAAATATGACTCATGTATCGTCTCTGTTTTCTAAGCTTTAAAATATGGTAAATGATGAAATTAAGGACCATATTCGCTCAAAAAATACAGATCGATTCAGTTTCCATCGTAATTTAGTCGGGTTCAGAAATTTCACAGTAAGGGTAGCGAAATATTTCCACTTCTCAAAGTATGATAGTAAGAAAATGAACTTCAAAGAAATTTTATTAAAAACCTACAAATTGCAACATTTTTAGGTGGTTTAAACTAAGTAGAGCCAATCGACACGTGAGTAGATAGAAAGAAAGTTTATAAAATCAATCAAAGTAATTTTTCAGTTCAATTTTCAGAGTTAATATTCTGAAAACATGAACAGTCTTCTTTTTCGAGTATATCATTTGAATAGCAGCCATTTCTAATAGTCCGCTTCGAGGGTCTAAAACTCTATCATCATCTAAGTCCCGTGCCATGAAATTATGATCAACGTGAAAGGTACAATCAAGGCGTAGCAGCAGAATTAAACCAAAAACAAAAGAGTCTTCCTCCAAAACTCAACCGAAGTATAATCACTAGCTATGTATCAGGGCATAAAGAGATAGAAGGCAATAAAAACCCCTTAAGAGAAAATTAATCTTGCAATGAGCATCCCTATAAGAAACTTCACCCCTTAACTGATGAAGAAATAGACAAGACAACTAACTCATGTTGACTATATTCTAGAAAACATGTTGGAGATTAAAAGTAAGAAATGAGAAAAAGATACAATAAATACAATGTTGCAGTGACGAGATAATAGAAACTGCCCCTGTCCTAACCATTCTTCATCCAGCCAACTTAGGTCAATTGTAATTTCAAATGGATTTAAATATTTTAGACGAAAGTAATTTGAGAAAATGGATAATGTTTATCAACGAAAGTAATTTTAGCATTGCTTGCATCTCATTTTATCCATTTCTTAAATTAGTCTCGGAATATACTATAACGATTAGTTGAATAAGAAAAGATCCTAGAAAAGCAGGATAACCTAAAGTAAATGTTAACAGCTATTAGAATTTTCCCGAATATTCTCATAAAAAATTTGATGTAGGTAGACGAATTATATCAAAACTGACATAAGAAGTAATCACAGTCAACACCTTTCGAATATTTTTTACAATTTCTTCCTTCATCGAAGCATTTGGTATCTAATTAGGCTAACTCAGCCATTCTTATAAAATCTAGTATTATTATTAATCATGTGAAATAGGCACAAAAATATATCCTAGTTAATTTAAGCTCAAATTTTACTTAATAACTTATCACTTTCTGTATATGAATTTCTGTAAAAAATATTTGTCTAAAAATTATCTTTTGGTAATATTTTGATAAAAAGCTACTAAACTGGACATAATTTTATTAAATTAATTTTAGCTACACTTCTCATTTTGAACATTTGGACATAAGACATTTGGAAGATAAGAAATATTATAGAGGCAAATGTATTCAATAGTAATATATCTGAACATAATAAAAAAAAGGAATACCTATTTAGGTTTTTTAATGAATAATATTCCGTTCTATTATAAGCGGCTTGAAGTATAATTTTGTTATTTACTTTACTCGATATTTGGGACATAAAAATATAAGTCATCCCAAATGCCGCACCTTCCGAAACCAAAATCCATTTCTTATTAATTGTAACCCTTAGATGGAATATTATTTAATTACTGCCTACGAATCTATAATTACCAATAACGTAACTGATTGATCCTAAAGTCCTGCTGAGAAATTACCTACGTCATCATGAAAATCTTTTTACATTTAAGGATTTCCTAGTTGAGTTAGTTATTAAATCTCGAGAACTGAAAGGAACAAGCTTTCAATCAAATTCGAACGTAACGTTCATTCCTTTAGAGCCACCTACACTTGTTAAGTTAATTGATTTTCTATATAAATAATTAGCATCGATTCTTCTTTTTATATAATTTTTTAAGACTATTTCAGTTCATCGGTGCAAATAACGTTATTTTAAATTTTCGAAATAAGGTCATGAATCTAATATAAAATTAATTGTTTCAATCCATACTTTGTGCAATTTATCCATAATAAATATAAAAAAGATAAATTATGCTTATCTTGAATTTCCACAGTATTACAAAGATGTTTTTAAATATCTTTCTCTGACCAGGTTTCGCTAAATTGCATAATTGAAGAGTAACTTTTTGATAATGTAATCAAAAGATCCGAACCGCGAAATTTTGAGCATGGGAAAGGTCTCCGTTTTTAGGTTGAAAATTATTCGTTTTCTCATAATTGATTTACGAGACACGTTTCTTATATTATTATTAACCCACCAACAAATATCATTTTTTTAATTGAACTTGCCCAATTTATTTGATGCCAATTAATATATTTTTTTTTTGTAAAAGCGTCATCTAAAAGATCTAGAGAAGATTCTAAATTCAATATGAACAGTGCTGTCTTGGAAGGAAGCTTTACCAAGGAAAGAGGAAAATATCACATCAAGTTTAAAGAATTAAATGTAGTTGCATTGGTGGCATGTGCCTTTATGATACCTGATTTTGAGAATAAAAGAGATAAACTTTGGCATTCTTGTAGATTTTTAGGATATGCAGGTACATAAATAAATCTAATCTCAATGAAACCTGTCTAAATATTTTATATATTTTTAGTTGGCATTTACTGATCTCAGCTTGTGAGTAAGATTCTAAACCTGCTTTTTAAGAGGTGACATTCAGGAAATAGTTGCTGATTGTTATCTATTTCTTACCCACCTTATACAAATACCAAAAATCTTGTACTTATACAGCTACAGTTCAAGATTAAAAAAATTGATAGCATCAATAAATCGGAAAGAGTTTCGTCCTTAAACAGAAAAACAACAAGTTTTATATAAAATTAGCGAAAATCTTTAAACTGGGTTCTATCTTCATTATATTTAACATCTAATGTTATATTATTAACGAAAATAGAGCAGAATTTTTTTACAAATACTGTTATAAGAAATATTAAATTTTAACTATTTGGAGGTGTCTTCTAAGAAGTATTTTTAGGTATTGGAGCGCTTGCATTGTAAGTTTTTAATATTACACGAATTAAAACTTCCTGTAACAAAATGGTTTCCTTTTAATCTATTTATTAGTCGTAATTTTGAATATGCTTATCTTTATTAATGTGCAGAGTGGACCAAAAGTCTGGAAACGGCCAATTATCTCATAAATTGCTAGTTCGAATTCTACAAAAGTTGAGATAAGCCTATTTTGGGATACGGAGATTCCAGATTTGAACTTTTTTTTTTACAAAGATGATCACCGAGCATATTTTAGAGTTCTTCATTTTATCTTAAGCTTTTAATTACTTATTAATATGTTTGTGTTTGTTCTTGTGAATTCTCTAAATCTTGTAATGCTAGTCAATTTCACCTTTTTCGCATGTGTTGTTTGTGATTTATAGCCAAATAGTTTGGTAAGATTTATAATAGTCAATTTGACTATTTTACAACATCGAATTTTTGAGAATGAACCTGAAGATGTGGCCCATTTTGCCACGAAACCGGTAGTTTTTCTACGATAAATAAAATTTATAGACTGAGAAATTAAAGGACCTCGAAGGATTTGTTTCATTTGTAGAATTTGAATAACTGTTTAATTAACAATTTTTCCATTTAATAAAGAACACATACAAATAATAATAAATCGCGGTTTTTTTTCTGTTACAAATACTTAACTAATATGAAAATAAAAAAAGTAAAAATTACACTGGACATCCAGTTGCAAACAACTGTTTGACAATGCCTTCCTTGGGAATGAATAATAAAATTAAAACAATGATTGCATGCCATTCGTAGTAGTCTAATGAAACTATTTAGACCTCAGATTAGTTCCAAAATGCTCCACCTGTTCTTAATAATTGCGGGTTGTGAGGGATTAATTCACTAGAGAGTTCGCCCTAATATATAAAACCACAACATTCTTAATTAACTGTATATTTTGATTTTCTGGTTTTACCCTGAATTCATTCTATTATTATTATATTTGGTGTAAATTATATAAATTCCTTCATCAAATTTCCTCCCACACGCATCCGCCAAAATTTTAAATGATGTATATATTCTAATTTTAGCGCTAATAATCGTGATTTGATTCCAACTAACTGCCCTGAAAGATGATTCTTTAGTAAATATCCGCCAATTAGCTGAAATTGAATTAGAGAATAAACCGGAATCTAGTAACACTCTAAGAGAAACAGATAATAACCAAGAGGAAATACTTCATCGATTACAATGTTCAATGACCATAAAATTGAACGAATGTTTTGTTCATCGTAGGTGCATTCTCGAGTAAGTATTATACAGGATGTTTCATTCGGAAAGAGAAATATTTAAACACCGAGGTGGTTCTAAATAGTAACACAAAAAAACTAAGTTATCTGAAAGGAGTATTTATATAAAACTCGTTAAAATTATAAGCTTTTGTTAAAATAGAGATTGTATGATAACATGACCCTTCCAGATGATTACATATTAGTTTGGATGTAGTATCGCTCTTTAGTAATAATTACTTAGAACTATCAATTAAATCCATTGAAAAATATTGGGCAACATTGTAGTATAAATTTGAATACTTTCCAACATATCATTAAGTTTCTATTTAATAATACCAATTTTTTATTGAATTGTAAGTTTTATAAGCAAATTTTCGGAACACCAATGAGTTCTAGTTTATCTCCCATATACACGACATATCTGATAGATCACTTGTTGAATGATATTTACCCAAAACTATCTTTGTCACCACATTTCCCTAAGAAATACGTGGAAGACATTATTTTCGCTTTACCAGTAACAACCGTAAATGAAATCCTTACAACTGTTAATAGTTATAGCATGACCAACATGTACAATTCACCAATGAGTTAGAACATGATAATCATTCAGTGCCGTTCCTGGACACTTTATTTCGTAACAATCAGAATGTCATCAACATTCAGTGATATCGTAAAAAGTGTAGTTTGGGGAGGTCTGTAAACTACAATTCCTGTCATAGTTATAATATGAAAATAAATCTACTACGTGAAATGAAATTAAGAATAACCAAGATCTCTCATCCATCCTTCCTGACCAAAAGCTTCATATCCTTAGTAAGTTATTCATATCCAACTCTTATCCAGCTTCACTAGTTAAGAAAATATTCATCAACCACTCTCTTAAATAAAAATAAAAATGTCTATATAACTATTCAACATATTGAGAATGAAGTTCAATTTAATCCTAATATTGTTCCAGATTTAACTACGACCCAGTTAAAACACTGTTCCATCCCATACATCAGGGGTCTTACTGCCAAATTGGTTAGATTATTAAAACCCTTAAAAGAATTCAAAATAGGAAAGAAAACAACACTGACTACAAATTCTATTTTTAGTAATCTTAAAGACAAAACACCATTGACATTATAATGAGGCATAATCTACAGTATTCCACGTAAAATTTGTCATAGAATATATATAGGTGAAACATCAAGATACCTAAAAGTAAGAATTTCTTCTCATAAAAATGATAGCAAACTATACCCCGAGAGATGTAACCTTGCAGAGCACGCCCACCGTAATGGACACACAATGAATTATGAATCACTAAATATTCTCGAAAAGAACCTAATGTAACCAAAAGAATGTTTTTAGAAATGACCTACATATCACAAAGATGTAATTATATAAACAAACAAAATGACATAAAGTATTATTTAATCATATTTACCTCCACTCGATAAAAATCAAAATCTGAATTTGTCAAACATTCACCATGAAAATAACAAATAAATAGATCTAGTAACACTAATTGACATAAATAACTGACATGAAATTTACCATCAATCAAACAGATATTATATTTATCACAACTTCCTATAATCAGAGTGTGATATATTTTAAAATTTGTGTAGTTTTAATTTCTTTTATTATTATGTAAAATGTGATTATATTTTAATAACCACCAAACAACCAATCTCAACTTAGACGTCAGTAAATTTAAAAATTTATAACAAACAAATAATATTCTTACATTAAAATATAATTTCAGCTTCCTGAAGATGGAATTATTTAATTAAAATTCCGAAAGCTTGGATATTTAAAAAGAGTTTTTCTTTAGTATTTAAATTGCTGCATTCCCAATATTTTAAAGTTTAGTACATAACTAGTCAGCAAACACTACCCTTCTGGTTAATTATATCTGCAGTAAAATTTATACATTCTCGCTCAATACTTTTGTTAGGTTTGTTTCTATAATTGGAAATTTAAAAATATGGAAATAGCAGCAGCAATAGACTAAATGTACTTTTTATATATTTTTTCCCTGACGACGGAAGGAATATTTTCCGAAAGCGTTTGGAATAAATATATAAAGAGTCTCTTGCTGTCACCCCAATTAATTGAAATTATTATTTCAGCAAATACATTTTTCATTATATATATATATATATATTTAATATATATAGCTTGATAGACTGTTCAGACATGTAAGTAGTTCATGAGCTCTCCCTTAAAATTAGCGGAATTGTTGCTTAGTGTCTGAGGTGATAAACAACAAATCTATAGCAAAATCGATTCATTGTAAATGGAAGGAAAAACATCGTATACGTGTTAAAATAGAGTGAATATGTTCGGGGTAGATACTTGAAGGTAAGTAAACGAAATATGAGAATTTTTTTAAGTTATATCACACTTGTTATCAACAAAAAAAAATATTTCTAACTTCTTATAAATGGCTGCAACCATTAAACTAACCTAATACAACTAATATCTATTATTATAACCAATGATTTATGCTAATCACTTTGATGTCTTTAAAAGATTATGAATTTAAATTATTTATTATTATTATTATTTGTAACTGGAACCTTTAAGTCTCTTAGCTGGAGATGGTATGGAGACTCGTTGTGGGAAAAACACTTTATACACATGTATGAGCCGATTTTATGGACTCAATTTCACATAATCACTAGAATTAACTTTTATAAAATTGTGGTATGGACAAAATACAAGTAGCTACAATCTACATTGACAAAACTCTCCTTTTACGACAAACTTTTTTCACTTTTAGGTTTTACATCTTGTTAGCAACAGAAAAACATGAATCCGTCACTTTGGACCTGCAAGGCTATTTATACAAAAAACAAAATTTCAAAATCACTCTATCGGGTTTATGTCATAATTGCCAAAATTACCCTCTATTGGGTGTTAAAATTATTCTGAATCAATTCCAAAATTGTGAGATAAGTTAAATTTTCGTCTACGAAACGTAAGTAAAACAAAAATTATTACTCCCCTGAAAATTTGAAGGCTCTAGTGGCATTCTAAATAGATTAATTTTGCTGAAAATTTTCAAATTTTCATGTGTCAAAAGTTAATTTTATTAAAATTTCCAAAATATAAGCTATTTTATGCCCATTTTATTTAAAATAAATTCTTTGAATCATTTATAAGGTTTTTACTATTGTTTCTCATGGTTTACCATTAAAATTAACATTGAAAATTGCTATCCACATTGCCACATAAATTATGGTATATATTTTTAATTCAGGCCAAATAACTCTTGTGTATCTCTATAATTTGTCTACAGCTTCATTCTACAATTAGTGCATATTTACTTTTCCCTTGAGATTCGCTTTTGCCCACTATTAAATGTAAAATGTAAAATATATATATATATATATATAAAATATAATATTATTATGTAATTGTTATGGTTCGAGCTATAATGTCCAATATATATATATACAATATGTCTGAAAAAGTTGGCAATATATGGGAAACTTTTTTATTGTAAGTTTTACGAAAAAAAGTTATTCGTTATGAAAATCTCTGCTTTCGAAAATAATAATATTCAGGTATTTACATTTGACATTAGATGTATAGGGTCACCTAGATTTTTAAATTATTCCGTTTATTTTTGTGTATTACAGAGATTTTCATAACGAATAACTTTTTTTTGTAAAACTTACAATAAAAAAGTTTCCCATATGTTGCCAACTTTGTCAGACATATTGTATATATATATTGGACATTATAGCTCGAACCATAACAATTACATAATATTATATTTATATATATATATATATATATATAAATAGTGTTCCACGATATTTTGACAGTCCAATAACTCGAAAACTGTTCACATGACAAGTATGAAATTTGGCAGCTCTAAACAACAGTCGAAATTGATGCTTGTATTTATTATAAAAAAACTGTCACGAGACCCCAACAAATTTTTTTTTAAAGGGGCAATCGGTATAATATTACATTTTTAGTTCTATCTTTTAAAAACAAATTCAACAATACTACACTTGTTATGATTCTATTGTGCAGTAGCGACGAGAACTCGATTCTCATCTTAGGTTAATTTTGGATCTCTGGAGTATTAGACAAAATTGAATAGGAGATACAGTGATCAATTTTTCTCGTGGCACTGAATTGTTCTCTAATAAGCGACAACTATATACGTCGTAAAACTTGAGTGCTACGAGAATTCGCGTTGTTTATCTACAACTACAAGGAAAAATAAACAATTTCATAAAATATTAATTTGCTCTGTTAATAACCCTTAATTTTTGGGATATTTGTATCATTCGAAATAAAAAAATGTCGTTAAAATATAACCGAATTTAGCAAATTTGTAGTTTTTTTTTCAATTTAATATTGATACTTTTAAAATTAGGTTTTTAAACGATTCACTTGTTTAATAAACATTTTTTACTTAATGAAAAATAATCAAAAAAGTTGTATTTTGAAATAGCGCCTCCTGTTTTACCTTTTCTTGAAAACCGAAGTTGATAATAGTCAATAAAAAAGTTTAAAAAGACAAACCTGTTATATTTTATGGAAACGGAAGTGAGACAATGTAAACTAATGCAAACAATAAACGCTTTTAACTATGTAATAAAGGTGATATTTGTTTTTTACTTTTTATCAAAGAATTTTATAAAAATAATTTTCAATATAGAAAATAAATTTTTTAAATGAGTAACTGTAAAAATATTTCTCGTTGCCATTTTGAACATCTTTATCTAGCTCTAGGAGCTCCTGACATATGTATAGTCACACCAAAAATGTATAAATAAGTGAAGACAAATATTTACTGAAATATAGAGGGTTTCCCAACAGTGCACCAAAGCCTCGAACTACATATTTTAAAATTATTTTGCTCGATATAATTATTATATTTCTATTATACAGAGCCCGGCATAAGTAAGTTAACCGATTTGCACACAGGAAAAAATTAAGAGAACAGCATACAAAAATATGGTTTATTTTACAGATACAATAAGTAATGACGGTTTAAATGTTACATTTTGTGTTCAAACTGCCTACCACCTTCCTCAATGCAGATATGGCATCGCTTGTTTACGGTAGAGCAGGTTTTCTGAAAGAATTCTGGGTGCGCGCGGAGAGCGTCAAATTCCTCTTCAATCCTTGTTTTCATATGTTCAATACCACGTAGTGGGGTGGCAAACACTTTATTTTTAAGTACTCCCCACAGGGCAAAATCGCACGGCGTTAAGTCTGGTGACCGTGCGGGCCACTCGAATTTTCCTCTTCTCCCTATCCAACTGCGAAATTCGGCATTCAGATATTCACGAACTTGTAGACCGTAGTGGGGCGAGGCGCCGTCTTGTTGAAAATATCGAATACCCGCTAACTCCGGGTTATTTTCAAGTTCACCCTTTAAATCCATAAGCAGTTCCAGATATGTTTCTGCATTCACGGTTCCCTCAAAAAAATATGGACCAATAAGACCACCGGCGTGAATCCCAGCCCACACTGTTATTCCAGGAAGATTCAACTCTTGTGCAATAATTTCATGAGGATTCTCAGATGCCCAGTAAACACAATTGTGACGGTTAATTCGTCCGTTTAATTTAAACTGCGCTTCATCGCTCCACAGAATTTGCTTGTAAAATTCTGCGTCGTCTTCTGCGCAACCAGTAAACCACTCACAAAATTCCAGTCTACGATCAGGGTCGTCTTCCGTTATTGCATGTATCAAACGTGGACGATAACAGTGATACTTCATTTTCTTTAACATGCGACGTAAACTGCGGTCCGATATGCCTAATTGAAGCGCTGTACGAACTGCAGATTGGTTGGGTATCTCAACAAACGCTTGGGCAACGAGATGCATGTTCTCTTCTGTCACAACCGTGAGAGGGCGACCACCACGCGGCGCGTCTGTCACCGACCCGGTTTCTTGAAATTTTTTATTTAACTTGTACACCATCTGTCTCGTAGGGACGGGCCTGTTAGGATACTGCGCCGCAAATTCATTGAAGATCGTCCTGTAATCAGCGTCGTGTCGTAGGTACAGAGTCAACAGGCGGATACGTTCTTCTTTCGTGTACTTTGTACGGAGCTGGGCTGCCATGGCGACGTTAACACAATAATCGAACATTGTAAACTAACATTGGCCGCACTTCCCACCTCTCGTCACCCAAATTCAAACACCCACACGAAGAAGTGCGCGAAAGCGCTGTTTTCGGATAGCGTTAACTGACTTATGCCGACCCCTGTATATAAATATATATATATAAAGCAAAAATTTATGAATTCAAATTTAAAATAATTTACAAGATGTGGCATTGAAAACGTATCAGAACGAATATTTAAAAATAAACTTTTTGCGGAAAAAATGCAAAAAGTGGTCGATTTTTATTCCAAAGACAACATTTTTTTAATATATTTACAACTATTTACGTCCCTCCCTTTCACTACGTCACTATCACCAATACAATTTAAATATTCTTAAAAAGATTATTTTTGATTTTAGTGCTCTGTTGTAGGAATAAAAACTGTAAATTTAATTTCAACAATACAATTACCTTTAGAATAAAAATTGACTTGTTTCGCATTTTTTCCAATTTTTTCCACAAAAAAAGTATCTTCAAGATATTTAATCTGTTTCGTTTTTGTATTACCTCATTTAAAAAGCATCCGTTTGATTTGGCACTTTGAAACTACACGCCCTGGGTGTAAAAATAATTTTAGAATATATAGTTCAAGTACATCTGTAATTTATCTTTTTAAAACTTTTTCCTACATCAAGAAAAAAAGAATTAGGCATACTGTTACAACATCCCGTATATGTTGCATTTTATTTATTTAAAAACGCCCTTAATTTATCAGAATAACATCCAATATAAAAACCATTATTAAAATCTCATTCATTAAATATAATATATCCTTTTACTCTAAAATATGTTTTTTACAAGCAAACTTTGTCGATTTTCTTTTTTAAGTCATTTCAACTTTCCTTTCCGAAAACTTCTGATATTGACGGCTCACGTATTGAAACATGATTGACGGAAGAAACTTTTTAATTTTAACAAAAACTTTTAATTCAATTTAACTTGTGATATCTTATTAGATTTCTGGGAAAACTGAGGCTACAAAAAAATAGAATGGATATTTAATGGTTCTCTAAACATTTGAGACAAAGTTTCTTACTAAATTCAATTTCTTGACAGAAATACGGAGTGTCCGAAGTATTAATATTAGAGGTAGTTTTTTACCTTATTAATGACCCAATGGAATTCATTAATTGTAATGAAATTAATTGTTTCATCTCTTACTTTGTAGAAACTATCCATAAGTGTTCACAGTACCTTATGTTAAAATTTCTAAGCACAAACCTATATTTAATAATACAATTGAAACAACAGTGGAAATACTTCATATAAGTGACAAGAAAGAAGAACTTGATTATTTGGAGGAATATGAAATAAAGAAATACCTAAAATGTTGTCAATGTATAGTATTGAATAAACAATTAAGGCTGGTAAGTTCAATTATCTCAGATTACCTTTTGGAAAAGAAGGAGGAAAAGAAGAATATTGTAAATATTGTTTAATATTTATTGGTTAAAATATTTATAATATGAAATTACGCTTATAAAAAATCAATCGTCTACCAAATCTAGAAAATACTATATGTCAAAATAGCGAAAACTAGGTCGATTAAATATAACTTAAAAAGCTTTATAATACTTTGGAAATTTAGGTAAGTATAATTTATCCTTTCATATTTATTATGAATTTGTTCATTTTAATTCGAATACAACCAATAAAGAAAAATATCTTACCGGCTCGTGTCACAAATGTATAAAGTTTCACTTTTCGCAATTGTTGTAAATACCTAATACATTTAGTTAATCGATATTAACTTTCTTGAGGAGCAAACAACCAATCAAATATTGAACCAAAAACACCGAAAATTGAAAAATATTTTTATAATAATGCTAGTTTGAATTGGGTCATACAAGCTTTGCTCTCATTGGAACAATTTTCGAGATATGCCCAGAATACAAATTCTTATGTACAATGGAATATACAGCACATTGCAAATCTATAGGCTCCCACTTATTTACTCAACAATGCATCTGTGATGAACAATACATTCAACTAATTTTCTGTTCGTTGTATCCTGTAATAGTGCGATATTTCATTTTGTGCGTCACTATCGCAGCCTACACCAACGATGCTGCTTTTCAGTTTGTGACCCAATTCCAATACGGCTAAATAGAGGATATTTACCAAGTAGTCCTTCAGGATATATAGTCGGTCATATACTTTCATTACCGGAGATTATTCCAAGAAAACAGAAACAATTGAATCTCGATATAAACAAACAGAAATCATAAAACATATCTAATAAACGAACCAATAACAGATATGACAGAAAAATATAAGTATATTACAGAACTAATTTGAAAAGTAATATCTACACAACAAAATTTACATGGAATCTCCCATATCTTTGGAATGAAAGGTTTTTGTAAAAAAACTGTGCTGAAAAACACTCATACATAGTCCTACAAAATATACATATTATTAAAATAAAATGATGACAAAACAGACATTTTTTTGGGGTTTTCTGTCAGTTGTTACTTTACAGGTAATTAAAGCAAAATTATTATGTTGTTATAAAGAAGGTTATGTCTTACGTTGTATTGTCTGATATAAAAAGGGATAGAATTATTGCCCTTTGGGAACAAGGGATGTTTCACCCAGCAGTAGCAAAAACATTAAGTGTCTCTTAAAGTGTTGTTTCAAAAATTGAGCTCACTTAAAAATCGCCCAATACTCAGCAGTTCAAAGCTAACTATTGTTGAACAGGATGATTATTTCATTTCGATTCAATTATATCAATTTGCTCAAAGAAATCCAACTTCTTTGCAACTGCATCTTAGTAAACAATATTTAGAAGATAGAGGAATTAATGCTTCAATTAAAACCATAAGAAAAAAACTGTGAGCGAAATTTGCTTAACAGAAGACTGGCAAAATCTGATGTTTTTAGATGAAAGTACAATCAGTTTTCAATCCGACTATCGTTTTAATCGAGTTTTAAGAGATCGAAGGAGAGCAAGCGAAGTCCATCCCTAGATATAAGGGAGCAAACGTGATATTTTGGACTGGTATTAAAATGGGACACCATAACGCCACAAAATTCCTTGAAATAGAGGGTATTGATGTTGTGGAGTGATCATCTCATTCTCTGGACCTTAACCAACTAGAACATTTGTAGAATAACTTAAAAAGCCTTTCAATTAAAAAAATCCACGCATTGTGCACGGGGCTTTCAAAAATCGACGCAATATACATGGCCGGACTAATCATTTGAGAAATATTTTGATATACTCCAAAAACAATTTTAGAAATGCATAAAATAAATTTAAATATCTTTTTAGAAGAGATTAAAAATTTAATTAGAAGCATGGCAAGACGTCTTAAGGTTTTTATAAGAGTCAAAGCTAAAAATACGGACTACTAATTAATTTAAAATTATTAATATATTTTTTTTATTTTTAGATATTATATTCAATTTGTTAAATTAAAAAATTCTCACACTTGAGCGAGAATATTCATTCCGTAACACTTGCCTCTTATATGTTTTGCATATATTTTCATTCCATAACAAGCGATGGAATAACTTGCCGTAATTGTTCTAAACAATATCGAGAGCCATGGATGTCAAAACTGTCAATGGCGGCGCCGTAATACCAAATTTTAATTTAAATAAAATAATGAGTGAAAAATCGAGTGAATTTTTGGTGGTCCAGAAAATACAGTTTGTTAATCGATTAGAATAACAAAATTGTTACAGAATCTACTATTTTGAAACCATTATGAAAGAGATGGATATGAACTTTCATTTTACAAATAAGTTTTTTCTGATGAAGTTACTACGTTCATGTTAAACGGTCCAATTAATCGCTATAACTGCAGATATTGGAGTGATACTAATTCTAGATAGATTAAAAGTAAATGGGCAGAAGTATTATCGGTACTATTGTTATTGTTCCATTTTTTATAGAGTGCAATATAGATGGACCAAAGTATTTAGATTCGTTGAGAAATCAAATAGTTCCTGCAATCAAAATTGCTGTTGGTAACAATTTCCGTGATATGTGGTTTTAGCAGAATGATACATCACCACACTTTAGAATTAAAGTTCCAAATTATTTAAATGAAGTTTTCCAAAGCAGGTGGATAAAAAGAAGGGGCACAATTGAGTGGCCAACAAAATGTCCCGATTTATCTCCATTAGACTATTTTTTATAGGGATATATCAAAAACATTGTATACAAAACAAAACCTGATAATATGGATAACCTAAGAAATATTATACTGATAACAACCCGTCAAATAACAAAAGAGAAATTGTGTAATGCCACATCAGCTTTTTACAGTAGACTTGGATACTGCCTAATAGAGCAAGGAGGACACTTTGTACATCTAATTAAATAAAACTAATAAGTCATTTGTTCCTGTTATTTATTTCGATAATATATTTACATGTTCCTATAATTATTATCATTTTTCAATAATTTTGGAACAAATTAAGTTAGGACATTGCGGTTATAACGGTTGTATTTGTAATTTAATAGATTATGAAATTTTTTTTTAAATATACAGGATGTACTATTGTTGTTTCAATGATCACATTTTCTGTGAATTTCTATTTAAAAATCTAACCCATAACAAGAAGGAAAAAAAAATATTCAATAAAATCAAGTCATACAGAAAAGCGGTTTTGTCATTAAGCATAAATGAAATGAACTAAAATATTAATACAGTAATTAAACATATTTAAGAAAGCATCCAACTCTGAGACATCAACATACAACTATTTAGAAAAATATATCTTAATGTTATTTTGGAGTAATGGTGCACCCGGTATATTCCCAATTGACTTATACAGCTAATTTGATTTATTTGAAGAAACTTTTATCAAACACTTTTTTTGTAAACATATCAAAAATCGAGATATTACGTTACTTTTTGTACACCTTGTACATAATATTTATATTTCTTTTATTAATTTTTATAGACACGTATTTTAGTTTTATTTTCCAAACAATTTATTTCTATACCACTAATATATACAACAAAATTCCATGTGACTTGTATTATACTCGTACAAGAAAGTGCCTTACATAAAATTAACTTGAAAAATAACTACATCTCGTCTATTTCGAATATATTGAATCATACAATGGTCCTCAAATTTGTCTGTAAAATATATTTAGAAAAGAGATACATAAACAATATTTATAAAAGAACATTAATTTTCATAATTTAAAACATAATACTGGGAATGGATATCAAGTCGCATAATATGCTGTGGAAATATGTTTGGGGAAATAAAAACAAAACATTGAACAGTTACATGTAGAATCAACCTTCTTTCAAATGTTGCTAGTCCTGCATTTTCTTCGAAATACTAGCCTGTGATTTTAACTAGAAATGATAATAAATCACTTCCATGAACTTTAGAAAACTTATTACCGTAACTACCAGTATCATAATTAATACAATATAAACAAAGAAAAATGAGAAACTTCGAAATACATGGTACATTAAATACTACAGTTATTGTACTATTGTAGTCTTCAGTGGACAAAAACTCTATAAATATTTTAATTCTGTAATTTTAAACTAGGCCGTTCAGTAAACACAATGTGACAAGCATCGACAACAAGAGTATATTTTATCTAAACCGGAAGAAAAGTGGTGGAAGAGCTAACAAAAGAACAAATGAAGCGTATATTCATTGACGTAATTCCACCACTATGCTAACCGAACACTGGCTGTTCGGTTTCTAAAAACAATCAAAAAAGAGAGTAAAACCTTTAATGGCACCGGTATTCGAAATTTACGTGTTATTAAACGATTTTGTAATGCTCCCTTTTAATGCAGATTAAAAACATTGATTAAACTGATAAATGCTTAATTTTTAGCCTACAGATTAGATCACTTTTTATATGTAAAGATTCTATATTTATGGTTTTTCACAAAAGAGTTGTTGAAACCATTTGTTTCGTACTTTTGGTATATTTGATTTTCGTAAAAAAGGAAAAGTTTCCCTTTTGAAAGTATAGCGTATTCCTCATAAAAGTAGCTCATTTATTTTAGTAAGAAATAAGTTATTGTTAAATTTTTGTAAAACCTAAAGAAATATCCATATTGTTTGTTCGCTTAATTGAAACGATGAAATGAAATTTCTTAAAAATTTACCAAAGACCCTACGTAAAGAACGTAATTTACCTTTATATTACTTAAATATAAAATCAGTATCATTACAGTTTTTTAAATGAATTGTTTTTCCGACAAAATTAAAGTACAATCAGTATTTTTAAATAAAAATTATGTAGTTTTCTAAATAGGGTAGATCTTGCTTAACAGGAAAAGGTTTTTTCCACGGCCCAAATAATTAAAGTACCAACCAGAAGAAAAATCAGATAAGAATAAACACAAAAAGCATTATATAACAAATTTGTTTCTGTATTTAAAAATAGTACAACAAATTAAATTATGTAGACTGCGTAGGGTGTTAAAAAAAATAGAAGAAAAACAAGTAAAAACAAATATCTGTCATCGAAAATGGCTTTATTGTTTCTCAAAGTAATGATCAATACACTTTTTAATGCGTTTAAATCAATTTTCGAAGAACTTTTTCCACTTCGAATGAGATAGCTCCGAAATATGGTATCTGAACGCATTCAAATTTCGAAAAACGTTGAACACCAAATTTATTTTTGATATTTAAAAACCAAATCTAGTTTTTTGTTCCGAAGTTAGAAACCAGATTATAAACTAACCTTTTTCCATCTAGGTCCATATTCTAAAATTCACTAAATGAAAACAACTTATCACACCCTCACGGATAATGTTATTAAATTTGAAAATAATTTATTGCTTGATGTGTAGGTAGATACAGTGAACCTAACTAGAATATTATCATTTCAACCTGAATTAGATAAGACGCTTAAATTTATACTAGGCGAAAACCGGCAACGACCGACTTAACGGTAAACTCTGGAATTAGTAGTTAACTATTATTCGGAGTGCAGCCAATAAGTTTTCAAGTACAGAAAACTTCCGTACACTAACTTCGAACTTGTGTCGCGTTCAATCTGTCAAAATCTAACATATCTTCTCAGTTGGAAGTTAAACTGACAGATAATTAATCTTGTAGATTACTTTGTAAATTTATATGTCATAATTTCTGATATTAAAACTAATTTAATAAATTGAAATGATTCTTAATAAAAAATAGCTAGTTCTAATAATTAATGAAAATTCATATTCTATGTATAAATATTGTTATTGTAAAAATATATATTGCTATGAAGAAATTGTCGTATTCTTGATTTTAACTTAAAAAATTTGATTTTCTTATTTTAAAATTTGTAATATAAAAAAAAATAAAAAATAAAAAAATTCCACAGTATTTTTTTTAATAATTCTTATGTGACTCAAGTTTCCCTAATCTCATTTTCAAACATTGACAGAAATTCTGAGTTAGGTCGTTTTTTGATTTTGTTAACATTTCACAGTTTTTTTCTTTGAAGTATTTTTATGGACACCCTGTATATTCCAACTGAATCAGCTACATACTCCGTTAAAGTTAGAAGTTGTCGTTACAACTTCATAAGATGTCATTGTGCCAAATGGTATTCAACTATATTAAATTTTGACTTAGTGCTGCTGAAATGTTAAGTGAATTTCGTCTAGTAACATGTTAAGTGCATCAACGTGAGGTTAAAGTTGAAATAAATTTCACAAAATGTCAAGCAAGCCGTGATGGGATTGCAGAAATTGAGATTGTATGGCTTCTATAACAGCATTCTGTGTTTTTTGTATCATCCGGAAATTTTTCTGTACACTATGCGGATAATATAGTGAATTTATTCCACGTACTATTTTTAGAACATTAAGTGTAAAATATAGCCACATTTGTAGCTCTTTTCCGTTTTTACATCAAAAGGTATGCTTATGTGTAATTTACTTTTATTTAGTCAAATATCTTTACTTTTCAGTACCATTCTTAAGGAAATAAATTTAAATGCAACAACCATTAAAATGGCGCTTAAAGGAAATATATAGACGATTTTTCGCATTCAAATACGGCACAAAACTGTTTCCATTTTAAACGTTTACAGCGCATATAACAAAAAATTGCTTAATTACTAAAGCAGACAATAGAAGTTTTTTATAGAATAGTTTTCCTAATAATATTAGATCATTTTTCCATTCAAGCGAACTCTTCCATATCCTATTTAACTTTGTATGTAGACAAATTCCCTGTATACCTCACCTCAGGGGGTTATTTTCAGCCAGTAGACGATCGTGGAATGCGGAAACTTTAGCGACAACAAAGAATAGTTTTGGTTAGGTAGTCAATCAATTGATTGGACTTTGAAAAACTTCGACCATTTGGGATGTGCAATTCTCGTCTGCTTTCACAGAGTTTTAGAGGTAACAAGTTCTAAGCAGTTGCGACTTTTATTTGCATGAAAAAAGTCTCTATTTGGATAATTTGATAATTCACTAAACGGCAAATATAAGATTTATCACACTTATAATACAACATAATTATCGGTCTTATATCTTCGACTTCTTTAAGGCAATAACTTTAAGTTGTCCAAGGGTTTCGTAACCGATTTCAAATTCTGTATTTTTTTTTATTAAGAAAGGCTAACAAGAAAGGCTAAATAGTTTATACTCTTAAAGGCTGAAGAGATTTGGTGAAGAAATTTACTGTAGTAAAAGTCAGTCAAGACATAATTTTAATCTTTATTCGAAAAGTTTTCTTAAAAAAGATATAAAAACTAAAACAGGAAACCTTACTATTTCGAAATATTGTGTTTTCAAGTATGAAGTAACGATAAAGAAACGGCTTCAACAAACTAAATACCATTCATAACAGTGGAATCCGAATAGCACTAGGAGCATTCTATACCAGTCCTAGACTCAGCCTATATTGTGAAGCAGGAGAACCTCCGCTGGCAATCAGAAGAGAATATCTTACATTAAGTTATTCATCAGCTCTAGTACAAAACCCAAATAACCCAACACATCACTATGTAGTTACCAATCGTTTTCAAGATATATACAGAAGGAAAACAAGAATAGCTCTTCCATTTTATCAACGCACTAACAACTACCTCAACCATCTTGGTATATATTTTCCAGCTACTTTTACCTCTCCTGATATTAATACCCCTCTTTGTATAGTAACATTACCGAAAGTTAATACAACCCTGACTACCTTCAAAAAATTGGACTATAATCCCAAGTTAACCAATCAAAAATTCTTCCCCACCCATCCAATTCTTTTACATATTAAATAGGAGTTACACATAATTAATGAAAAACACATTGATGTCCAATTTTTGTGGGTACCAACAAACGTGGGAATAGCGGGAAATGAAGAAGCAGATGCATTGGAAAAGTCAACAACTTCAAGACAAGATGTGAATACAATTGAAGAGACAGTGCATTTGGACCTGAAGTCTTACTTTAAATATATGGTTATCAATAGCTGGCAATCAGAATAGAACCGTTCAGAATTAACTCTATCCCAAGTGAAAAGCTCAGTATTACCATGGAAAACAGTGCCTAATAATAGACTTATACAAGTTATTTTAACTAGGTAAGAATAGGACACACACAATTGACCCATCAACATCTACACTCAGGGGATGAAGAATGTTCATGTTATGCTTGTGACACTCCGCTCACGGTTCGCCATATTTTAATAGATTTGCCAAATAAATTAAAATCCTTAATTGGAGAACATTGTGACTGATCACATTGGTCTGACTAATTTTCTAAAGGACATACAAATGCTCAAACATATTTAACCGATCATTCATATATTTTATATTTTCTATTTGTATTGTATATACGTTTGCTAATAATAACTCTCTGCGGTTGATGCAATAAATATATATATATATATATATATATATATATAAAACAGGCAATTTTGAGAAAATGCTATTTGATAAAAGAAAATGTATATTTTTATAAGAATAATGTTTTCTAGTAATCTTTTATAGATAGCAAACCATCATCGACATCAATTATGCAGCCCAGCCCAACTTCAGTTCCTTTTCTATCCAAAAAAATTTATTAATTATAAATGATTTTTATCCTATGCCAACATAGCTAGATTCTTAAATCAAAACAAATTTTACTATTTTCGTAACAATGGTCATAAATATTCTACATTACCCATCTGTTGCCACGCTCGAGTTAATGTTTATAAATGGTAAAAAAGTTTAATATTATCTTTTTTAAATATAGATCATTCTTTAATTACCAATATTAAAAACCATTAAAATGGTATTTCATTATGCCTAATTAAGTTATTAGACTCTGTGGCATAAATACAATTAATCATTAATTAATTAGATGTTTTTTCTTTCCAAATTTTTATTTTTTTCCACAAGACGGCAATACT
This sequence comes from Hermaeophaga mercurialis, assembly GCA_951812935.1. Lineage (NCBI taxonomy): Eukaryota > Metazoa > Arthropoda > Insecta > Coleoptera > Chrysomelidae > Hermaeophaga > Hermaeophaga mercurialis. The sequence goes on along the minus strand of OX638362.1, from coordinate 27,863,618 downwards.
AAAATTAAATTAAATATTTTGTTTCTTTGTTTTCAACGACCGGTTCTTTGTAAATAAATTTTATTTCTCCTTAAATTTTGTAAGTTTACCAACTAAACTTTTCTCTTGATGTTTTAATATTTTTTTTTATAAAGTTTGTGTGTGAGTTGATTTTTATATCGTTTGTACCTAGAGGCAGTATAAAACAGTTTATAATGACGTAAATGTTTTATAAATCTTTAATAACTGCAAATATGGCACAGTGCTAAATTTTCGTGCGAAGTTTCAGTCTTCCATGAAACATATATTTCTTAATTGCAATCTTTCTTTCTGGAACCGATAAAAAATTACAAAAACCATTACGAACTTTACAAACTTTCAACAAACTTTTTAAAAATCTATAAAGTTTTCATCACGACGTACCAAGCATGTAATTTCGTGAGTTACCGTGTTATATATTTATTACATAGTGGCTCTTATTATATTCCGACAGAAATACTCAATCAAAATATTTTTTAAAGTAGTACTTTTCCTCAATTTTTCATAATGATTATAAAGGTAAAATATATTAGTTAATTTTATTTAGATAATATATGACTGGTACAATTTGCGACTATTACTTATTTTGTAATTTTTATCGTTTTATTTTTGGACCATCTTGTATATTTATAAAATATTCAGTATTTATGATGTACATATTCTCATCTTATGTATAAAAGGAATTGCTTTTAAAATAATTTGACATACTTTCACAAAAATGGAAGGTTTAAATTTAGAACTTAAAGATATTACTAGTATCAATATACGATTTCTGTATTTTTTTGGCATTATGTATTCAAAATTTGATTCTTGGAAGGTCATAATTATTTATTTCATAAGGGTGTCACTGTTTTTAGGTAAGTAAAATATTGTTTCTTCGAATATAAAATTAATTATTTAGGCCTTTATTGCAAATAAAACATTTGGGAAATATATTTTTTCGAAACGATTCAATGTTCAATTTAAATAGTCAAAAAAAGATTCTTGTATAGTAATGATTCGTACCTGAAAAAAATTATAGGTGTAATTTGTGGAGACCGATAAAAAAAGGGAGCTAGTTAAATTCTTTTATTTATTTAATGCCGACGTTTCGGTGATTATTTTCACCTTCTTCAGGGCTGAAATTACAAAATAGAAAATAATAGACAAAATAGTTAAAAGAAATGAAGACATAATAATAAATAATAATAAAACATAAACAAATTCAGAATTTAAAAAAGTGGAGTTATGACAATTAAATTAAAATATTGGATAATAATAAAACCACACAGAAAAAACTCACCTAAAAATATTAATTCTACAATTAAACAAGAATACAATTAACAAAAAGACAGATACAGACAATTTAAGTCGTATTTACAGTATTATCAGTTCAATTTCATTCAACAATAGATACATTTGACAACATCTTGAAATTGAAAATACTAGTTGATATATTAGATTTACTTTAGTTCTTTTATTGCGTTTGTTGTGTCTCTGTCGACCTGTTAGTTGTGTTTCTTTGTTTGGTTTTGTTCTTTTATATAAATACTTATTTATTTTTTAACCAATGTATTATTTACATTTTAACTACCCTATGACTCTGTTGAGTTCATATTTTTGAGTGAGTTTTTTCTGTGTGGTTTTATTAATATTTTAATTTAATTGTCATAACTCCACTTTTTTAAATTCCGAATTTGTTTATGTTTTTTTGTTATTATTATGTCTCTTTTCTTTTAACTGAACAAGGTGACAATAATCACTGAAACATTGGCATTAAATTAATAAAAGAATTTAACTTATCCTTTATCCGCCTCCACGAATTCCACCCACAAAAAGAGTCTTGTTTGTAGAAAAAAAGTTAGGGAATAAATAAGTTTATGCAGCAAAACCGTCATTACTGCAGTAATGTCCATCCAATTTTGACTCTTTTAAAATGCAACGGCTACTAACTTCATATTATTTAAAAAAATAATTTAACTTATCTTAAGTTTGTACAATGCATAAAAAAATTCGTTATTCTATGTGAAAAATAAATCACTTTCTCTGAAAGAGAGTTTCTTTTGTTTTCAAATTGTACAAATTTTTATTTTTTTCTACACAATTAACAAGATATTTCAGTTTTTTTTAGAAACGGTTGTAATTTTATATCTTCTAACTTTTAATAATTTTTATAAGTTTGTTAATTGTTTATATAAAAAAAGTATACTTTGCAAATGGTCCTGAAAATTGTACCAAAACGCTTGTTGATTATATGGTTTTTTAACAATATGATTTCACGATTTTTATTAAATATTAGTACACAAAAAGTTTTGTTTGATTTTTATCCTAGGTTATCCTGAAATTTTTTGGGAATGTACAATACTAACAGCAGAAAAAACTTAACTTAAAAAATAAGAAATCTAGCCTGTTTTAATAAAGTACTTATATTTATTTCCAAATGAAATTCTATAGTTCGAAATTGTCCTAAAAATAATCTTTTTATTCAGAAAATATATGAAGAGTATTTTGAAGCTTACGTTCAAAATGTGTTGAACAGATGTTGGAAATTAACTTGGTAAAAATTTTATTAGTGGAAACTAAGCGCTGAAGTAGCTAGTACTTGTAAAGCTATTAGTTTGATTATTGTAATATATTGAGCGCTTGGGAAGACTGGACGAAACGTCAAAGGTTTATAGGGGTTTTCTTCTGGGATTGTAACCGTGAAATTTTCAAAAGCAGGGGATGTTGATAGAATTGTCACAAGCCAAAAATGTATTAATAAATAATATAAACAATCTGAAATATTCAAAAAACGATATTTGAAGTAAGCCGCTTTCTAAAGATATTTCTCTAAAAAGGGAGACATCCTAAAATATCAAGCCAATCCGGGCAAGTAAAGATTTAGCGCCAAAAATTAGAAAATGCATTTTGGAAGAACTCAAATCGAATCATGAATCATTGTCACTTCTATACATTGATATTGTTTAACTAACTTGTCCTGTATTTTTTAAAATTTTTTATTTAAAATCTAAATAACGAGCTCAACCATCCTAACCCAACATAACCTATTGTAATGAACTCGTTAAATCAATTAATTTGTGTTTGTTAACTTATTTTTTTTTCATATTTAAATTGTTAAATTCTCATATTCCTCGCCCGAATAAATAGTTTAAAAAAGCATTAAGACGATTACGTAACCTAACACTTGATAAATGTATTCTTGTACTGGGCGTCTTCCAAAATCAGAAGTGTAGTCCAATTTATTATAGGTGAAGCTCATGTATTAATAGCAATTATCTAGGAATTAATTCCCTCTAATCTAATGGGCGGATCGTAAAGATAGATAGGCCCTTTTATTCAATAACGTTAATTTAATGGATTGACCCTTATCAATTTGTTTTCAGGATTCTTCGGTGGAATAGTATTAGCCGAAGTAGCTAACTTATACTTCAGCTTAGGAGATCTAAGACAAATGATTAAAGCGTTATTTTTAACATTAACTAACCTCGTGTCAATCGGAAAGTATTACGTGATTTGCAGGAATCAACAGAAACTTTTGGTTTTATTAGAAAAAATTAATAGAAAAGAGTTTCGACCACAATCTTTAAAACAATTTCAAACTTTAAAAAAATATATAAGATTATCGAAAACTATATCGTATCTTATTTATGCTGGATGTACGGCAACTTGTACCTTTTGGGCCGTTTATCCGTATACCGACGAAAATGGACCATTTTTGCCAATAGCTGCTTATATTCCCTTTCAAACAGATAAATCTAGTACATTCGGGTATACTTACGCTTACGAAATCATAGCTACTATTATTGGAGGTTACACTGACTTAAGTGCTGATTGTCTCATAGCAAGTAAGAAATATTTTTTAAAATTGTAATAATTTTCTTACGCAAAATTAATCGGCTATAAGTTATTTAGAGGTTGGATCAGTAACTGTATAGGAGTTACCTAACACCAGCCCTTTCACACAATCCCCTCAGATCTAATCTAAATTCCGACACTCCTGAGAGAATGAAAAATTGGACCTTTTTCCTCTCTATACATTTTAGACTTAAGAGAAAAAAAGGCTGGAAACGTACATAATTCAAACCATACTTAGATTTCTTCTTCTTTACATTTTTTTTCAGGTCTTTTAATGGTAATCTGCGCCCAACTAAATATTTTAAACGATACTTTGTCACATATTAAAAATATTGTACAAGCTGAATGTAAACAAGAAAAATATAGATACTTCAAACAAAATCGGAGAACATTTCACATTCAAAAACTAATGAATAGCAAATTGATAGAATGTGTCAAACATCACACGTATATAATTGAGTAAGAATTTTTAAAATATCTAAAGTATTATCATGAATAAAATACTTTCACATCCAGAACTAATAAAAATAGTTGAAAGGGTAGCGTGCTTTCTGATAATAAGAATTTAAGCTCAATATAAACTAATACTGAGCTATAAAAGTAATTTATGCATATCAGATAATTTTAGTAGGCTTAAAGCTAATAAAACTAAGAAATTTTAATTAGGCATTTTATTATTTAAGAAAAAATTAAATCGTGATTTATTTTAAGATTTTTTTGCTTTTTGTTTAATACAATGTTATTGATTTAAAGCCGCACGATGTTATTATTTTGATTGACATAATGAATGTCGTAGTATTCGAGAAGCAATTCAAATTAATTTAAAACAATACTCTAAAAATGTCTCCGTTTAAATCGGAGCATTTTTATTATAAAACCAAAGAAAACTCTAAATTATTACCATATACACTTTAATAATATTGACAACTAGTTTCGACATTAATGGTCATCATCAGGTCTAAAATAGAAGTCATAAAATAACAAATAAAAACACAATCATAAGACTTACCACAAATTGATTAAAAAGAGCAACATTTCAAATTCCAAATTAATATATTGACTGGCTCATGTTTTCCTTTGACCCTGTTACGTCCCGCTCTTTTTGATAAGGGTGATTTTCACGCAGGTCTCTCCCTTTAATATTGGTTGTATGACTTGTGTAACCACCTACTCTAATTGTATTTCACAAACTTCAGTTTATTTTCGTTTTATTGGTCTTTGCTTCCTTTTCCCCATCGTGATGATTTTGGGTTGATCATCGAACGTTACTTTGCAAGACCAATGGTTTGTTGGCTTAGTCTAAAACCTGCACCCATTAGGGTGGACTCACTTAAGTTCTTTTTTTTAACAAGATTTGTTTTACTTCAAATATTAAATGACTGTTTGTTAAGTTTATTATTCATTTGTTCTTGTTATTTGTAATTTAATTTAATTTAATTTCACGTGTAATCTAAAATATACAGAATTTCTTATGTTAATTTGAAATTTGAAATGTGCTGCTTTTAATCAATTTGTGGTAAGTCTTATTATTGTGTTTTTATTGTTATTTTATGACTTCTATTTTAGACCTGATGATGACAATTAATGTCGAAACTAGTTGTCAATGTTATTAAAGTGTATGTGGTAACCATTTAGAGTTTCTTTGGTTTTATCCTACATACCATATTTGTGTTTTATGGATAACCTTCTCTATGTTTATTATAGTCTGCAATAAAATGTGAAAGACTTTAGAAAACAAATCATCACGTCAAGACTTAGCAAAACATTAAAAAATAATCAAAAGTCGCTATCGTAACATGTATTGCGAAAATTTCTATTGTGGTTATAATCCAAACGGTTTTAATTATCAAATATTTGAAGGTTAAACTAAATACAATAGAAATTAAATGGAATAAAAAAAAATATTTTTAGCCATTTAGCTGTATTGGCTATTTTCAGAATTAAATATTAGATAAAAAAACGACCAAAAACTCAAAATCCATAAAAATGTACCAAAAAAAGTTTCTTCGCACTTTATATAGATTTTTATAGCTCTTTACATCTTGTATTTTTTTAGATTTGCTGAAGAATGCACGGATCTTTTTACAACCAGTATTTTTAATCAATTCATCGTAAGCGTTTTTGTTTTTTGTGCCACTTTATTCGAAATGGTTCAGGTAAGTTTGTATAGACGTAAAATACGATACGTAATTTTAAACAAATTCAGTAATATTTTAAACATTATCACATTCATATACAAAGAAAAAAATTAAGTGAAATAAATGAGCAAAAGAAATAAAATATTTCAATATTTATAGACTAACATAAATAGGAAAATTATAGATACATTTATTTTCATGATACTATTTGATCCCTATCATTACTAACATCTTACTTTTATTTTATATATAAAATCTCGAAATTTGTACTACATGAAAGTTAACTTTACAAAAAAATACATTTAATACGAACTTTTATTTAGTTCTTTCTAATTTGCTTTATTCTATTTTTTTTTAATCCTTCTTAATTATTTTATTTTATTGCTTTTAATTTTCATACTTTTCATTCATCATTTTCATACTTTCTCTTCTAATAATATCTTCTTATCTAATAACCGCTGACTAAAGTTATTTTTATTTCACCAAAGAACAAGAATATTTAAAGAATTTCATAGAATATCGTGGAATTTTAATATAAGTACATATTTTATCTTTTACATTTATATAAAATTTCAATATAATTTAAAAAAGTATGTTTCATAATTGTATCATTTCCCTTTTGTAAACAGGTAAAATATAAATAAAATAGAAACTCTTAATAAATTAATATTTTTAGGTTTCTTTTGGTAGTGTAAGATTCTTATCTATGGCTCTGTATCAATCCTGTATGTTAATGGAAATTTTTCCTCTGTGTTACTTTGGTAATGAAATTATTGTCGAGGTAAATATTTATTTTTAACCAAATTTTATGTTTTTGTTTTAATTTTTAAATAAATCTTCTTGTATTAGAGCAACAAACTGACTAATTCCGCTTACCATAGTAACTGGATCGATGATTCAATGGAATTTAAAAAGAATTTATTGTTTTTTATGACGAAAACACAAAGAGTTCTTAAATTATACGCTCGTGGCTATTTTGCTTTGTCTTTGGATACTTTTATAATGGTAAGAGATAAGAATTTGCCATATTATTAAGTTTAATTTAGCTGCTTTTTATGAAACGAAAAAAATTTATAAACTGGTCATTTTTTTCTTTTTTAGGTAATAAAATCTTCATGGTCTTACTTTTTGTTTTGTTACAAATTGACGAGTACAAATCATTAATTAGAGACAAAATATGTCACCATATTACACTAAGCAGATTGAAAGAAAAATTTTAAATAGATTAGAGTTTAGATTCCTATTTTATTCCTATAATTAAATATAAAAAAATACTATATTAACATAAATCTTATATATTATTATAAAAAGCAATAAAACTTCTCATTAGCACGTAATAAATTGAGATGAATTTCAAAAACATTGTGAGTGATTCTAAAACTGAATTTCTACAATATATCTTATGAACCGATACTACATTGCTTCGTTTTCACAAAATATACACAGTGGAGCGAAAGTCTGGAAACGGCCAATTATCTCGTAAATTGCTAGTACGAATTCTACAAAATTTGGGATAAGCCTATTTTGGGATACGGAGATTCCAGATTTGAGATTTGAAATGTTGCTAGATTTGCCGTTTCTCTGATATTATTAGTCACTTTGGTTTTTTAAATACATCACCCTGTATATTCAGTCATTTTTGAAATATTCTCTTCAATTCCAGTTCAACCATATGTAACACTTTTATTTTATGTAGTCTAGAAGATCTTAAATAAATAAAAGAGAAATCTGGCAACGCTTAATTGTGTCAATAAATTTTTTTATTAAAACTATTTTCAACTACATTAAAACGTAACAATTGAAAGATTAAAACATTTTTAAAAGAATGATTACTTAATCAAGTGTTCAAAATTAGCTGCATTTGTGAGTTGACAGTACTCTAATCGATGGTAGAATGCGTCTACCACATTTCTCCATGATTGTCTAGAAATTAATCGAGATCCATCTATAATTCGTTGTCTTAGCTCTGCAAGACTTGCTGGTTTAGTTTTGTAAACTGAATTTTCAAGTATCCCCAATAAAAATAATCTTTAGGATTGAAATCAGGTGAACATGGAGGCCATTCAATACTACCTCGTCTACCATCGTCTGGGAAATATCTAAATAACGCCGAACATTTACACCAAAATGAGCTGGAGCTCCATCTTGCTGAAACCATATCTGAATAAAAATGGTCCCAAACAAGTTTCACAGTTTAGGTACAATTTCATTTAAGACATTCTAGACTACACAAAATCATAAGTGTTACATATGGTTGAACTAGTATTGAAGAGAAGATTCCAAAAATGACTGAATATACAGGGTGATGTATTTAAAAAACCAAAATGACTAATAATGTCAGATAAATGGCAAATCTAGCAACATTGCAAATATCAAATCTGGAATCTACGTATCCCAAAATAGGCTTATTCCAAATTTTGTAGAATTCGGACTAGCAATTTACGAGATAACTGGGCGTTTGCAGACTTTTAGTCCACTCTGTATACATATTACATCAGCAAAAGATTCATCTGGATTTCTAGATGAAACCATAAACAACAATTTTAATACCTTTTTTAAAAAAACATCAACGTCGATGTTAAACTTCATTATAAACATAGAAACTCGTATTTCTTTTCTTGATTCAATTACCGCACAGGTACATACCAGTAATTACATATCCAGTTTAAAAGTTTGTTTTACTCCACATCAAAGCAGTGACCCAAATGGCCATAAACAGCGGGCAAAAAAATTTAAAGAAAGGCTGAATAAGTTGTATTTTAAAGTGTGTAAGATTCTTTATTTAAAGATATGTGTAAAAGAAATATATATATTTGTCAAAAACCGCATGTTCATAATTTTCTCACGTAAAACATCTTAATTTTTTATTTATTTTACATGTTTTTAAAAAACACTTGTTGTCTTTTATTGGGACAACTTTCAGGCCTGGGCCTTTAAAAACCAAATTTTTTAAAAATGTTACTGTTTTCTACTATATTAATGTCGTTTTTTAAAAAGTTAATTTAAGATGTATTGTTACTGCGTTGATGTTCTCTACTTTTGTTTTATAACCAACCTTCTCTACTTTTTTGCACTTTTTTTGTCCTGATGATGGCATTGTTTTGCCGAAAGCGCTTGACACTCTTTTGACTTTGAGAAATATATATATTTCTTTTACACATATCTTTAAATAAAGAATCTTACACACTTTAAAATACAACTTATTCAGCCTTTCTTTCATTACATAGTGTGTACGCACCAAACACGTAACCTTTTGTTACTCTTCAAAATCAAAAAAATTTAAACCTATTTGAATTAAATCTGAGTGACCCGAAAGCAACGAATTTAGATCGATAAATGTTTATTACACGTAATATTCGCAAAATGGTAAAGCTCATAGGATATGTCAATAAAATTTTACATTGTCTATAGTAGAGTTTAATTTGTTATATTTAAAACGGCGGCTATCAACAAAAATAATTTTTAAAATCAATTATGCAGGAGTATAAAAAAGTGTAGCATATTAAAATTGTTTTTAACAGGTAGAATTTATATTTTGCTAAGAATTTAAATAATGTTACATGATATAAAAATACACCGTGTCATCTATTTAAAGTAAAAAAGTTATAAAATGTGACCCTTATTTTTCATCTAATATAAATAATGAAAAAACCTTAAGTTACCAACGAAAAAAAATGTCAAGAAAAGCTTAGTAAAAAGTCGAAACAATTGTTTTCATTATTTTTATTAACTTCATCCATTTTCAAAAAAGTATTTGTCCCAAAAACTTTTTATTTAAGAATATAGGATTAAAATAAAGTGATCTGAATAGTCCAGTTAATATTCTCCGTTTGAGTTGCATGTATGGCTCTCTAATGAGACATTTAATTAAAATGGTTGGTTAATGGTACTCGACAATAATTACAGAGAAGCACAAACACAATTCTAGGTTTACCGAAAGCTTTTATCTAATTACAAAATTAAATTACTACGAATTTTGGTGTACTGAAAGAACGATTTGTGCAGATTCCCATTTTTTAATTGCACATTTCATAGCTTTCATTTTTTAGGAAATTAAAAAGTCGAATATGATACGGTTAATACTAATAAACCGACGATTCAGAGGTAGCTCAAACATGAATTTAGAAATTATTTTTGCAAATAACAGAGTGGGTTTATAAATGTATATTTTGAACTAAAATTTCGATTTTTACTTATTACAATACGACTAAAATGAGTAGATATTTATGAAGTGATTTTATTTGCAATTTTTCAACGCATTTTAAAATTGTGTTATTTTGGACAATTCCAATTTTTCCTGTGATTGCGGGATGTTTTAATATTTTTTTCACTTTCACGAATATTTAGAGATTGATTAACTATGATATACTAGATTTCTGAAAATTCAATTTTCATAAATATAATTTTTAATTTTGAAAATGACTTACCTAATAGAGCTTGAAAGAGCCTTGACTTGAAAATCCTAATGACCCTTTCTATTGCCAGTCGAAGTTGCTTATCCTGAGGTTTGGTGAGCTTGGAGTGGTAGTCCTCCAGAAGTTCTAAGGCTCTATGCGCTTCTAAAAAATAGAATAAAATCCTGTTATAACTAAAAAAATATTTAAATTTTTAACCTAGTTACCAATCTGTCATTTAGAAAAAAATATATTGCTGTGATCCATTGATCCAATCGATTGAAGCAGTATATAATACAAAGTGTTTGAAAATTCTGGTACCAAATATAGACCACTAATTGCTGCCATGAAATAATAAATATTTTTATACTATACTTGTATTCAAAAGCCTGTATTTTTTAGTATACAGGGCCTTGAAATTTAATGTAAAAATCAGAACAATATTTTTTCTTCAAGTTTGTGACATGAGGTTCTTTCCGAAAATCTTTTGGAAATATAATACTTTGGTCATTTTTCCCAGCGGTATGCAAAAGGATATTAAGATAACCTTAGTCTATATATTTTCTACGCCTCTCTCTGAAAGTTGATAATTTTAACATACTTTCATTCCCTATTGATTTCTATTTAAAAAAATTGTTCTCTTTTAGCCTTTTACTGTCCAAAAATCAATTATTTCTCAAAAAGTAATTTTTAATGTTTTATATTTCTGTGAAATAACTTGGAACTATATATTTTTGTATAGTTAAATCTTTTAAGCGCTAATTAAATAAAATTATAAAGAATCAAAGCATGTTACAATTATGGATTTTTAGAAAGTGGCGTCAAAATATGAGGGCTAGTTTCTCTATGCAAAAACGCACTAAAGTTTTGAGATGCAGAAAATTAGAATAATGTTGAATTTATGATTTATAGCGAAAAAGCTTTTTCCTTCAACTTTAAAATTTTGCCATAAAATCAAAAACCGAAAAATATTTTTTTAAATATAAAAATTCTAAATTTTTAACGAAAAAACAGTTTTTCCAATAGCGACCTACATGCAGTCACATACCCATTTTAAAAGCAATACTATTGAAAATAGTCTATTTAAAATTTTAATATCTATAAACATGCACTGTTTCAAGTTATTCCACAATGAGAGAAAACATTTAAAGATTGCATGTGCAGCCTCTAATTTCTTGTAAAATAACATTAAAAAACATCAGTTTCAAATAGTTAAAGATTGCCATTAGAGGAGTCAGAATAATGAAGTTATAGTGTCTCTTACACATTTCAACACACCACTAGGAAAAATTATAATTTATTAAAGAAATAAGCAAAACAGTTATTCCAATAAAAAATGGAGTACCTGTAATCCAATATTATTTCCGTGAGAATTTGAGTTTTTCCAATTTTGAAGAAAAAAATATTGTTTGGTTTTAGATTTAAAGTGAAAGAAAATTTTCATTTTTCCAATTTAAATTTAAAATTTAAAATATTATTAGCACTAGAGTAATAAATAGTATAAGTTTGATTTCCGAATTTTAAATCACACTGTATGTATCGAATTTGAAAAAAATAATGGTTAGAAACTCAAAAACTATAAGAAAAATTCTTTAAGTTAAAATCATATGGAATAAAACACCGCAGTTATTCAAAACTGATTTAAATGCCCGAATTTGTTACATTTTGTTTCATTAACCTTTTAGACGATTTCATTCAGAACTAAAGAAACTGATCTTATTCGTTACAAAAATAATATCCACATAATTATTGAAAAAAAAAGTGTATTTGAATCTAGACAATTTTACTGATGTGCCGGACAATATAATTTAACAATCGAGAGACTGAAAACTGAATTAGATACCGAAATTATCTGCGGGACACCTAGAGATTATTCAATTAATTTAATTTTTCAAATAAATGTTACTTTTTAAATAAATGTATCTGGTAAATTACGAAGAACAGCACACCCACTATTAATACAGTTACCGACATTACAAAAAATCTGTCAAGTTAAACAATGACAAACTTGATGTTAAACGCCTTTAAAAATGAGAAAGAGGACTGCATATTTACTTTTTTTATTCAGAGCGAGATGGAACGTACTTCTTATCCTAATATGTGTAGTTTCTTTACTCGAAAATGTGTTTTATTAACATAAATTTAATTCAAAACTAAATAAAGCCATTTTAACCATTAACAAAGTAATAGGCACATAAATATTTTAAAAAAATGTGTTTGAATCTAGCCTAGTTTACTGCACTCTCGTACAATACAATTTAACAAACGAGAGATTGAAAACTGAATTAAATACCGAAAATATCTAAGACGAACCTGGCGATTAATCGAATCATTTATTTTTTTAAATAATGTTACCTTTTAAATAAATTTTCTGGTTTACTACGAAGTTACAACACACGCACTATTAATACATTTACCGACATTTCAAAAAAACTGTCAAATTAAAAAAGAACGACAGACTTGATGTTAAATGTGTTTAAAAAAGAGTAAGAGGAATGTACATTTATTGCTTGATGCAGAGAGAGAAGAGATGTATCTTCTATCTTATCAGTAAATGTGAAGTTGTTTTGTGAACAGGTATCGTGGGGTATTTGGACACCCTACAGGAACTAATTTATTAAAAATATTGTAGTTAATATTTTTTTCTTGTGATTTTCTTATAATAGATCATTTTGAATAGTGATGAGAAGCTTTGTGTGAAAAAATTATTATTTGTTTTTACAAATTGAAATTTGGGTATACAAATATTCCACAATACCAGTAATATCAATGAAAGTGCTTTATCACGAAAATCTCTAACTACGGGAATTATTATAGAAAAACTTTTGTGATAACATCACTAAATAAGAACAACCTGGTAAACATGATAAATAAATATAAGGTAGGAAATATTCATACTAAAAATAATTTTTGGTAATACACAATTTAGTTTTATGTATTTGACAAAATTTAATTTAAAAAAGTACCCTAGAATATAAATATTCCCTCTTAAGCTACGCTCGCTACTTTTTAGCAAATTAACATGTTTTTATTTAGAATAAATACTTCTTTTTATGGAAACACAAATGAAAGCTGAAAACTCACATAAGTAACATACATCAACATTCATTAACATAAACAGGAATGATTCATGACTTCATTTTACTCGAATTTAACCCTTGGAATTTCTAAAATAATTTTTTACAAGCAGAACTTTCCAAAGGTCAACCACTAATTTTTAATAATAAACAGATTATTAATAAAGGATCAAAATTTTATAATTTATAAACGGTTGATAAAAATGATTCAGTTTTTGCCAAAAATATATAGGATCAACGGGATGTGTCCAAAATTCATAAACTCACTTGAACAGTATTTAAAAAATTGATCGGTTCGGTTTTTGCAAAAGAAGTCAGTCTGTAGAGATTAAATCTTTAATCGAAAATTGAAATCTATAAGAAACAATTAATTTAAAAAATTTAAAACAATCTCTGGGTAATAGAGAATTACAGTGGAAATAAAAATGTAGTAAGAAAAATTAAGTTTAAATGGTTATTCAATTGAAACGAGAAAATGTTCCTCTGAAGAGGGATAAGAGATTTTGCTCCAAATTCAACAAAATTGGGACACTAAATGTAAAATACACCAACTGTCTGGACAATTTGAAAATCAAGTAATTTTAAGCAATATTTTATCTTATTTTCGATCAGAAAAATGACACTTGAATATTTACAAGGTGAATAAAGAATACCTGTATCAGATTCAAATAACTACTTATACTGCCAATATTATTTTGCGTTTGTCAATCTAAACAGTTATAAGTTAATGTGGTGAATGTTAGTATTAATTAATTTACTGAAGAACCTAATTATAATGGATTGTGCTGTTCAACTGATTCTTCTTCTTTACGTGTCTTCTTATAGCGATCTATCTTTTGCTGTGTAGAACAATTGCTCAACGTTCATGTTTGTCCACTCTCTGATGTTCCTCAAACATTACTTTTTCTTTCTTCCTAAGCCTTTCTTTCCTTTTATTCTTCCTTGTAACATCGTATGCAGTAAGGTGTATTTTTGATTTCTTAGTATATATTCCAAGTAGACTGTTTTCCATACTTTGATCTTTGTTTCCCAATCCTTTTCAACATTTCATCGTTAGTAACTCTTGCTGACCAAGGGATTTTGAGCACCCTCTGGTAGAGCCACATTTCAAAGGCTTCAATTCTTTTTGAGGCCACCATTTTCATCGTCCATGTTTTGACTCTGTACTAAGAGGGATCATACATAACATTCTAGGAATCTCAATCTAATCTTCAGGTTTAGGTTTTTATTAGATAACAATGGAGCATATTTCATAAAACCTTTCTAGCGATTTTGATTCTGGTTTTAATTTCCTCACCCTAGTCAGCTGAACATTTATTATGGCTCCCAGATATCTGTACTCCAGTTCTTTGCCTTCCACAATGAGCTAGGACGTGTTGTTTAACCAATTTTTAGATATTACCTTATTTTGGTTTTCTTAATGTTGATTCTTAAACCGCTGTATTCACTTTCCCTGTTAACTCATTCTACCAGTTCCTGTAAATTTTCCATAGACTCTGCAAGAATAGCAGTATCATCGGCGAATCTTCAACTGACGATGTTTGGAATTTGAAATGGAAAAAGATTGAGAGCGTGTTCTACATATTGTTAAACTGCGAAGTTTTTCATCACAGAAGATAACGAATATTTGAGGAACCAAAACTGACTTCGAAAAAATGTTACACTAGGATTTATCAATTAGATTGCTCGGTAAGTAAGGTTTAAATTTTTTTAAGAAAATCTGTCATGTAGTGAAGTTTGGATGCTCTTTTGTAACTTGTATTGATTTGATATGTATTTGAGTTCTAAAAACCGTCCCCCTTCCTCGTCAACTTCTGAAAGGTATTGAATAGGTATTCCAGATAAATAAAAAGTAGCATAAGATATTCCTATCCATTTAATCTAGTTCTTAGCCTAACTCGCGGTTGAAATAAAAATTCATTCCATTCCAACACGATATAATTTCACATTTATTATATGATTCCTACTAATTAAACAATTTACATTAGGTACATCATTAATATCTCTATGGAAACTATTAAACTAAATTAATTTCTTTGATTAACCCAAATAATGTTCCATATTCATCAACTTTTCTGCCTCTTTTGGACTGAAAGACTTTTTCTTCCATTTTTTCACAGTGCCCACGTATGTAAGCCCACGTTTCTTCAGTTGTTGAATGAGTTCTATAGACGAAAAGCAGTTATCTGGGGTAATATTGCGGTTCTGACTTCATTTGGTTTTACCAGTCTCAGCACTGTTTAAATCGGCTTCGAAAATTTATTTAACTTAAGCCAACGTCACTAGAATATTTTCCTGTATAAATATACCTGTTGTAAAAGAATTGACTTCATGCATCCCTCATACAGATAATTTTATAGCCATATTTGCACGATTTGTTTGGCATGTACCTTTTATATATATTGCGTCCTCCAACTGACACCAGCATCTCATACATACATAAAATCGCTCTTAAAATGAATATAGATTAGCAATTTAAAACAATTTATTAAAGATCTGTAACATACTAATTAATGGATTAGTTGGTCTTCTACCATCTGGTTCAAGCGGAAAGTCAAGACATAAACAAGTCAACTAAAACTAATGAAAATCTTCTCCTGCAACAAAGGTTTTATCAATGTTTTTGTGATTTGAAACTAAAACGGCAGTGTAACAAAGTAATCTAATAAACGCTATTTTCTCAATTTTATATATATCTTGAATTTTTGTTCTTAACGATTACTAACTTTTTGATATTTTCATTAGATTCTGTTTTTGGGTCCTACTACGAGGGACGAGACCACTTGAACCGACTCTTGTCATAAAAACTCTTAACACGATTTGGTGGTTCTTCGTTAAGATGTTCGATATTAAATTCTTCATAGCTTTCTAGAGAATTATACTCCTGATTTTTATTTATTCACAATATGTGATGTATTCAATAACTTCATAGTCATCTTCATTGATGTTTTTGGTCTCATTTTCACTTCCTTCTTCATTTATTCATTTTAGTACCCCTTACTCGAAACGAGAATCACCCACAATAACCTTTTTTGATGGCGTCGCTTCACTATCTACTACAAATTTTAAATTTTACAACAATAATATTGCTAGCGGGAAAGATATACGATAACTGATGTACGGTTAGGGTGACAGTATAGAAAATTGTTGGTTTACTTTTTCAAAATTAAACGATATTTGGACTAAATATTTTGAAGATACTAAATTGAAGATATATAAACAACTGAGGCCATTGGTTATAAATATAAATATTAAATGACTAAATTAGCAGCGGTTATGGTGGTTTCATAAACGTACTTAACATGATGATTACTGTTTCTCAATGTTTCGCCTTCTGTTATAAGCGGTTTCTTCAGGGTAACTCAACTACTAAACGTAGCCAGAGGAGACACACATCTGTACTTAACATGTTAGACAAAGCCACCCTACAAAAAATTAAAGAATCTAAAATTCGACCTAAAATGTTTTTATTACATACGTATTCAGTCAAGATCCCAAAATTCTACGCATATCGTAAGATTATAATTTCGCGAGTGGTGGACAAGAACCTTGTTTACAAATTAGATCCAAAAATATATCGATATTAATTTATTATTTAGTCTATTTTCGTAAGATAAGAATGTCGTTCCTTTTAAAAAATCGCGGCCTAGCGACATTTTGATATAACACGGATCCGTAAAACCCACTTTTCAAAATCTCCAAAAATCTTAATCAACTTCGCATATGTATATCAATTACTTAATACTTTCACAACACGATTTTATCCAAAATACAGTCGTAATTAAATCTACTTTCATAGTTGATTTAAATAAAAACGGCTGAACTTTAATAATATATATGTATGTGCTATCTGTGAAAATACATATGTTTGCATTGTTAAAACTACAAAATTTTATAAAAACATTAAAAATATCCCTTGATTATTAAAAATATGTAGAACCGTATTATTTTTTATTTTTTCATTTCTCTTACAATCTCTAACGAAATTTTTCAACACACCGACTTATTACATAAGTAATCAAATGGTACAAAATTTAGTATTATGAAAATGACATTTTGAATTTATAAAATTAGTTGGACAAACTTTATTATTGAACTTTTCGTCGTAGTACAGAAAACCACTAGTCAATAAATTTAAAATTGTTCGGCCATCCATCCATCCATCTCCTCTAATGAAAATTGTGGGACTGAAAATCGAATGAAGGATTTTCGTCTGAATAGATATTTTCAGGTTGCAAAGCTAAGTTGTGGGTTGCCTTTGAAGTCCTTAAAAAGTCCCTTAAGGGAACATACATTAGAAAATTATATAACAAGTGAATACAAAAAGCAGTAGATAAGAATGTTTAGATATCATCTTCTAGTTTTTCTCAAAGATTTTCTGTAATAAATGGTTACATAAAATATAAATGAAGTTGAATACTTTCGGTGAATGTCTCAGTCCATTATCACTCTCCAGTCTCGGAACAAATCGAATCAGTTTCTGATTTAATATTTTCTTTGACCATTTAGGTTTTTATTTTGTTCCTGTCATTCGCAAGAGCCATGATTCATTTTGTCCAGTGTCTTGACAATTATTTTCTAATGGAAGTTAACTTCAGTCATCTGAAATAATTTAATAAGTGTGTAACTAAGATGTCCAAGCATCGGAAGGCTAAAGAGACCCCAATATTTATTTCTATCATATCATTTTTTATTATGAAGTTACAAAATTTAAGAACTGCAACTACAAAATGAAAACGTATATTTGGGAATAGAACCTTAGTCTCATTATTCAAGCGATTTCCAAAAAAAACCAACTGTAGTAAGCAAAATTTGATTTTTTAACATTTTTTCACAGAGAGATGCGATTCCCAGATAGATCTAAATCACTTTTAAAGAACTGAAGAATATAATTAAAACGCTAAAAAATGGAAAAGCACCGGGAATATGATAAGATCACAGCTCAGATGACGAAAAGAAGAAGGTATCCAAATAATATTTGATAAGCTAAATAAAGATTGACATAACGAAAAAATTCCAGAATATGGGGAATAGCATAAATGACACCTTTAAGAAATGAAATAAAAAACAATGTTTGTACAAAATAACATTAATGAACACATCGGAAAAATATATGAACAGAATAATAAACCAAAAATAATATTAAAATCACAATTGTCAGAATCACAAAGTGGATTTTAGTGCATTTAGACATGGTAGAACCACTCAGGACCATACTTCAACAATAAAACAAATAATAGAAAACCGACAAGTACAAAATAAAAATCCGCTTTCATAGATCTAGAAAAAGCTCCCGGTACAATCCTCAGAATTAAATTATGGATCCGTTTGAAAGAGAGAGTAATTAATAACAAAATGATAAGAATTATCCAAGATTTTTACAAAAAAAATAATAATTATATATTAAAAATAATAGAAAATCAGAATAAGAATTAAGTCAAACTAATACAAATAAATAAATGAAAAACATACAATCAAATGGTAATGCTGCAATTTGACGTTACTTCCTTATTTAAGAATTAGTAAGTACTCGTATATTCAAGTCTATATACTGTCAATACATTAATACCTGTATAGAACATGGTTTTTATGTTTATGCTGTTCGATCTTTGATATGGCACCAAAAGAATAACAGACTTTTAGATATATTTATAAAGAAAGCACGAGTAGAAAATGTTTCATCAATATCGTTATTCTTTAGCACCCTATGCCATTCTACACCAATGTCAACATTTTCCTTGACGCTGGAAGGTTTATATTAAATTTTCCCCATATACAACAAGAAAAACGACAGCGGGTTGGAAGACATAATACAATTGGTAGGAAAGTTCCATTCTTCCTTTTCTGAAACGTTAATTTTAGAACACAATGAACTTGAATTGTGATTAAGTGTGTAATCGCTACATTCTAAAAAAATAGTATTTTTAGATAAAAAAATCTCGTTTCGATCTAATTTATTGCCACGTCAATACTTCAAAAAAAATGCAAAAAGTGTTTTAAATCATAATATAGAAGACATGAAATGTTATGTTCTTAAATGAAATAACAAAACTTGATAAAAAAATAAAGAAATGAATCGAAAATGAAAGATCTTGTAAAAATTTTTATTAATGTCAATTTAAAACAGAATTTAATTTTTAATAATCTACAAAAAGTTTGTCAAAAGTAATCCATGAGTGTAATATGTATATATAAATACGATTTGTAGAACAAAATTATTCTTAAGACAAGTTTATGACCAACTATTTTCAATTCAATTACAAATTGAATATGTTTTTCTAGTTCTCGTCGTTGTGTAAGTAATTAAGTATTGATTAAAATTAATTTTAAGTTAAAAAGCTGAAGTTTGTGTTTTTAATTTGAAAATAAATTAAGTTTTTTGGGAAAGTTCAGCATTTATTTCATTATTGAAAACTATTTGGTGGCCTACTTTGAAGTCACGTCACCATAAAGACACTTTCTACATTTATTTCATTTAATTTTTTTTTAGAATATTTTTGCTCAATATTTTCGTTATCTAGCCATATAAAAACAATTACCATATTCAAAAATTTACAAGGATTCAAAAACTGTCAAAATATAATACAAGTATTATTTAATTAAATTTTTTGATAACATAAAAAGGCAAAATTAACTCACAAATACTGAAAAATAAGAAAAAATAAATTTTCTTACAAATATTTTGTTTTATAATTTATATTTGAAAACTTTACTTTTGCCGAACTCTAAGAGATCAAGTTAATAAAATGTACATAAAATACCTTTAATACAGCTCAAAATATTGTAACAATTTGCCTTAACCTAAGTTTTAAATAAATTTGTAGGAACATTTTTTTGTTTCAGGGTCAATAAATTATCCAATTCAGTAGAAACAAAAGGTTTTTAAAGTAATTATTTGTTCGGATAATGTTACACAATACATACAATAACCTAATATGGAAAAATAAAAATAGATTTTCAGGGAATAATTTCAATCAAACAAAGTGTACAATTGGAAATATGATACAAAATACGAGTTGTTTCAATCGCTTATTGTTTTAGTTGTATAAGAATAATTGGTTTTGGTAAAATAACTTTTATTGTTGAAAATTGTATAAGGAATAATTTTAGTAAATATAAATTTGCGGCATTGATTTCTGATGAGGGTGGTTTTTAGTTTCGAGTTTATTCCTGTTTTGATTTTGAGTAGGAATTTATTGTACCCATATTAAAATTGGTATTTCTGAAGGAGCCCTTGAATTATATTTTAATAGAAAAAAATATTATTTCATTCATGTAAGTACCAAGAATTCATAAATCAAAATAAAATTAAATATGTGCCACTTTGTTACGGCGGGCTATGTATTACATAATTTTACTATCGAATTTGAAATAAATTTAGACTTACATTATTGCAAAAAATTTACAAATCTATGAAGAAGTAGAATATGATGAAGAAGAAAATCAACTTGGTCTAATGTTTGGAAAATATGTAGCATTCATATTAAATTTGTAATGTTTGTTATGTTCTATTATTACCTGTATAGTAATATGCTAAGAAAAACAGAACAATAATTATTTATTTAAATTATCAATAAATGAACATAAATTAAATTAATTTTCAATTAGCAAACTAAAATGAATATTGGGAAAAAAATCCTACAAAAATACATAATAAACAGTTTTTTGCAATAATTTGGTTTGCATTTTCTATCTTCATGTTTTCTATGTCTAATTTCCCAGTAACTTTATCTACCTTTAATTTTTCAGCCTAATTATTTTTTAAATATTTTCCTGGTACACTTATTCCTTCAATATTTACTGGGTTGTACTTGAAATATTTTATATTTGCGCATGCTATCGGTCCCAGAATGTTTTTGAATATGTAAACCAGAACAATCCTTATTTTTCCATTGTAAATTATAAAATTAAATTATCAGTGTACTAGCATACGACAGACAATAATTTTATTTATTTTAACTTTTCCAAAATCGACCAATTCTTCAAATTTCGATATTTTCCAACAAGCTTGGGATGTATTGCAAACCACAATGAGATTGACAGTGCAATGAAGACAAATTATTGTGAAACACGCCAATCAAGAATTAAATATTTGTTTCGTTGCTGAAAACCGCGTTCTAGCAATCAAACAGTAGAACAAGTTGTTGGCATTACACCGGGATTGTAGGAAATAGTTTGTAGAGAAACTTATATCACTGTTACAAGATCCAGACAACCCAACAACTTTTTTTCGACAACAATTTTCGCAAAAATGAGTACTGTGCAAATATTAAAAAATTGAATTCAAATAAAAACTTTATTAAATCATATTTTGTTTGTCTCTAGTATGCCCGTCCGTCGCGTGACGTCATAATCAACAATTCTGAATGTACAGTGACCACATAAACATGCCTACAATAATAGAGCCTCCCGCCAAGAATGAAGTCCGTGCTGCAATTCGATTTCTTCTTGCTAAGGGGTGCACTACAGACCAAATGCATCAACGAATGAGTAAAGTATATGATAAAATGTTCATGAGTGGCAGCAAACTCGAGAAAATTATATCTTCATAATTTGTAAGAAAATCAAAGCTACAGCACACACTTCACACTTTGCTGGAAACTCTATTATTGTAAGCATGTTCACGTGCTCACCACGCGCTCAGAACTAACAAAATATCTAAGTCACTATTTTTATGAAGTCTTTTATCTTTTCATATTTCCACATCATAGAAAAAATATTTGTAGAAATATTTTACACAAACCACCGCAAATGCATGTTTTTTATGAGAAAAGCGACCACTAGCGAGTTGGTTATATTTTAAATAACTTTTCCCTTTTGTACTTAATTTCCAAACGCAAGACTTTATTATTTCTGCTTATGATAAAAATCTAAAAATCAAATATTTTTCATAAATTTTTTTGTACAAACCAATCGAAAAACTAACCCGATGAAATGGAAGAACATTAATTATTTCAGCATGTTGTTTGATATTGATGTAGGTTACACAGATTGTTTAAAATTTGGAATGCATCGAATTCAAACGTGTCTAGATTTCTAATTATACATACCATATTCACTCAAACTTTGCATATAAAGTAATCCAGTTATAATAGTTTAACATATCGGTAGGATTGCCTTTATGACAGGATCAAAATAAAACACATAATTATGAAATATAATTAGAAAACGTGTTTTTAAAATAAACAGAAGTAGGGGCAAATTTAATTTTATATTTTTATAACAAATGAAGAATTATAATTATAAAAATTTTTAAATTAGGAAATAAAGGTCAAAAAGCGTTTTCGTCCAATCTTTGACATTTGAAGTGAATTTATTGATTTTAATTGTGAATTCAATTCCAATTACGCAAAAAGTCATTATTTTCAGGATGCTAAAAAGGAAAATAATAATTAATAGGAATTAGGGGAATGGTTATCTCTTCGAGAAATCGTTTTGGTACAGAGAATGGAATTTACTGCTATGTGGTGTGCCCAATTATGTTTAATCAGTAGGGTTTTTATTTGTTTATTTAATTTTATACTGAAATATCACAATATTTAGGAATAGGATCAAACGCGGTATGTTTTTTATTTTCATTATTTTTCTTTTATTGAATTGAAAAAACTATAACATATATCTTTGCTATTTCTATCACCATTTTCCTGTCATTTATTTATTTGGATAAATGATTAAATCTTTTTCTATTTCTCTAATTTTTTTCTACCAAGTACATCGACTACCCCTATTATTATCGTGTTCTGTATATGTCTTGTTATTGTTAACAGTCCCATTTTAGGGGCAGTACTGTTAATTAGAACCCATGCAGTGAATGGTCGAGAGGATTCTAATTTTAGTGTTAAATTGATTAACAGTAATTTCAGAGATAGTCGCCGTATATAAAATATTTTGCGCTTTGTTTCTACAAAAACATGCCACTTTACTGTAAACTTAATTACAGAGATTAATTCTACTAATAAACTTATCCAATTTGAACACTTCTCAATTTTAATTGGATCAAATTTCTGATAAAGTTGCCGAGTTTGCACGTCACTTTTCGACTTATTTGCCCCTAACCCTTCTCAGTTTTAATGAAATTTCTTTGACTTTTCGGGAAAGTAACTACTCGCCTTTTTGATTAACAAGTGTTTTTTCAAATAAAAAGTAACTGATAACTTTAAAAGTTTCGCTATTCACTTTAAATCTAATTTTATTTGTTTTTATACTTGTTTTTCCAATTTTTTTCATATTAATTTTCTTGAATTGCTTCTCTGTGGCATCAAATAATTATTACATCTTTGATTCGTTAAAAACATGTAATGATTTAACATTGCAAACTCTTTTAATTTTCTTTGATTCTAATTATATTAAATAATAACTGTTCTTGCAAATGTTATTGCTTATCTCATATTGACCTTCAAATGACGTTAAATAATAATGTCTTTGGAACACAAATAATTTTCGTTAAATCTAACCATCCTCAGTCTATTTACTCACTTTTACACACTTTTTATTTTAATTGACAATGTTTATTAATTGGTTTTGTTGCTATTTTAATTAATATCTTTAATAGCCTGCTTTGCTACAGATTAATAACGTATTTCAGTTGCAAATGTTATGTTAGTGATAATTATATCGTGAAGATTTTTTATAGAAATGAATAACTAGATGTGACTTCGTTAACAATTTAGAAAAGAATGTCTACGTGATTTTTTGCACGGCGTCGGCATGTCTTATGAATAGGATAAATTAATAGAAGTTAGATAGATATACGTTTGTTTTATTTAGTTATGACGGGGAACTTGTTGGAAATTGGCGATGTTGTCAGTACTTTTAATAAATTACAAATATAAGGCAATTTTATGGAATGATAAAAAAATTCATCTGAAAAAAATAGGAAAAAGATAAAAGCTTTAGACCCGTTCCTGTACGGAAAACAAAGGCATCAACCCTGAGGCCGCCTCTATTATTTCCATTTATGATTAAATAGAGGTGCTCCATCTGGAGTATTTGCTTAAAAACAGCACGATAAAAAAGGAAATAACCAACCGAAAAAATGCACACTTTGAATGGTGTCGAAATAAAAAGCCCAAACAATGCCGTAAAGGCAAAGCAGTGTGCAAATCCACAGATGAGCACCTTAACAATGTTTTATTCAACCAAATTCGGAATTTGAAATACCCACCTTATCGGTTCCAACAGAGATTTTTCGCTTTGGGATTGAACGTATTGAAACAAATAGATATTGCCGAGTAGAAAATATCTTTTTTTAGTTTTGCATACAATAAAAGACTGTGAAATTGATCTTATGGATGGTTTGAAATATATTTTTGTCGAATACTAGATATAAATAATCAAAGGAACGTGTCTTTCAAAAATTTGAAATATTAGATGTCTTATTGTTTTAGATTGAACTTTTCTAAAACATTTGCTTGCTTCACTTAGTATTTTCTGTTATAAAATATTTGCTTTTACGATAGGCATAGACTACTTGCATTTTTTTGGAAATTGCACTTGAATTATTCGTCAAAATAAATGAGGGATACATATTATTCTCATATGTAGATAAGTGGTGTCAAAAAGCAATGTCATCTAAAGGAAAAATGTCTAGTATGCTATACTATTAATGGTGGTACCACAATAACCAGTTTTAGGACCAATACTTATCCTAATATTTATCAACGACCTACCTGAAATAATTTGTACAAACTCGATAGTCTGTCATAATTTTTTACTCACAGGCTTTAGCTATGAAAGGATTGAAATTTACATTTTATAAGTTTAAAAAAATCCTCGACTGGAATGCGGTAATACGAATCAAGTCGTTTTATTCAACCCAATCCAATTAGTAAATGCTGTCTTGCGACAACTTATTCTAAATCTTCTTTTACAGCATTGAAACGGCGAAACTAAATCATTTATTTTAAAAATAATTAAATAGACACAAATGTGTCTATTTTAATTGTTCGCTTTATTTTTCATAACTTGCAGTTGAAACCAATTTTCCCAGGGAAATATTTTTCCAGTTTAACGCCATTTCCGTGAAAACTATATACTCGACTAGTTTTTAAAACCCTATGTTGGTTTTCATAACTATTAAAAACATAATTAATTCATTTTGATTACCTTTTTTTTAAAATAATGCGATAATTACCGACATCTGGTTTAATTAAAAGCATAAGTTTACCTTGCACCGCAAATAATTTAATTTAACAACATTTTTCCTTATCTGGAAGGGAATCATCTCAACTTCCGATAAAAGGAAAAAAACCCATTATAGCAAATCTTTATCTCCTCCTGTTAATGGGAGCAATAATTAAATTTTTCCTGAAGCGGCCAAAAATAAATGGGAAGAAAATACATCTATAGAACACTCTACTTTAGTGATAGATTTATGATTTGTCCGGAGTTCGACTTATTGCAGAACCGGATTTATGAAAATAAATGGGTTAAATCAGAAATTGAAAATGTCCAATAAGTCAAAACACATCTGTATGATTTACTAATTTCACATATTCATAAATTTATTAGATTACCAAATCATACAAAATATAGATGATTTAAATAGGTACTAATAATTGTCATTTATAAAGGGTGTCCGCGAAAATAATGTATATTTTTAAATGGTTTGTCATTTGCAACAAAATAGTTTAATATATTTCTTTTCTAACGTCATTAGTTTACACAAAAATTCACTGTAAACATTTACACGAAAATGTATACGGGGCAATTCCTCTCACTTTCTATAAAAATGTGTGTCATGTAACAAAGGAATATCTATCTGATAAATCATAAAATTGTGTTGGACTGAAGGTGTTTCAGATCGTTTTAAGTTTATCGTTTGGTAAAATAGTTTCATTAATTCAGTGAAAAATTTTATTTTACTGAAATAAAAAATATCACGACATGTTAACTAATCTAATCCGCGATGTTTTATGTCAGTGTCTTAAAGATTATTGGAAACGTGTAGTATATTAAATAAAAAAAATTGTGCTAGAAATCGTTTGGATGTTTAATAATTGCAGAGAATACAATCTAATCCCCTGTAATACTTATTTCTTTGAAACGGCTGACTTTAAAAACAAATTACAAGACATTTTATTCTGCATACGTTTTTATACCACACCCATAAATATGTGCATTATTTTCGCTGACACCCTGTACAAATAAGGGCCTATATATTAACCTCGCTATAAATGTAACATCTAAATTAAATATCCAGTGCCCAATAACCTGATTTTCTAAAAAATATAACGATGTCCTTGGTATTATATCGGCATAATAGTTATAAAAAGGTTATATTAGATTATTATTATTTGTCAAGTACCTAAAGCAGAAGTTTCATTAAGTCATATTATTTTTAACATCTAAGAGATTATAAGGGATTTTAACATCAATTTTCAAGTAAACACATTTCAGTTATTTTCTTGTCGGGTATAATAATAAAGCGAGGTGCTATAGCAATGAAATAAACAAACAATATATGTTTTAAATTTTATAATCAGCGTTGGTTTTAGGACCATTTACAATTTGCATTTAAAGTATGTCATCGTGTTGACGAAAATGCATTTCCTTGCACTTCGCAGAGTGCCGATGAGGTAAAAAAAATAGAAAAAATAATTGTTTCTTTTTTACATCTCGGTGAGCCGTAAAGTTTAACTTTACACCATCAAGTGTATTTTATTGCCCGGTAGTACAAAAATAAAATTACTTTTTTATTACAAATTATCTACCTATACTATGTACCGAAAATTCTGAAGGGTGATTCTGGGATCAACTATAATAAGTTCAAATATAGAAATAAAGATTTGACCTGAATATTTGAGGACATACATGAATCCATGCGAGAGATAAAGAACGCATTATGAAAGAGAAGGAGAGACCGTATTATTAATATATCGAGGTGGGAACATCGTTCCACTCAATTCGATAATAACGTACCCGTAATCGCGATCGTATCTCTATTTCCGTTAAGTGGGGAAAGATTTCGCTTATGTCCTTTTAGATATTTTCTAAACATGTATATTTCTTTGTTTATGTATAAATTTTATTTTTAACACAAGCCGGGACTGCCTTTGATTTCAGTGGCTGCCATTTTAGAAGATTATCACAAAAGATATATATGACGCTTTTTGTCTGAACTGATGGGGAACGCGAAAATCACCCTTGGATTTTTATATATCAATCCAATAACAACGCAATTCCAAGATTTTGGCATTGGAATATCCTAAAATTGATAAACTACATGTTTCTCTGCTTTATTTTGAATGGAAATTATTTTTTATATGTAAAATAAAAACCAGATTCGAACTTAATTATTCATTTATTAATAAAACACCCTCCAGAGATCAATGTAGACTATTAGGTATCATATTATTTTTTTATTTAAGTTATATTCTAATACGCAATTATTTTTGACTACAAAAATTATTCGTATTTGAGAAAAATGGTGTATCTACACTTATCCTGTATTGGAAAATGACTATCTATACTACAGCTTAATAAATTATTTATAAGTCTAGTCTAAATCTTCTGTAAGTCTAATAAAAAATGAAAGTAATGTTGATTAATTTTCTTTTTGTAGATTCGTTGTTGACCTCCATAAATGGTAAATCAGTAAAATTTCCCAAGCTGTTTCAGACATTTTCCTTGTCCTCGCCCATCGTACTTTGGAGATAAATTATAATTAATGATGGTTGTAATTAGCAGCATGACGTTGCTGTACGCGATCCTTTAAGGGATTTACCTACCTCTACTATCCTTTATAAGGGTTACGTAAACAATTCAAGGCAAATAAGATTAGGGATTTGCCAAAATGGATTTATATTTTATAAGAGATGATGACAGATTAAATAACTAATTTGTGTCTCCCTGAAATTTGGTATATTTATATCTCATACGAAGCATTTGCATACCCAAAATTTGCTACGTTTTGTATATTATAAGAATAATTTCTATACTTGACATTAATCTTGAGTTCCATAAAGTGGTTAAAAAAGTATATATATAATTTCATAATTAACAAATTATTATACTAAATAATATGCAATTATTAAAGAGGGTTGAATATAATTAAAATGGATATTTTATAATATTTCTACATCTACTATCTCTTCCGGGATTGGTTTTCTCGGTTTACAAATGAACATTGTTTAACACAACACTATAACTTCGTTTGCATGCATCAACGTCCAAAACAACATAAATCAACTTTACACTTCACTACTTCACCAGGAAGGGTTCAATTTTGACAATAATGCTCGACCCTTGGCTGTTTATATTTATTAAACCTCTAGAAGGGCTAGAACCGTTCTTAACAAAAAAACCAAACAAAGTGCCTACGTCTAGGAATCCAAAATATATTTAGTATTAGGAATTCTGTACTCAACTTAAAAAAAAAAGGTTGGTTCTATGAAAATTACATTTACAAGACAGGAATTTATCGATTCGGAGAAATTCTAAGAAAATAAGTTTAAAAATAGAATTTTTTACGTCAAAGCTTTTAAGATACCACTTAAAACTTTTTTGGACTATATAACATATATATATTTTTAGAGATGATGGAACATAGAAAGATAATATTAAAAACTAGTTTTTTAAAGTTACCTTCAAAACAAGTTGAGTTATAACGCTCAAAACTATCATTCTTTAATTATATGAACTAAACACTGGGTATATGTATATTCACATTTTTCCGTATATTGTGTGAAATTGCAGTGTAAATACCTAACAGTCGAATATCAGAATTCTTGGCTACATAGTTTCCATTTCTAAAATAATTTCTGTGCGATTTTCAACTAAGAAGCACTGTAAATGTTTTATGGCTATTATATTTTGCTTCTATATCTGTAGTCGGTCTATTCTAAAAATGAATTTTATTGGTTTTTTTATGGGAATGTAATTTACTTCTTTGAAGCTAAGAAATATTTTTTATTTATCTAGAGATGAGGTACAAAGTTAATTGAATTTTGAGGTTATAGAAAATGTCGCATGTGTTACAAAATGACCCTATAAGATAGCTGTAAAATTTCAAAAGTTTTATTAATCTTTACCTTCTAAGATATCGAGAATGTCTAATTTATTTTCAAATTTTAGAATTTAATATATGTTATAAAAACATAAATCCTCTTTAGAATAGACATCTGAAAATGTATTGATGTTTGAAATGTCAAATATATGTTTGAAATTTTGCTAGAGAGTATAAATTAACCCCTCGAAACGGCCAATAAACTATTAGTTTATTGTTGTAATTTGTACAAAATATGAGCGAGTCTAAAAGACCGGGTTTTACTCTGTAAAGACTTTTCCTGCCCGGAATTGTAACCCAAAAAATCCAAAAAAATCATAAAAGTAATAATATTGAAAACCGCTATTTAGTATTAAGTTAGTAAGTTATAGCTTGACCGGCATTTTCTAGTAGAGTGAGTTAATGATGTTAATGGTATCAAATCTGATTATTTCATTTCATTTCACCTTGTTAATTTACTTGTCGTTTTTCACATAGTATTGTTAACTTTATAATATTCCTCACTTGCTTCTGCTCGGCATAAAATTATACAATACATCTTTAAGTTTACCATCACCAACCTGTAGAAAATCGACAGTACAATCGACAAAGTACAATGAAGTTAATAAGTCGCGCATTGTAAGGAGAGTCGCTATTATATTTGATATTATGTAGCCACTTATAATACACATGCGACGGTTATCGTCCGTCCTTGAAAGGGTCATACATTACGGGAAATAAATGTGAAAATTTTTGATACAGATTTCCAGAGATTTCCCTTTATCATGGAGAAAACGCTGAATTTTGTAGGACCAGTGGGACTTCCTGGAGACGAATAGTTCCACCAAAGGGAGAGTAAAAGGGCTCCAAAGGGCTGCGAGGAGCGGAAGACAGGATAGCACTGGAAAATTTCCGAATACGGACATTTGGTTTTATTTGGGTTAAAATACAGTAGGCAGTAATTTAATATTATATTAATGAAACGGAGCATAATATTGTAACCTACCCTAATTTCTGCAGCTACGACAGTTTCTCGGACATTCACGAATATGTCAAGAATATTCTGGTAAATGTCTAGAATTTCCAGGAAACTGCCAAAAAATAAGAAGAGAATATAAACAGGAGAGAAGAGAAGTATCAAATTACGACGTAAGCTATCTAGTCACTATTATTAAAGTTAACGTGTATTTTTAGCTGGTCTTCTGAAGTTTTTTCTATAAAAAAAGTTGTTAAGCTGACACAAGCGTTGAGCTCAAGATAATCTTACGCTTTAGGCTAAGTTTATATTTAAATACAGCTCAATATATTCTCTTTTTAGTATGCATAAATACATTCACTTTTACTTTTGGCTCAGCCTAATCGTTAGAAGATTAGATATTTTGAATATTCGTATTTTAGGACCTTTGCTGATTTTTGACAAGGTATCAACTTTTTAACAACTCTGTGAGTATTCTCTGCTTTGAAGGATTTATCCCGAGCAAGAATCTTTCTACAGAAGAAAAGCCCAAGAAAATCTCTGTCTCCTCTGAGTAGTCCTGCAGGCGCTCTCATATTTTATACAAATTACAACAATAAACTAATGGTTTGTTCTCCGTTTTGAGGGATCAATGTGTACGTTCCCACATAATTCCCAAGTGTTTAGAACTTTTAAAGTAAGTTCAAATATCCCTGTTATATTTCACGAGAAGATATATTGTATTTAAAAAGATTTATGTTTTTAGTATTGCATTTTCACGATTGAAAATAAATCTAAGAGTTTTACATATTCTTTGAGGTTAGTAAATATATACAAGCTTTTTATTTGAAAATCTAGAATATAAGGAGAATATAAAGTAGAAGAAATATGCCGTGGAATATGTCTCATCATTTATCATTTACAATGATTCAGTTAGTAATAATTTAATTTAGTTTTTGACTTTATAAATCAACATTGTGTTCATTAAACAGTTTGGAGCAATCTTAAATTTCAGAGGACACACAAATTCTATTACCTTCTTATCTTGTTTTCGTAGGATATATTCATGTTAATAAAAGAGTATTTGATAAGGAAAACATGGGATCAAGATTATAACAAACTTAAGATTTGTAACAGGGGATATTAGGATCATACATTCGTTCAATTCCAAATAATTTTTTTGGATTCTTAAAGAATATATTTTTCTTTCAATAAAATCAGGTCAAGATCGAAAAGAAACAGTCAATCCATCCCTGTTATTTATCGATGTTTGGACTGGAAAACGCTGGAGGTAAAGAGAACAGGAATAAAGCATCCTATCTTGATATTTTTCCTTTTTATTCCCATTCTTGTAATTTATGGGTTGGTTTGTCTGGTGAGGAAGTTTGAAAGTAATCGGAGGAAGCATATGCCTTTATCTTCGATTAAAAAAATGATTCCAAGATGTTTGTGGTTTGTTTTCAAAAGGGAAAATTATATTTTATATACATTCTTCAAATACTTGTTAAAGTAAATTACATTTTTTTGAAAATAATGTATTTAAAATATTCTATAATTTAATTACAGACGGTGTTAAAATTCTACTCCTACGAGGTAGGTTCTAAAGTAAACAGGACTTTTTCAAAATAGCATGTTCTAGAGTCACCATCCATTGATGGCTGCCTAAGTTAGAAAAGTACATCCTTGACTAAAGTTTTGGGCACATGAATGAGCATCGGACGTGTGGAACGAAATTATTGCGTTATATGTGTAAAAATGAATATCGAACAAAGTACCCACATTGAGTTCTCTTTTAAACTTGGTAAAATTTTACCGTAATGCTTCAATTGATTAAACAGGTTTGTAATGATGTAGCAGAATCCAGGAGTGATAAACGCCCTTTAAGTTGTTGTAAAAATGTAAATGATGACAAACATGTTGAAAAATCGAATTTTTACCATCAACCACTCCTACATACATACAATTTCTATTCTATTTTGAAACCCGCATGAATGAAAGGAAAGCGTTATGCTAACGTAGAGACCATCCAAAAGGTTTGTACCGATATTCTCAAAATATCTCTACAGACAGCTTAAAACACTCGTCCTTCATCTTTTTTAAGCATGCAAATCACTAGGTAGAAGCTCAAGGAGGTTATTTTTAATAAAATAAGTAGGTTTTGGCAAAAAAATATTTGTCCTCATTTTAAAAAAGCCCTGTTTATTTTGGAACGCACCTTGTATATGATCGAGAAATAATCAATTGTTCTCATAAGTTTTGCTCTAGCTGGCTGTAAGTTAAGCCTCTATTAAACTAGTTAAACTATACTCCAATGAATTTTGATGCTAATAATTTGTAATAATTCAATCATTCGTCGTGAATTCTGTTCCAAATTCACCCAGTTCATTTTCCAATGCAGTAGAGTGGCTATAGAGATCTACACACTGAGCTGAATCTGAATTCGGTGTATTCGTTGCTTATTCGGAACGAATATGAGCTTTCACAGAAATTGGCAGCGTAATTCCGGAATTATCAGTATATCTAGGAAATAACTCCAATCAACTAACAAACCAAAATTAAATGCAATTAAGCGCTCTTCAAGTTTAAAATGAAATATTACAAATATAATAGACTCTAATAAAATTATAATGTCCCACTAACCCACAGTAACTTTGCGGTTACGTGACTTGCAGATCATACACATTTATTTACCGTATATAGGGGTCTATTCTGTAACTTTATGGTTAAAAATAAACCAGGGTTATAATTTAAAAGAATGTTAAAATTAGTAATATGACAATTATAACCTCCTTTTTAATTATAACCCTCGGTTATTTTTAACCAAAAAGTTACAGAATAGACCCCATAATGGTATAAATTTTAACCTAAAACTCGATGGAGTTAAAGTCCACCCAGATACCCAGCCCAGCGCATAACCAACTCGAATGATTTATCTAGTTTTTATTGTTACAGGTTTTAATCTTATAAGTTAACTTAACCTTATTATCAATTTTCTGTTACTCAGTGAACGCATTCTACATAATTAAAACACACATTCGTTTATTGATCTGTCTCCACTGTTGCTTCGTTGCTTTCCAGGGATATTAACTCGTACTTCTATGAAAGCGCCCACCATCCAATTAAAATTTCCACCTTAAGTGACACTTCCAAAGAGTACACACAAACACAATTACTAAAAATGGAGTTTAACGCGCTAATTGGCTGAGATTCTCAAAACAAATTAGAAATAACATACCCAGTCTCGCAAACACTTTTATATTTAAATTTCAATAACATAAATAAGTTAATAGAATATAAAAAGTCAGACTACAAGCAAGACATACAACAAAATCTACAAGGAAAACTCTTTGAAACAATTTATGTCTACCATAATCAGCACAACCTCTTTAAATAGCAATTATCCAAATATCTGAAAGATATTAGGTAAAAATAAATGCTACATTTTTCATAGCACACGATAACAAATTAATTGCAAAATCAGAAAAAATGCCCAAAAGACATTAAAAAAATCAAAACTAGGACCCAATTATTACTCAACTAGAAAGTCATTAATGAAGTCGAAGAAATAAATTGTAATTTCGGACACATTAAAATCACTTCAGAATGACTTGAAAATACTGTCCTGGATCCAAATATCAACCCTCTAACTTTCCTTAGACATTTCCAGAAAACGCTAAATCCTAACTTCTCCATATCTACAATTTCATCATGTCAAATAATGTCTTTCTATCCTCATGATCCAAAGGAATTATTATATCAATTCTTCTGAAACTTTCAACAAAACTAAACTAACATATCGCACACAAATATTTTGTGCTAACTCTTGAAAACAATTTTTCAAGAGCAGATGCTTTGGATACTAGAAAACAGAAATTTACTAATCACGAAATAAAGTAGATTTCGGTAAAACAGATAAACAATTTTATTATTATTATTATAATTTATTGCTTCTAAAATCTATATCGTTTTTATAACAGTTCAGTTTATACAAATAACATGGAGCAACTGAATAAAAATGTATACATTCCGTATGTGTGAAATAAAAATATATGTATATAAAAAAGAAGTAAACTTATTCATAAAATAATTAATGTACATCCAAAAAACGAAAAAGAAAATGTATGCATTCAGAAACTAAACGTTGTTGATTTTAAGTAGAGGGTGGGAGAAAAGAGAAAATAGAATTCATTAATTATGAAAGAAGGAAATTTTAATATTGACATTAAGCAGTGAGCTAGTTTAACCAAGTCTATTATCTTACCGTAATTTAATATGCAAACAAGATTATCGACGTCGGTTATGCTGGAAAATTAGTTTCCATCTCACAGCCCATTTTAAACAAATCAAAAAGAAAAAGTTCCAGAGTCTTAATCCTTTTCTGTTGTTATTTTATGTTATAAATGTTACAGTTGAAAACAATTTTTAATTGGGATCTATGTATATTATCTGAGATAATCCGACCTATTGCTTATCTTTCTAAGACTAAAATATAAACTCTATACTCCAAATTTGTTACATGTTTGAGCTGTTTTTAATTAGTATTTGTTTCAAAATGTAGTAAAATTATAAAAAAAATGATGTGGTAGTGACGGAACATTCTTTTTTAAATCGACAAAAATTTGAATAAAAATTAATAAGAAAATTAAATCTGGTACATGCAGACTTGAAAAGAAGGTCCGAAATTTCAAATTTTGTAGTAATTTTAAGTAAACACATGTTCTTTCATTTTATTTCAAATTACTAAAATTTGGTATAATTTCATAAAATTAGCTACCAAATTATGAAAATCACACATAAGAAGGCTATAAAATGAATAACTTATTTTGATTGACAAGTAAAAATTCATGTGTTTATCTTATAACATAACGTTACACTTTTGATATATAATATAAACAATAGTGATTAAAATCTAGAACATTATTTACACTTATAAATGTTGCGTAATGAAGTGTTTTACCTCACTTTGAAGTGAGAACAATCAACATTTTCTTTACCCCGAACTTCAACATCCTTCTGTTTTCAATTTCCTGTGTTGAAAATTGCATCTTCCAGCACTTTTTGAAACCCAAGAATACTGAAAATGTCGTAAGTGATAATTTAACTATTGAGAGGTTTTTAGCATAGATAAAACTCAATTATCTATAAATATACATAAACGTTTCACTTAAATTTTTAGGTCTTTGTTTAATACACTTTTAAATAGACACTAGAATGGTTGTGAATAGAGAAAAAAATTTTATATTTAATTACAATTATTTCAAATAATTTAGAGAGAATTGTAAATGTTATTTTAGTAAATAAATAAGTATTTGAAGCTAACTGATTAATTAAAATTTTAATAAATTTGTTTATCGTTGCTTGTGTTTATACTTTAATTTTTTTATGTGACTTGAGTTTATAATTTTGCATCGATTTACGTTTTTCTTCTAATTTTAATAAATTTAAATTATATTTACACATATAAAACTCATAGCTGTTCAAAAATTGACGACGGTTCTATTTTAGTTAAGAAGTCAGTGTTGAAACATCTTCAAATTATTTAAAACATCTCTCTAAGAAGAAGTATCAACATAATCCCAATAAACAACCTACAATGCAAAACATCTTAACCCCCTCTGCACTATAAAAGAATGTATCTTATTCTCTCCTATGTATTAACCCCCTAACCCTGTTCGTGGTAACACCTTTACAAATGTATTAAAAAAGCTATTTAGCTGTGGAACTTTTTTCTATAAAAGATTAAAAAAACACTCACCGCTCTCTATAAATACCTCTACAAATTTCCAGTTTATTTACGAACAATATCAAAAATCTCCCTTAAACCATTCCTATACCACCTATTCACCATCCCTATGCATAAATAATAAAACTAACACCCCTCATTCCTTATTCAAACAAAGTTTCACCTTCAAACTTGTAAATGATATACACTTCCGCCACATGCCTACAGATGTGTCTAAAACTAATAATAGGTAGGAGCTATCAGATCTATTAATTTAAATGATCTGCAGTACCCAGTGTTTCAATTGGTGAACTCTTATCCATATCAGATTTCTCGAAACAAAGATATTACTGGCCCTTTTGTTATTTTGGCATTAAAAATGTATTTATCATATAAAAAAACAAATGTAAGCAGAATGATCATTAGTTCTTGAATTGTCCTGTTCGTAGAGATATTCGAAAGGTAAGAGGAGAAAAAAATACGTAATATGTATCTATCATTTATTTAAATAACTGAGCAGATGTTCCATCATTATAACTATGTTCCCATCTTTGAGAAAACCAAATTAATTAGGTCATATGTTAATAGAAATAAATTAAGAATTTATTGCTGAATTCCTACCCAAAAAATGAACGTAAACACACAACAAGGGTGATTTAAAAGATACAACTGGAAATATCATTATTTCAAAATTCATGATAGTTTATGGTTACTGATTGTAGGATTTCTGACGAAAGTAAAATGCTGTCCTAAATAACTTAACGACCTGTGTTACAAAATTTTCAAAAAATGTTTGTAATATGAAATATGTCTCGAATATTCGAATGTTCCCCAAAAATTATCCTCTTCCCAAATTTCAAAGTTATTGATAGTAGACGTGTTGAACAGAGAATTTTGTATTTTTGGAGCTTTGGTTTTATTTCTATTTATGTATATCTAAGATGTTGATGAATTGAGTCGTAATTTGTTAGAGAGGCTGCATTATAAGTAAAGCAGGAACCAGATCAAAAGTTGATTGGCTGATTTTCTTGACTTCAACTGATGTTGAAAAAGTCAGATCAAGGTTGAAAGTAGATGCAGCAACTGCTTATTCTGTACAACGTAATAAACGAAAATGGAAGATAGATTTGTAGTAAATGATAATATAAGTAACACAGCAGTAGCCCTGTTTGCTGTCATTGATAGACATAGAATTTGCTGATAATTATGCAAAAGAGAAACTAATCCAAAACTTATTTAACAAAATCATAGAAATCAAAGGTATGATTTTTGGGAATCCAGTAGGAATAACAACTAAGCAGCTGAGGATGAAAAAAGAAAGATCAAGAAAAACCTGTCATACTAAGTCTTTCAGAGAGAATTAAGAGTTTTTGTCGCTTTAAGTCAACTACAGATGAGTGTTTTACAGAGATTAAAGAAATAACAGATATAAAATTTTTGTCAAAATTAGATGGCATCCAGCCAATTTTTAAAAGTTCAAGACCATTGAAAAGAACAGGAAGCTGAAAGTAAACTCCAACCACCAATTTTTTTTACAACAATGTCATTGTCAATTATTAAAAAGGTCTATCTAATGAAGTTCTGGCTGCAGTTGAAATATTAGTTGAAATCGCTATAAACATCAATAATCATATTTATATGGGTACATTTAAATAAATCCAGTCAAAGAAATCATATACGCACAAAAAATATTACAATATTTAACTATTTCTCTTTAATACTCTTAAAACCTCCTCGCTGTTTGAATGTCACGGCTGATCTCCTTGACATATGCTCTTACCCTGGTTTTCTAGCCATTTATTTATGTTATACGTTCCAGAAAGGCGTCACAATTGTTAAACAAGAGATAAATATAATGAATTATCCCTCGATATTTCGAGATAAATGAGATAAAGATATTAATCACGTACTTGAGTAAAAGAATAATTTAAGCAACCTTCTAAGACACCAAAGAATCAACTATAAAAATGTTATATATGTCAACCATGTCGCCGATGACATGAGTGGTTGTAGCTACCTTTTTTTTGGAAATAATAAAATAAACTATTATTTCTTAATTTGCGTGTTCTTCGAAGTTGTAAACAATATACATATATGCAAAGCCGTTTAAAATTTTTATTTTAAATGGAAACTATAGGATTTTTAATACAAATCCCGTTGCACGTCATATATCAATTATGAGATCACGACCCTGCAGAGTTGTCGGCTTGTCTAAATTGTCGAGGAATGTAGGAAGTTTCAAAAATAAAGACAATATTATAAAATTACCGAAAACGTGGTGAAAACACACAACTGATTGACGGCCGGACGTCAGAAATCGTTGAAATATTTCAATCTAAATACTCGACAACGTCGCATCAAGGCATGCCAATCGCTACAATGTCATTTCTTCATCATAAATACGAGTCTCATGGGCGTAGAAAATTTCAAAATTATTTAATGTAAATTATGGTTTTTTGAGTACTAAACATATAATAATGATTTATAAACTTTATATTATAAAGAATAAGACGTATATAAGCCAATATAATTGAAATAATTCTAAAATTATCAAAATAATTACGATTACTTTTTCGGTTTTTTAGTACTGTTACTACGTTCATGAGTCCTCGTGAATTTTCGTGATGTTTCGTATGATTTATCTTAGTTAGGGAAATTTTAATTAGTTGGCAGTACTATGATGAAAGAGGTACGTCACTCCTGACGTGCAACGGTATTTGTACTAAAAATCCTATATCATGAATTGCATAAGCGTAGTACTACTATCTATCAATTTACGTAAAAAGTAATAAAAATTTCTATAATTATGTCTTGGCATCTCACTTACGACAATCTTCGTGTTGTAGAATAAATAAATATTTTTCTGTTGTTTTATAGTTTATATACGGGTAAATGTTACTCTTTTAAAATACAAATATATCAAAATCAAAAAATAAACAAAAATTTCTTACTTCGCTAACAATCCTAAGATTAGAATGATAAGTCAGAAAAAGTTTGTTTTGTTTTTCCTGTGTTATTAAAATTTAATATATGCGGAAGTCTCGCAGTAAGTTTTATGATAAATCCGTAATTACAAGGCTAAGTAATAAAGTCTCGGCTCCTACTTGGAGTTTAGTTTTCAAGGACTTTCTTAGTGTTCAAAGGGAATGTAATTAGAATAAAAGTATTTAAGAAAAAAATAAAACTGTTCTTGGAAAACTGTGAAATCTTCCAGCATAAATAACAACATAACAGTTATAAAATTAGTTTATCTAATTAAACTTCTGAACCATGTATAAGCTAAATTTTAGATGCAATAATCTGTATTAAGCGTAAAATGGATGTAACTGCAATATCAATAATGTAATAAAGTATGGAAAGAGGAACAAATAGCAATTGGGAAATAGGTTTAATATTACCGATATTCAAGAAGGGTGACAATAAAAATTACAATAATTACAGAGGCATAACATTAGTTAGTACAATAATGAAGATATTCGAACAAATAATAGAAAAAGGACTGAGAAAGCAAAGTGAAACAACGTTAGCAGAAGAACCGAGTGGATTCCGTAAGGCTCAGCAAGAGGTTTATAAAAATGTAAAAATATACGGGATATTCCATTAAAAAAAACGTAACTTTGATATGCTGTGACCTTATGACCTACATATATTACGAAATAATTTTGAAATGTGAAGCTTGACATTATCTATAACTTTTATATAAAACATTCTTTACTATTTCTCAAGATAACGGAGATATCAAACTTCAAAGTATAAGTTGATCACCCTGTATATATACTAACTCACTGTGAAGAACAAAGCTATCATTAAATAACACACTATTATACAAAGTTATCCTAAAACGTGCATGGACTTACTACTAATAAATTATTTACTTAGATTCAGTTAAGCAGATGTTAAGTGATACTCCACACATGTCTTTTTCCAAAAAATGCTTATTGTTGTACTTTATTATACACTACTTCGATTTAACTATTACCTATACAAACTGGATTAGTAAACTTTGATTCAGAAATGTCGTCTGATCTCTTCGGATTTTGGAAATACAATGTTTTGAATTTTTGTTCGTTGTGCTGAATTAAATTTAACTTGGTTTCTTTTAAGAAATTCATTTCCATTAAAATTATCATCATCATTAAGATTATGAATTATTAGGTTTCCTTAAACGATACCTTTCTTAGAAAGATATTAATTATGCACTTAGGATAGCTCGTTGAACACGTATTGAGTATGAACAAGTGTTTTAGTATTATGTGTGTATTTTATTGAGAATATGATAAATTACATCACATACTCACTAATAGATAAATAAAAAATATATCATAAATGTTACCTTAATATTTTAATTTAATTGCATCAAAAAACTTTTATACCTCGTTCAGTAATTATCATAATAATATCGATTTTTAATTGTAATAAATTATTAATTATCTATTTATGAACGGGCATCATAAATTAAATCAAATCGAGTTACATTTATTGCAAAAAATGAAACGAAACAAATCATCATTAATGTCTTTTTTTTTGTTGATATTTTTCGATGAATCACACGGCAGTTAATCGTAAATCAAAAACAGTGCAATTCTGTTTCAGACCAGCCAATATTTCTTTTTTGTTTAAGTTATACCTGATATTTGTCACGATAAACATCCAAATACATCACTCGTCTACTGTTTTAAAACAACAAACATAAATTAAAAAAAAAATGTAGTTGGAACTGCATATAATCAAAATAAATTATTTAAAACAAAAAGAAATGAAATAATCATAAAAATTATTTCTTATCCTACAGATTACGCTAATAAATGAAATAAAATGAAAAATGACATATTTTGTCATCTTCAAAGCTAATCCTGGAGGATGTGTTAAAAAAGGATCTTAAGAACATAAAATATATCCTATTTATTTTGACAACAACCTAAAGTAGATTTCTAAATAAATATTAATTTACATTTTATACCGGAAAGGGAGTCTGCAACAAAACTTAAAACATGATATTTTAGACAACTAGAGTAATGATACTACTAATAATTCAATTCGAAAAATGAGAGATGAAATAAAAATCTTGATTTTATTTTTCTATAAAAATATATTTTTAAATTCAAATTTTTTACTAACATCCTAAGAAACTTTAAAGCTAAATAATTTTACAAAAATCAATAGTTGATATGCATGCTTTTGTAATTTTATCCCTTTTCGGGCACAAAATGTAATTGTGCTTATAAATGAATCACTGCATCAAAAAGTTTTAAGTATTTTATTTATTAAAATTAAACTATATACATAATTAAATTAGGTTTTAAGTAAGTGATACAAATTCTATAGAACCTCGATTCAAACTTTTTTATGTGAAGTGGACCACACTTGAGAATTTGTGGTATAAACAGAAAAAGATAATAGAAAATAGATTATTTCGAAATAAAATTAGTTATAGCTCCAGAAATGTCACATCATATTTAAATTGACTGTGTAATGAAAGGAATCTACAGAGTGTCTACATGTTACATTTTAATCTCTTAATAATTAAATAATTTGTCAACAGATGTGCAGACAATCATTGATAGTAAATAATATAAACCAATAACATCAGAATTATTACATAAAAAACACAAGAGTAGTTATTAATTTTGTTGATTAAGGTTACTGTGAAATACCAAATATTTGGCTATTATAGATTTAATATTTTATGATATAATATTTGCAGTTTGGTAATTCAAAATATTATGTAATTTGCAAACAAATACAAATAAATACCTGTAAATAGTAGAGTACAAATCAAAACCCAAATATAATAATTATTATATTAATTAAATGATACCTATTAAAGTCTGAAATTATCGAATCGTAAATATAAACTGTAGTATTTCCAGATCACTAAAATTTTAAGCTACATTCAAAAGCTACAAAGCTGTTCTGTTTTTCTGTTATCAATCATAAATGTGATATAAACCCTATGTTTTATTTATAAACAACCGCTGTAATTTTACAATAAAAGTTAAAGTTATTAGAAAAAGCCAGTTTACAAAGTGACGCCCTTTTCATTTCAGATATTTTAAAGCTAGGTATGTTAAGAATTTTCTATAAAAACTACTTAGAACTTGTTTAGCTATAGCCTTCTAGTCCGACTTCTCAGGCTTTTTTTGGCATTAGGAATGGGTACATACAGCCAGAAACTATTTTTTTCGCTTCTAAGGCTTAATAATGACTTCTCTTTGCCTCCGAATAATTACGACCGGACTCTACAGGTCTTCCTACTAGCAAAGTATTTGAACTGGGGTTTCTCCTTTTTTTCCAAGGAGAATCTACCAAGACTGCCCAATGCCAGGCCGATACGTTTTCCTTAACCCATTGTATTCTGTCAGTAATTCCACCATTATTCTCGACTTGCTCCGATTTTACTTTAGTAGATCTGCTTTTATTTTGACTATTGGGCTTAATAATTACTTCTCTTTGATCTTTCTTCTCCATATAATTGCGACCGCACTCTACGGGCCTTGTTACGAACAAAGTATATGAACTGGGGTTTCTACTCTTTTTCCATGAAGAACCTACAAAGTTTTGGCCTGCCAGCCCAATACTGTTATCTTTATCCACCTTTATCCTGTCAGTAATCCTACCTTATCCTCGACTTATTCCAACTTTGCTTTAGTAGATCTGCTTTTAATTTGAATAATGATCTTCTGCTTGTGTAACGGAGTCAAAGATGATTCTATGCTTATTTTTCTTTCGTCACTATTTCTTACTTTTTGAAATATACTTTTATGGAAAGGTTCTGATTTCTAGTCCTTTATTTCCGGTACTTCGACTACTACTTATCGTTTTATAATGTTATACTGAGGAACTGATTGGACCGTGTATACTCCTAGAATAGTACTTACCTTCAATTTCCTATAACTTTTGATAAACTTTACCGTGTCATTTAATTATGGGTAATACTGTCTACTGTGGGTGACAGATCTAGCATTCCTTTTAATAAATATATGTTTTGGTGATAGACAGGTTCAGTGATGGAGGTCGGAGTATTGCACACTGTAATGAAACCAATAGTATTACATTTTT
Organism: Hermaeophaga mercurialis; assembly: GCA_951812935.1. Classification (NCBI taxonomy): domain Eukaryota; kingdom Metazoa; phylum Arthropoda; class Insecta; order Coleoptera; family Chrysomelidae; genus Hermaeophaga; species Hermaeophaga mercurialis. The sequence goes on along the minus strand of OX638362.1, from coordinate 27,820,433 downwards.
CCCTAAGGAAGCCCTAATATAATGTGAAAGATTGGTTTCATTGAGCATCTCCTAAACTTACTTCCTGACCTCAATTAATTATAAAAGGTCGCTAATCTACAAAGATTTCTAAGGTTAGTTTAATAATTATTGTATACCTTCAATTATGATTTCCAGTGGAAAATGGGACCTTCACTTTTAGCATGTAATTACCCATTATAAACAATGTATGAAAAGATTTAATAAAAAATTGTGAAACATAGATGCACAAATAAAAAAAAACAAGAACATACCAAGCGAACTAAAGTAGACAATAGAGCTTAAACAGGATCAACAATATAACCAACGAAGCACAGGTTTTCATAATAGAAACATTAAATAACAGTACAAGTTATAATGAAAAATAGTTGCTACTAGACAAACTATTATTCAAAATGTTAATCACTCATTATTTCAATGTCCATTCTATTGTCTCAAAAGTATTCCACAACTAAATCTTATTTTTATGTTATTTTTCTCCAAGTTACAATCTGAGCTCTTTATTATATGAATGAGTGCATTTCAATTTGGCCCTTGACAAATGTCGTGCCAGTTCTTAGTTCTCACTGTCGCCATTCTTGTAACTTAATTTGAGAAACAGAAAACGTGAAAACACGCGGTATGAATGGCAACAGCTCTAACAAAGAGAAAATAAAAATTCACCTATCAAATGAAAACCATAATAGCGGATTATAAATCTCAGAGTCGTACGCAAAATAAATAAAATTTAAGTTCTTCCTATAGAATGCAATTTTTTATACAGATTCGGCCTGTATATTTGTAGTCATACACGAATCCATATGAGTGATAAACAACGCATTACTAATATCTTGAAGTAGGGATACATCGAGGTGGGAACATCGTTCCAGTCAATTCGATGGTAACATACGGGCAGTCGTGGTCGTATCTCTATATTGGTCGAGAGGGGACAGAGCGCTGCCCGCGGCTAAAAATATCGCCTATGTCCATTTGGCTACTTTCTGAACCTGTATTCAGACTTGTAGACCTATACGATTTTTATTAATCTACCACACATACATGTGTACACATGATTCCTTTACTTACAATTTTTAATTCTCAGTTATAACTGCATTAGATTTCATAAATTTTCATTTACTTTACTTAAATTAATTATTACTTTTAATAAGGAATATTTCCAGTAATTATTGAATCACTTTAATTAAACAAAAAGTGTCTCAAATTAATAGAATATTTTTATTTCAGTAGTGTTTGGTTCGTTAAATTTATATTTTTTGTGAATTAGAAAAGTATTTAGCTTTTATGTAAGTGACTTATTATAAATTACGTTCTATTGCATTTTTGTCAAGAAGATAAATTAAATTTAGGAATTCCATGTTTAGCTCGTTTTTTTTTCATTGCTCTGCCCGCCAATGGAGGTGGATGCATCAGATCAGACCCTACGCCGACGAGACTACATCATTTTTGTGAAAGGCGGACTTGAATGCCAAAACAGTGAAAGGATATGAATATAAAGTGATGGAAAAACTTCGGTGGGCGATATCATGGAAATTACTCTATCAGATGGTGTGTTGGTTCTTTTGGATTTTTTATTTGAGTTTTACATGTTTCAAAAGTTTTTACTACGTTTTAATGGAACTGGAAATATAGAAAAGAGAGCTAACATATGAGCATCTGTCGATTTCCCATATAAAGAGGTAACACGTGAAACAGTAGGAAATTTCAGTTCGAACGTGATGTTTAATAGCTTTGAAGTGAACATCATTTTTATATCAACTTTAATAACTGCGCAAGGAGGAAATACGGCAATAGATTCAAAAGCTCCTGAATTCAGGAATACATCCTATGTTGTACCTTTTACTATATAGGTATATTATTCTTTTAGGACACATATAGAGATACATTAGTGAGCATCTTATATTTCGCGTATATGATTTCCTTTCAGATAAAACCTGTGATTACAAAATAAAGCTATACTGCCTCCTTACACTAAATGTTATTTAGAGCCACACTGTAATTGCACCATGAAATTTAATTATGTCAAATTTCTACCCTTCTAAAACTTTTGTTCCATTAAAATAACCTTGTATTCATTATAATATTTGATATTCCAAAGCTAGAATATCAGCCACTGTACATATCTACTTTATCGTGAAACCCATTTATAAACTACATTAAAATTATATGTATATAAGAAAATATTTTTATACTTCATTTTTTCGTACAATACTAGAGGATGGCAACGTATTATAATTAAAAAAATATAAAAAAAATCCTATTTGTTTAGTATTAGATGACATCAAGGAAGAAGAAAATAAAGCCGAATACGAAACAGAAGACGGAAAAGATAATGCAGAAGAGAATAAAATTGTAAGTACAACTACAAGAAAGAAGTGACACAATGTGGAGAACAACAAAGTGCCGGACAAAATTACATAACGAAAAAGCGTTGATAGTCGAAGGAAGATTCCAATAACAAAAAAATTTGTAGTCAGGGTAATCCTAAATCGATTAGAGGAGTACGAGCAAGTAAACGATAGTTGAGAGGATTTCAAAGCAAAAAGATTGATCATAAACGAGATTTTTATCACAAAACAGAAACAACCAAACACTTATGAACAAAATCTAATCTTAAACTTACTGTTCATCAACTATGGACAGACCAATGATCTATTAACCGAAATAAATTATTCAAAACATTGAGAAAATTTCCGGGAAACTAAGGAGACAAGTGGAAATGACTAAATAAGATAACAACAGATGGAAGAGGTCGGAAAAATTTCTTGTAAAAAACAATTGAGACACAGTATCAACAATTTTCTTTAACATAGGGCAGGAAGTAACTTTGAGGAGAAGTGGTATAAGAACATAGGTCCGAATATACGGTAGTAGACACCAATACATGGCATATGCGGTACGGAAAGAAGTACAAAGAAATTATCGAACTTAAAGTGAGATAATATAGACCTATCGTTTGAAAAAATAAAACACGGTGTATATTAATCAAAGATGGTAATATAGAAGAATCCATTAATATGTAAATAGAACTATAGAATACCTTGGAGAAGAAAATGAGAGACGAATTGCAGAAAGCAGCAAAGCCGCACAAATGTTTTTAAGAATGTTAAAAGCAAAGCGAACTATAATAAATCTACTTTTCCTATGCATATGAAAAATGAACAATGAAAAATTAGATAACAAATTGAAAAGCAAGAATATTGAGGGAACTACATGACCAACACAAATAGAAAACTGAAATACATAGATATTTGCTCTTTTGGGTAAAGGGAAGAAAAAAAGTAAGAAGTTTCAGAGAGAGGTGGTCAGGGGGAGACCTAAGCGAAGTAATGGTCTGGGGCTTGAAGGAAAGTGCCCCTAGATAGGAAAACGTGAAAGACCTTGAATCACAACTGAAGCCTGTAGTGTTGTATATAGAAAAAATAATAAAATAATTAATGTAATAATAAAGTATTCTAAAAGTATTACTCAAAACAAAGGACTCACTTACAATGCTCATTACATCAAAACTAAAATTATTAGATATTTAAGTTTTTATGCATATTGTTAAACTTTCCAAAAGGACAGGTTAATTTATTGTATATTCTGATGCCTATTTATATTTTCATTTTAATTAATTGTATTAAATATAAATGCACAAATGTTTAATTTATAAACAAATAATTTTTAATATAGGTTTTAATAGTTTCGTTTCAATTAAATCCGCCTATGTACAGTTTTTCCCGCCATTTTTTGCTTCTATCCTCTCTTTTTTTTAATGAAATATATTAATAAATTTAAATGTGTCACTGTAACAAACCGAAAGTTGGTAAATAACAATAAGCCAAATTCTTAATCTCAAATGTTTTTTACATATTTCTTTTTTGAACGAATGCCGATTGCGGCATGATGGTCAATTTTCAAAACATAACATTACCATAATTAGCTTTATTTTCATAATTTATTATATTTTAGAGTTCATTATTTTTCTATGTTAGGTTAACTACTTATTTATGTAAAAAATATATTTGGTATTTATTAAACCATTTTAACATTTAAAACGCTTAAAAAAGATTCAAAACACGCATCAAAAACTCTCAAAATAAACATAACCTGAATTCATCAAGTGCCAATAAACGTAAATTGGCACAGCAAGTAGGATAATCAAAAGATTAAATCTTCTAAACTTATTTGAATACAACTTCAATCACACCACAAATCACACTTAATCACAAATCACCCGTACCTGTCACCCGGTATTTCCTAGAATACAGTTGCACTGGACTGTATCTAAAATAATCGTACGCGTGATACATTCCAGGGAGAGCGCGAAACTCCCAAACTCCCAGACTCCAAAGCGCAACTCCTGCCACTCCGAACTCGAGTTAGTAGTTAACTGCAGGACGGAAGCTGGCCGTACGCCCTTTCGGCAACTCTCGGTCTCGGAGGATGTCGAACTGCTTTACAGGGTCGAACTTTTATGCTGCACTGCACATTAATAATATATCCTTATAGTAATTATTGTAATGTAATAGTAACAACGAAATAAACCTAGTGAAGTAGCTGTGTGCCTTCGGAGTAGCTTAAAAGGATGTGGAAGAATCAGAGCTCATGAGAGCCAGAAGGGTGTAAAAAAATAATTGGAACAGAAAAAGTTTGAAGCTGATATCAATTACTTCCAATTTTACCCTTATTGTTCACGTTTGAATACATTGCAATGGTAAAAAAATCAAAAATTTTATTTCGTATTTCATAAAACGTACACTTCTGAAACCTTCTTTTTTATTCTGAATCAACTTGAGCAACGCCGACCCATAGAAATATATGTGGGAGTTTCCAGGGAGCTTCTTTCAGTTGCAGGGTGAGTGATGGAATTGGAGTAGGCTTGTATGTTAATTTCGGACTTGTTCAACAGGTCGGCATAATTGTTTGGGACGAGGTGTCGTCCGTGCGGTAATCCAAATTTCGAAAGGATCATTCGCACTTTGGCAACCTACATTTGTTTCAATACTATTTGCAAAATAAACTGTCATTAATCCAGCACAAGTATAATCACATATGTAGTGTATCCAATATATCAAGTCAAAATATCCTCTCCTTAAGTTACTATTTTAAGGTGCTTACAAAATATATGTGGTCCTATGTTCCTCTTTTTTAATAGTAAATTGATTATTGAAACTACGTATATCATCTTAACGTCATGCTATCTATTGTTTAACGAGCAAAGGAAATACTAGTTAGCTATATTTATTATTTCTTTTACGGCGTTGATATTAGATGTCAAAAAGTTCGGGAGAATGCACAGTTTGCCTCCTTTAGTTATTCCAGTCAGAGAGGCAAAATGAAAAAAAAGGAGGACGTGGCTGTATTAACGTTTCCCTCTAATGTAAAAATAATTGCCAGTATTAGCTTGAGAAGGAGCTGTTGATTAGAAGCTACCTTTTTTTATACAAGAATGTGCTGGGAACAAATTGAAATTATAACAGCAGCAACCGGCTGCATAAATCCCCTATTCTATTAGTGCCATTAAATTTAAATTTGTTAGGCACACAATTTATCATAACCTGATTTATTAAAAATTACTTCTTGTAATTGACAACTGAATATTTTTCAATATAAATTGTTGATTCCATAGCTTACAAAACGGCTCTTAAGTAAATTATCGTGTGTGCCAATTATGACAGTTAAAACACATTTTTAAAACGAAATACTCAATATTTAAAGATATTTTGTTTCACTTTGTTTCCTAGAACTCGAAATAGATCATTTATTATTTTTTCTATGACTGCTAAACAAATATATTATTGCTTTTCTCACATTTCATGAAACTACAATATAATAAATTACCCATTTATACCACACTATCTATCTATCTATATTTAAATGGCGAACCAACAAAACTTTAAGATTTACAAAGTTGATTTTGGACTTCTGTCATAAACGTCAAAAGATCAATTTTTGACAATTTCGGTTCATCTAAAAATCTTAATATGGAAGCGGACAGTGATTTTGAAAGTACACCACCAAAAATTGTGGGAAAAAGCAGCTACGGTCACTCTAGACCGCGTCATTTGAGGAGATACTTCTCAACATTTCGCCGTCTGTTATAAAGGCTTCTTCAGGAGGAGAGGTGTGCAAGAAAACTCAACTACTTAACGTAGCCAGAAGTGGAACACATCTCCTCTGGGTACGTTGAGTAGTTGAGTTACCGTGCACCTCTCACCCCCAAATGTGTTTCGCCTCTGGGTACGTTAAGTAGTTGAGTTACCGTTCACACCTTCCCTCCTGAGGAAGCCGCTTATAACAAACGACGAAACGTTGAAAAATGAAATATTGAAAAATGACGCGATCTTCCAAAAGCAGTAATCGTCAGTTTATGAGAAGTATATGGAGTGGAGGAAAAACTCTGAAGTAAAATCATATTAACTGGTACTCCTCGAAAAAGGAGGAAAAGTATAGAGTACAATACGTGGTGAAAATACTTTTCTCACTCTTATGATTGGGGCACTCACTCTAAGTGCTCTTGCCACAAACTTTCACACTCGTGAGAAAAGCCACGCTTTCGCCATTTGCTACATAATATATTATTTCTTAAATGTATGTACTATACTGGAAGTTTCTTTTTATATTAACTATACTACTGTTCGAAACTTCGTTTGCCTACCGTGGCTTTTGATTTTTTTGAAAAAACAGAAAATCGTCATCGCTGATTTTTTCATGTCTCCGTGGTAAATCATAATATTTAAAATGTCAGTATACCATTTTATTAGTTCCTAATTATACAACGTTTGCCTGTTAATAATCTGGTAACGCATCGTATTATACAGGGTGGTCCAAAATTGTCTAGCAAAACTTCTAGGGGTGATAGTTTACCTAAAAATAAAGGTACCTTTTTATATAAACTTTTTTCGAAAACTCAATAATAAGGGAGATACAGGTATTTAAAATTTTATAAAAATTTTTTTTGAATATCTTGAAAATGACACGGAAAAAAAATTTGAAATTGTAGACATAGAACCTTTGCATAGAAATACTTAATTTTATGTTATTAGTATTTTCATCCCTTCTAATTAAGGAGTAGTTTTAATGGGTAAGTACTACTGATTAAGACATATTTTTTTAAATACCTAAGTATTAAAAAAAAATTGGTAATCAAGATTCTTCGGCCTATTTTACGCAAAAAAGTATCAAGGGTAGTTGCCTTATAAGACACTTTTTTGATATTATTAGCATACTGCACGTCTACTTTTAAGATTAAATTACTCAAAAACGGTGCTATTTACCGTAACTTTTTTGCGTAAAATAGGCCAAGGAATTTTAATTACTAAATTTCTCTTTTAAAAAATATGACGTAATCAGTAGTACTTACCCCTAAAATCAACTCCTTAATCGGAAGGGATGAAAAGACTAATAACATAAAATTAAGTATCTTTATGCAAAGCTTCTATGTCTAAAATTTAAAATTTTTTGTTAGTAATTTTCAAAATATTTTTAAAAAAATTGTTACAATTTTAGAGGCCTGTATCTCTGTTATTATTATTGAGTTTTCCAAAAAAGTTTATATAAAGAAGTACCTTTATTTTTAGGTGAACTATCACCCCTAGAAATTTTGCTCGACAATTTTGGACCATCCTGTAGAATCGCGCTTTATGGGCGTTTCACAGACCAGTAAGAATTCAGAATTTAGACCAATGACATTATTTCGGCAAAAATGGCTTCTCATTGATAAAACTGTCTTTTTGATCAAATTTTCTTTATTTCCTATTTTGTATTATTTATAGCTTAAATTTTTAACGAATTTTGGTGCCTTCGCAACTTGGAGACTCTACACTTTTGCAGATAGAAAATATCGAAACTAAGCACTCGATTTTTACAAGTAAAGAATTCGTAACTAATGACTTTTGTATGGTTCAAACTAATATAAATTAGGTTAGGTTTCATTTCAATAACACAAGTTAAGCTAAAGGGTGGTATATTCAAAATTTACCTTGTCCCTAGATGCGAAGTTAACGTTTGAGAAGATCCAAGCTCCGAATGCACCTGACTTTTATGGGGATTATAATATCATTTTAATTTAAAAATTAATTATCAACATGTTAAATTAATTCCCCTTTTACATAGACTTTGCTAGCAAATTATTTTGCAAAGATAAAACTTAACGACTATGCATCACAGCAACAAATTTTCCTGCCTAACCTCTTATTATCCGCTTTTGTTTTTCTGTTTATATTTGACTATTAAACCTAATGGAACTAATTTACAAAATTCTCAAAACATAACAAACATTGTGTCACAAGTATATATATATATATATATATATACTTATATAAAGAATAATACATTTCAAGACAAAATAACTAAAACCATTCAGGGTCATTATTTCTGTAATAGAGGTACACAAATACATTTAATTTTTTTGTCAAATTTTTAGTAAGTAAAATCAATAATTTACGTCATACCTTACAATATATATACCTACATATACATATATGTACGGTTTAAATCGCCTAAAAATTGTGTTATCATTACCACTCTTAAAATAATAATTTGGAAACTGGCAATACTTAATACATGCATGCCCTGGGAGCCAGATTAAAATTGTTACTTTGAATATGGATTTAGCAGTTAAATGTAGATTTACTCAGAATAATCAAAATGATATTGTATGTTTATTAAAGATTATTTTCCATACTTAAACTTCTTTATTTTAACGCAGAATTTCTCGTATAAATCATATTAAGTGACAAAAAAGCACTTGATTTTAGGAGGAATTTGAAATCAAGAAATATCTACAATGTCCTCAATATGTAGTACTGAATGAGCAATTAAATCTGGTAAGTTCAATTATTTTAGATTACCTTTTTAACAAATTCTACAACAAGAAATCATACTTGTATTGCTTGATAATAATTGGTTTAAATATTTAGGATGGAAAGTCAAGTATGCATATAAGAAATCTGTCAATCTTCTGTCACTATTCGACAATGCGATGAACGAAACTTAAGTCACATAAAAATTATTAAAAAGCTTTGGAATGCTGTGGAAATTCAACAAAAGTATAATTTGTCTTTCATATTTAAAAAACAAATACCTACAAAAATTCTAGGTGACAAAAATTTGCAAATAGACTTATCAAATAGAAACCACAATAATAATTTGGAAATTATTGGCTCTTCAACAGATCAGTCTTCATCTGGAGTGAACTTGTTTAAATGCAACAATGTTGTTATCAACATTCATAAATGATTGTTTTCAAATGTTATTAATAGATAATTAAATTTATGCTGTGATTTCATTAACCATTAATGGGTTCATTTTCTAACTCAGTTAGATAATGGCATTCAATAACTCAAATGAATTTGATAAGATTTATATCCAGGCAGTCGTAGATAAACTAACTGACAGATCATAATTATTATGAAGGAAGTTAGTAAGACGAATCATTATTATGGCAAATTATGAAAATTTGAAAAAAATGTTTTTTCCTCTTAGCATGTATTCAAAAGTAAAACGATATAAAATGTGTTTAAATTT